>JAVFHJ010000014.1:4767972-4889208 GCA_037158775.1 Hetaerina titia | reverse complement strand
CTGTAACGATGCCCCCCAGCCTCCTCCACAATCGCCAGGTGTGGATTATCTCCGTGTTTGACTTTTTCCCATATTTCCTATTAAAATTAAGAGAACCTTAAGAAGGGAGGGCCGTCGTTTTACAACAGCCGTAGATGACATTAAAAGCGCATCGCTGGAAGAACTAAAGGCTGCCATATATCTCAAAGATCGAGAGTTTGAGAGAAGTGTGTTTAAGGGGGGATTGGAAGAAGCGCTGGCGCACAAGTGCATAATCTCATATATATATATATATATATATATATATATATATATATATATATATATATATATATATATATATATATATATATATATATATACACTTTTTTGGAAAACCCACAAACGTGTAATGTAAATTCACTGATAGTCATAACAAACACAGAAACCAAAACACAAAAGAGGAAAAACTCACTGGTTCTCGAATTTTCGGTGGTCCAACCACCTTTCTCAAGAGGAATTAGGAACAGAACTCTGTTCAGTTCTGTTCCTAATTCCTCTTGAGAAAGGTGGTTGGACCACCGAAAATTCGAGAACCAGTGAGTTTTTCCTCTTTTGTGTTTTGGTTTCTGTGTTTGTTATGACTATCAGTGAATTTATATATATATATATATATAATATATATATATATATATATATATATATATATATATATATATATATATATATATATATCCTGCCCTAAATCGTGTTTTCGCGAAAATCTTACTCTCATTCATACGCGCAAACATAATTTATTGCAAAACATTAATCTTCGCCCCTTCAAATTTGGAAAACGTCCTGAAATTTAGCAAAACCACACCTTTATGAGTCACAACAATTTTCCAATCTAATCTTCAATCATTCCTTGAATTGTTTTGAATTTTTTCTGACATCAATTTCATTACGACTTCACGTTTTAACATTTTTACGTGATAAAGTAACAACAATATGGTAATGACTTATAAAAACCTTTTTTGGTCCAGATAAACCTTTTTAGGCCTGCCTTGCAGGTTTGGTCCATATTAAAATTAGCGATCGGATTATGTATGTATATAATATCGGACTATTATACAAAATAATGTTTGAAACATTTGAAAATAAAAAGAATCAATAGACTATAAAAATAGTGTAAAATAGTTTTTACACTGTTTTTTCCAACGACATCCATAGAGATTTTTTTATAAATTCTACATACGCACACATATGTACTTACACAACACGCAAACAAGCACAGCTATATGAATAACTCATATTTATATATGTATTTTTATAAGGATTGTACAACATCTTCAGATTCGATAGATTATCGCTACCTAGTTCGATATATGTTATCAGTTGAACCAACATCACAACATCGGACAATGTCTACGGTATTACAATATACAGAAACTATAATCATCCATCAGAAACTCAAAAAATGGTTTACAATAGTGTTACGTAGTGTTTCACGTTCCACTTGCACGTAGAAAAGTTATTACAGACTGCAAATATCCTTCTTTAATACTATTTACGATCCTCTACACAAAACCAGCAACAGAAAAGTGGAGAGAATTGAATGAGTATTGATCGATTTGAGGTCAACATTAAGTCGTAACATACTATAGTAGTGTATGTAAATTGTATTAACAATTATAGATAGATGTATGCATAGATTAAACGGGTCAACTTATTATCAATAAAATTATAATACCAATTCTGCCCTGAGGTGTCAAAGACTGACATTGAATAACACGAACCATCGTGATTATCAACCTAACAACCACCTAACCCTATCAACCAACCGCGTATGAAATCCAATTTGGCATCTAAATGCACAATATACCCCGAAAATCACCTCAATAGGAGTTTGGCAGATGGTGCTAGCTAATCAAACGTAAATAATATCGCATTCGAAGATATCGAAACGTGGGTGTGTTGTGAATAATGTAAGAAGGATGTGAAATGGACCGAAAGAAGGAATTAACAAATGAGGGAGTATAGATAGGGATGGTGATAGGGGAGGAGAGGGCTTTGTTGAGAGAAATCCTATGGAGGCAATGAAATATGGATGAAAGGCGTATTGATCGGTAGTGGAATGTTGAAGATGGTTATAGAGGGGAGAATGTTGAGCAAGCGAGGGCAAAGGCGGGAACAGAATGGGAATGTCTTATAGTTTGAAGATGAAGGGGGGAAGGAAGTACACATAGATATGAAGAGAGGGAGTTGATGTATAGAGAGTAGGTTGCTGGATTGGGTTTTGTTTGGAGTTACAAAATATTCATTTGATAGTTGTGTCCATCCAAAAACCTACCTTAACCGGTAGATTACCTAATATTGAATAAATAAATAAATAAATAAATATATATATATATATATAATTTGCTGAGTGAATTGGAGGTTCAGTGCGATAAATATGGGATGAGAATCAATATTAATAAAACAAAGGTTATGCGATTTTCCAGAAAGAAAAAGGCTAAGCTAAATATTAAAATAGGTGGGGAAAAAATAGAGCAGGTAGAGCAGTTTACACATCTCGGAAGTGTTTTGGACCAATACGGTCAAAGTAGTTTTGGGGACATAAGGAGAAGAATTGCAATGCTAGGCAAGGAGGCTTTCTCAAGGAGGAGGGAGTCGATGACGGGGACGTTGAGTAGGGAGGTTAAGACAAGACTCGTAAAAACTCGGATATGGAGCGTAGCTATGTACGGCGCGGAAACGTGGTCGCTGAAGCAGGAGGATAGACGTAGATTGGAGGCTTTTGAAATGTGGGTGTGGAGAAGAATGGAGAAGGTGAAATGGACCGAAAGGAAAACAAATGAGGAAGTACTGGAGATGGTGGGTGAGGAGAGGTGTTTGTTGAGAGAAATCCTATGGAGGCAGATGAAAGATGGATGAAAGGCGTATTGAGCGGTAGTGGAATGTTGAAGAGGGTAATAGAGGGGAGAATGTTGGGCAAGCGAGGAAAGGGCAGGAACAGAATAGGGATGTTGGACGGGATGAAGGGAGGAAAGAAGTACACCGAGATGAAGAGGGACCTGATGTAGATTAGTTTGCTAGGTGGGGAGTTACAAAATGTTTATTTGATAGTTGTGTCCATCCATAAACCTACCTTCAACGGTAGATTACCTAATAATCGATATATATATATATATATATATATATATATATATATATATAAACCATAAACACAGTAATCAACCCGAAGGTCGTTTTAGTAGGTGATGGTAGAGCTCACCCATGTACCAAGCCCGACGGCGTGTGTATTCACACATCAGAGTAGGGGGGCCAGTTCCTTTCCCTGTGCCGGTTATGGTTTCCCAGGAAGATCTGGTACCCTGTTAATAATCAACTAGCTTGGGTGGAGCTGCAGGTGCAAACAAAGTGCCTCGCCCGAGAATCAAACCCGGGACCCTCCAGTAGTCAGTACTCCAACGCTCTACCCACTGGACCACCAAGACCCACATATGTTTCTGTACATGGATATTTATGTAACATTTGGACGGCACAATAGAACACAGAATAGAACAGATAACACGTAAAAGAACACTCACATTGTCGATTGTTTAAGCTTTCGGCCTACTCCTCCGAGGCCTTCATACATACATATAGGATTACTTCGAAGTAACACGGAAGTGTTAAAATAAAAACTCAGACATCAACAAACAAATATTACGAGGAAGACGGATTAAAATTCCGTCGAAATTATCAATAAATGACGTGTGAGTGTTCCTTTTATGTATTCTCATATTGTGTGTTGCTATTTTAGTTTTATATTTATATATATATATAATTATATATATCTGATGACGACGGCCATGCCGTCGATACGTAAACATCTACTGTAAGTGTCCTTCTTTTATGTTTCTGTGTGTGTAATATTTATTATCTTAGTGTATGTGTGTATATATATATATATAATTTTGCACATATTAGTAAAGTTTCCATGGAAACAAATCGGTAGACGCATTAAACAATCCTTTCAAAGCTTTCACAAAAATAATCTTGAACCCGATAGATTCGAGTTCACTGGACTGAATCAAATTGATTACACCCAGGCGTTCAATTATTTGTGAGATTAGGTTCCGAGTCATTTGCGGATATGTTTACAAATTCGCGACTAATTCCTTTTCGTAAAGTGCACATAATGAAAAACTTTTGCAAGAGAAAGTGAAAATCTCACAGTTATTGCAGTTAGATTTACACTCCAATAACTCTGATAATCGAGAGAAATTCGACCGTGTCCATATCCTTTGGCGCTTTCATTGAAATTAAGATTTCATACTTTAAAACTCAGCTATCCAATGAATTACTCTCTCTGTTCGACGATATTTTATCATTATATAAAGAGAATTATATTATATATATATGAGAATCAATTTTAATAAAACAAAGGTAATTTTTATCCAAGAAAGTAAAAGGCTAAGCTAAATACTACCTTGAACAAAAAGTTCCCGGAATAACCACCGTGTGGCGCTCCCATCGTTCCGATTTGAGTTCTGTTTTTTTTTGTTAAATTGGTACATCTGTTGTTGATATTCCCTTTAAATCTTAGTGTCATAACTTGACATTTGCAAAAGTTACGTAGCCAAGAGTACATCTATCTCTGTGTGTGTTGGCGATTTTTTACAATTTCAGAAATGGATTTAAATTTGCAACAACGAACTTGTATTAAATTTTGCGTAAAAAACGGATTTAGTGGCGCACGGACGCTGGAAATGTTGGAAAAGTGTTTCGGCAACGATTCTCTAAAAAAAAACGGTCGTTCACCAGTGGCACGAGCGGTTCAGAAGTGGTCGTGAGTCAATCGAAGATGATGAACGCAGTGGCATACCATCGACATCGAAAGTCGGTGAAAATATTGATAAAGTAAAAGAAATGTTGGTCAATAACCGCAAATTAACCATCAGAGAAATAGCGGAGGACTTGAACATTGCCTATGGATCCGCCCGAGACATTGTGGTTAATGATTTGGGTTTCCGTCGTGTAGCAGCAAAGTTGGTGCCAAAAGACCTCAATTTCATGCAAAAAAGAGACCGTGTTGACGTCGCAAAAGACATGATTTGCGAGGCTGAATCCGATCCCACATTCATCAAAAGGATCATTACTGGAGACGAGACGTGGGTTTATGAGTACGACACGCAATCCAGACATCAGGCAAGTGAATGGCGTTCACCAAATGAGCCGAGACCAAAAAAACCACGTCGTTTTCAGTCAAAAAAGAAGGCAATGCTGACGGTTTTCATGGATTACAACGGTGCAGTGCATCATGAATTTTTGCCAGAAGGCCAGACAGTAAACAAAGAGTATTATTTGGGTGTTATGAGACGCTTGCGTGAAGCAATTCGCCGAAAGAGACCAGAAATGTGGGCAGAAAACTCGTGGATTTTGCGCCATGATAACACACCGTCGCACAGTGTGTGTCGCACATTATTCGTAATTTTTTGAAGAAAAATGCAACAAACACCATCCAAAAGCCACCGAATTCACCTGATTTGGCTCCCTGTGACTTCTTTCTGTTCAATCGAGTTAAAAAACCATTACGGGGAACGCGTTTTAGCAGCCGAGAGGAAGTAATGGAAAAATCGCAGGAAGCACTGATGGACATACCGAAAACCGAATATAAAAAATGTTTCGAGGATTGGATCAAGCGCTGGCATAAGTGTGTTGCAGTCGATGGGGATTACTTTGAAGGGGACAATATAGATTTAGATGAATAAACTTGTATTTTTAATTTTCTGAATAAAATCCGGGAACTTTTTGATCAAGGTAATATTCTACACTTTTACAAGAATTCTTGTAAATTAATTCAGCCCGATTTTAACTACAATCTCACGTTGATATAATTTCCTTTTCGTTAGTATAGAGGAACAATTCGGTCTAATTACTCCGAATTTTACATCACCATTGAGGTAATTGTAATGATTAACACGAAATATTGTCATTATTTTATTTTCCAATAATTTCAGAGCGGACGTTCAACTGCGAAACGTATGATAGGTCTGAATTCTAAACCTTCTCCCTTAGTCCCTTTGCGAATATACGATGGCTAAACCAACAAGAACCTCCTTGACAAGAAATCTTACTGAATATAACAGCCCTCAGGACTGTGAATCATTCTGGAATGGTTCGATTAATTTTTGCTCCAAATAAGGCCTTATTAATCCGGAGAGGAATTACTATACACATAATAAATCCCATGGACCGGAGAACCTTCCGCCGTCTTTCTTGTTTTTTATTCAAATACACCTTCTACAGTCCGAATAATCGCATTTATACCCCGTAACCATGGGAATAAGCAAATAATAAACAAAGCTAGCGTGAGGCCATAAATAAAATTGTCCTCGCATAACGGGAATCCTTTAAAAAAAATAATAACCATGAAAAACGTAAAACAGACGAAAAAAATGACATAAAATAAACAGGAGAGGGCGAGAGAGCGCTGCTATAAAGGTTTGCGAAACTTCTCCCCTTCCACAAAACCTTCCATTTCCTCGGAAATGTTATATAAATCATTCACGCGGAGCGCTAATCGCTCTTCAATTTTTTCAACCCCTTAATGCGACCCGCTCCTCGTTCGTCTTTTGTCCCTTCCACGAATAAACCGCTGCCTTTTTCCCTCCGTTTCTAACTAGATCGATTTAACATCTTCCTTCCAATATATGTATATTTTTTATATATGTAAATAAATATATATATATGCATAAACACATTACGAACTTGCGTACACAAGAACACGTATTGTATGTATATGTGTGTCTGTATTATATATATATATATATATAATTTATATACATATGTATATCGTTAACAACTCTCTCAGACACAAGAAAAAGACGCACATCTCTTCTTCCGTAATAAAACTCCCAGCACCCCAATACACCCACGAATCCTGTCAGCATAAATCTGTACTTCCGCCTACAGGAAAGACGTTATTCACTTGTCCTTCTTCCTTCCCTTCGTAATGTCCCGAAGCATTTTCTTTTCCTCCTCCTCCCTTCACGAAGTCTTCAGTCCGGTTAGTGTGTGCGAGTTCTTTGAGTTTCATTTCTTTTTCTTTAAATATTTATACCTCCAAAAGACTCACATTCAATCTTATTTTACGACAAGTTGTTAATATATGTGCTGTTATTTTCCTCCTTACGAAGAATTACGAATGAAAAAAGGAGAGAAGTATATCATCTTCATTTTATCGTCATTATCATTTGTTACGCTTTAACCTCTCTATATCATCCTTTCTAGTGAAAAAGAATGTTTTTCTTCTTTCGTAGTCTTCCTCCCACTTGGGATAAGTACTCCCAAGCCAACTGCGACAATATTACCGTGTTTGAACGTCCACATTCAAATGCATTCACTAGCAACTACATCCGGTTGTGTATGACCAATTTATTCGTTCATATGAACCTGGATTGAATTAATAACGCAGTCCTTTTTATGTTGGTGTTTAAGAGATTTAATTGTTCGGGTACCAGGTCTTCCTGGGAAACCATAACAGACACAGGGAAAGGAACTGGCCCCCCTAATACCCTGATAATGTGTGAATTTCACACACAGTCGGGCTTAGTACTGATTGAACCCTAGCATCATCCATACCAAACCGACCTTATTAGGGTTGAATACTGTGTTTATGGTTTACGAAATGAAATAATGTGATCGTGAGAATGTAATTAAATCTTAAATAAATGATTGAACTCATTAATATGCTAAGTAATTCTGAAATGTTGTTAAGGCTAACTAGGCACGTAGGAAATATATTAACCGGTAGATTACCTAATAATAATATGCATGTATATATTATGTATACATACATTCTTAATATATACATATATATATATACTTTTTTATACATAAATTATATATATGTATATATATATATATATATACAGATGATTTCTTCGAAGTAACACGGAAGTGTCAAATAAAAAACCCATGAACACAGTAATCAACCCTAATAAGGTCGGTTTAGTAGGTGATGGCAGAGCTCACCCATGTACCAAGCCCGACGGCGTGTGAAAATTCACACATCAGGGTAGGGGGGCCAGTTCCTTAATACACTGTGCCGGTTATGGTCTCCCAGGAAGATCTGGTACTCGGAAAATCACACAGCTTGGGTGGAGCTGCAGGGGCACACAGAGTGCCTTGCCCGGGAATCGAACCCGGGATCCTCCGGTCAGTAGTCCAACACTCTACCCACTGGACCACCCACGATATATAAATATTAAATATAATATATGAAAAGAATATATATATATACAGGGTTAGTCCGGAAAATTAGTGCAATAAGCTCATTGTCTTTTTCGACAAAAGGGGAGTCGTCCACTACGAATTTATACATGAACGACAAACTGTAAATGCTGCATTTTACGTCCAAGTGCTCGACTGGCTTCGAAAACGAGTCGCCCGCGACCGGCCAGCAATCAAAAACATCTGGCGGCTGCATCACGACAATGCGCCGTCTCACACCGCGCTTGTCGCGTCGGACTTCTTGGCCAAGTACGGCGTGGCAACGCTGCCGCACCCGCCTTTCAGCCCGGACATGGCACCACCGGACTTCTTTCTGTTCCCGAAGATGAAGAGGAGTTTGAAAGGAACGCGATACGGGACTTTGGACGCCGTCAAAGGGGCCGTGACGAGATGTCTTCGAGAGGTTCCCGATGATGCCTTCGCGGGAGCGTTCCAGGAATGGGAACGCCGCTGGAACAAGTGTATCGACTCACAAGGGTCCTATTTTGAGGAATATTAGCTTAAGATATGTAAAAGTGTAATAAATTTGTTTTCCTGAGCTCAGTACACTTATCTTCCGGACGAACCCTGTATGTATATTTATGTATGTATATATATATATATATATATATATATATATATATATATATATATATATATATATAAATACTTATGTATATTCTAGATAGGTCCAAAGGAGCCCAGCCCAACTGTCCTCTCGGATAGCGAGTCAGCGGCGCTGATATCACCCACGCCACTACTTAGCTATCAGTTACCACTACTCTTGGCCCATAGTCCATATCGAGTCAGCAGCGGTGATATCGCATGCTTAGACCCACGCCTTTAATTAGTCACTAAAGGGGGGGGGTAATCATCCTCCTGGCCAGTAAATTATACGGATGCAACAGTATCTTTTCGAGTGTCCTAAAAAAAGGGTGTTTTTTTAACATTGGAAAAGAGAGAATAGTCACAAGGACTCAAGTCAGGCGAATTGGGAGGCTGTGAGGAGCCAGAGGAATGATTTTACTGGCCAAAAACCAGTCGTTCTCGTGGTATTGCGAAAGGTTTTTGGGAACCAATTCCCTGTAGATTTTTCTCATCCCCAATTAATTGGTCGAAATCTAATGAACGGTGGTGTATGAGCCAAATTCAATTTTACCCCCAGATCATTCTGTCTGTCAGCAGACGATCTGAATGCATAAGATCCACTTCTGTCGACATTTTAATGCTTTCATTAAGACGAAAACCCTCTGCTTTGTGGATCATCTACAATCGAGTCTCTTCCTTCTAAAAATGCCTTTAAACCCCCGAAAAACCACAGATTCCTGACAAATAAACACGGTAGAGCTTCAGAAGGACGTTATTTTTGCGGTGACAATATTAAAACTGCAATTCTCGTTTTAAGGAAAAAGTTACAACTACGAGGCCAGTCCGATTAGTACTTAGCCTACAAAAAAAATGAAAATCTTGGAAAAGTGGCGATTTATTTCTCAACATAGTCTCCTTTTAGCTCGATACACTTGACCCAGCGATGCTCCAACTATTTTAACCCCTCTGAAAAATACGTTTTCTGGAGGTCAGCAAAATAGGCCTACGTGGCGGCGATAACCTCCTCATTCGACTCAAATTTCTGCCCAGCGAGTGCCTTCTTCAAGTTTGGAAACAAAAGGTAGTCGTACGGGGCCATATCTGGAGAATAGGGTGCGTGGGACAGCAATTCGTAGCCCAATTCGACCAATTTGGCCGTGGCGAAGGTGGAGGTGTGAGCCTGTACGTTGTCATGGTGTAAGGGCACTTTTTTCTTCGCCAAATAGGGCCGTTTTTTCTGCAATTCGGCGTCGAATCGGCCCAATAATGCGGCATAGTAAGAGCCCTGTGATCGTTTTGCCATTCTCTAGGTAGTCGATGAAGATCACACCTTGCGAATCCCAGAAAACGGTGGCCATCACCTCTCCGGCCGATAGGACAGTCTTCGCCTTCTTCGGAGCACGTTCGCCGGGTGAAGTCCACTGTTTAGACTGTTCCTTGGTCTCTGGTGTGTACCAGTGGATCCATGTTTCGTCCACGGTCACGAAACGACGTGGAAACTCCTTCGGATTGCACTTAAACAGCATCAAACACTGCTTCGAAGTGGTCTCACGGTTGCGCTTGTTGTCCGGGGTGAGCAAACGCGGCACCCATCGCGCCGACAGCTTTCTCATGCCCCAAATTTCATGCAGGATATGACCCATACGGTCTTTTGAGATGCCTCATGTCTCAGCCATCTCGCGCACCTTCAATCGGCGCTCTGCCAATACGAGATCGTGGATTTTTTTCATGTTATCCTCCGTGGTAGCCGTTTTCGGGGCACCTGAGCGTGGCTCATCAAAAACCGACGTGCGACCACGTTCAAACTCGTCAAACCAATTTATGACGGTCGCTATCGAAGGAGAAGAGTTTGATTTCGCTCAGCAATTTTCCTTCCAAAAACAAGAATCGAATCACCGACCGACATTGCTCTTTTTCCATTTTCCTAGAATCCGCGGACACACCTGCTCCAGCCCACACAGCTCCAGCGGACACACCTGCTACGAGTCCGATTCGGCTTAAATTTCATTTCAGCCGAATCGGACTCGTAGTTTTCAACAATAGCCGTCTATAACAATGTCCATTGTTATAGACGGCTATTGTTGCCATGTACACGATAGTAAATTGTTCTTGCGATAGTGGTGCCATCGGGCTGTGAGGCTAAGTGCTTATCAGACTGCCTTTGTATACTATATAAGTCTCATTACTCAATTCACAGAAGTCGTAGAACACAACAGACAAAAACTGTTTCACAAAAAATATCACCACGGTCAACCAAATGACACGAGAGAGTTCAAATCAGTACGAAAAGCGGTACACATGTTCCCCTACCGACCCTCCATGCCCAGCGCCTCCAGTGTTGCCAGATCGGATGCTACATTGTTAAATATGAACGATTTGATTTCTGAGATAGATCGAGTTCAGCGGAGGGGGGCTAGATATGAGTCAAACATTGTTATGAGCAACGCAGCAGCGTCTATCTACTTTGCTAGACAATTTAGGTTGGGATTCTCTTAGACAGCGGCGTTTACAATATATAGATTAAACTTGTTAAAACATTTAAAGATGGGCCCTTTTCCGATGACATCAAGGATATAATACGATAGTCGAAATCCCCCAGGAGTCAGTTCGACACAATAAGCATGAACGTACAGGTTAGGGACTGCGCGAGGATATTTATGTATATCATTATAAATGTATGTCTATCAGACTGCTATCAGGTGCGAGTGGGGAACGGAGAGTCGGAATGGGCAGTGTTAGGAAGAGGAGTAAGGCATGGGGTGTCCATTAACACCGGTATTGTTCAACGTATATGTTGAGGAAATGATTAAAGAGGCATTATGGGAAAATTGGAGATAGTAGGAATGAAAGTCGGAGGGGAATTCGTGTAAAATCAGTTAGGTTTGATTGGATGACCAAGCATTAGTTTGTCAGTCAGCCAATAAGGGGTTGCAAGCATTGCTGAGTGGATTGGAGTATCGGTGCGATAGATATGGGATGAGAATCAATATTAATAAAACACAGGTAATGCGATTTTCCACAAAGGAAAAGGCTAAGCTAAACGTTATAATAGGAGGGGAAAAATAGAGCAGGTGGAAGACTTTATACGTATCTCTGGAAGTGTTTTGGACCAATACGGTCAAAGTAGTAATGGGGACGTAAGGAGAAGAATTGCAATGCTAGGCAAGGAGGCTTTCTCAAGGAGGAGGGAGTTGATGACGGGGACGTTGAGTAGGGAGGTTAAGACAAGACTCGTAAAAACTCTGATATGGAGCGTAGCTACGGCGCGGAAACGTGGTCATTGAAGGAGGAGGATAGACGTAGATTGGAGGCTGTTTGAGAGAGATGTGGGTGTGTTGTGAAGAATGTAAGAAGGTGAAATGGGCCGAAAGGAAAACAAAAGAGGAATTACTAGGGATGATGGGTTAGCAGAGGGGTTTGTTGGGAGAAATCCTATGGAGGCGAATGAAAGATGGAAGATGAAAGACGTATTGAGCGGCAGTAGGATATTGAAGAAGGTGATAGAGGGGAGAATGTTGGGGAAACGAGGAAAGGGCAGGAGCAGGATAGGGATGTTGGACGGGATGAAGGGAGGAAGGAAGTACACAGAGATATGAAGAGAGGGAGTTGATGTATAGAGAGTAGGATGCTGGATTGCGTTTTGTTAGGAGTTGCAAAATGTTTATTTGATAGTTGTGTCCATCCAAAAACCTACCTTAACCGTTAAATTACCTTATAATAATATATATATATATATATTTGCTACTTGTTCCCCCCACCTTCCCCCACCTATTTGAAAAACCCCAACCCCCTCATCCCTTACCCTTCCTTCCTGGTCCTACACTAGCCACACACATGTTAGTGGCTCGCAGGGTATCTATGTAGATTTACGTTGCAAATCTTATTACATAATTTACTGACCCAGAATGTCACACGTGAGATCGGATTTAAAATCGGGAATTCATGTATGAAATCAGTCTGGTTTGATGGGATGACCAAGCTTTAGAATTTGTGCTCATTGGGGACGTAAGGAATGGAAGAGGAATTGATTTAAGGTAAACTGAACTTACATTTCAGAATGTTTAAGCTTTCGGCCCTCTTCCTTTTTTGACTTTCCTCTGGTCAAACTCTGAAGCTATCTGAAATATAAATTAAAAACACGTATTTACCAAATCATAAATTGAAAATGTACATCTACATCTACATAAGTACCCTGCGAGCCACCAAAAAGGTGTGTGGCAGGGGGTGTAGCACCATGAGGGAAGGGTAAGGGTTGAGGGGGTTGGGAGTTAGGTGAGGAAAGGTGGGGGGAACCTGTAGGGAATATATATATATATATATATATATATATACATACATATATATACATGCATACATACACACATGTATACACATCCTCGCGAAGTCCCTAACCTGTACGTTAATAGTGATCTGAACTTGTAGTGAATGAACCTGTACGTAATAATAATGTAAATTCGGAAATGACTAAAACACAGTCACTTAAAATGGGAACACGTATAAAGAAACTAATTCATATGTACGAAGGTTCGAGCTGTGGGTCGTCACCTTCAGGTCATAATTGCGTCTTCAGGTAAAGGCTTCTTCAGAGTGTAACCCGAAGAAGGCCTCAGAAAAAACCGAAAGCTTAAACATTCTTAAATCTGAGTTTCATTTTACGTGCTATCTACTTTAAATATTTGCGGTCTAAAATTACGTTCAAGTTATATTATCCTTTAGTAATCTACCGGTTAAAGTAGGTTTTTCAATGGACACAACTATCAAATAAACATTTTGTAACTCGAAACAAAACCCAATCCAGCAACCTACTCTATACTTCAACGCCCTCTCTTCATCTCGGTGAACTTCCTTCCTCCCTTCATCCCGTCCAACATCCCGATCCTGTTCCTGCCCTTTCCTTGCTTGCCCAACATCCTCCCCTCTATTACCTTCGTCAACATTCCACTACCGCTCAATACGCCTCTCATCCATTTTCCCTGCCTCCATACGATTTCTCCCAACAAACCTCTCTCCTCACCCACCATCTCCAGTACTTCCTCATTTGTTTTCCTTTCGGGAAGAAGGCAGGAGAATAAGAATTGCGTTGTTATATTATAAGTAGAGCAGAGAAGCTTTGACACAGAATAATATTAAGGAGGAGGAAGAGGGAATTGAGATATGAGACACAGTTGGAGTATTAGTGAGATGTTTAATAGAAAAAGGCTCGTTAAGAAAACACTTTGATATATATGGAGAGCGTGGTTATGTTAAGTGTGGCTATGGGAACATTGGTCATTGGATGAAAGAGGCATTGAATGATTAGATAGGTGTATTTAGAAGAAGTGGAGGGACTTAATTAATTGATATATAATAATGAATGGAGATAGAGAGAAGGTTTAAAAGTGGAGAGAGAGAAGGAAAACAGAGAAATGAATGAATTGGTTCTAGAGTGTATAATAAACGTGGATAATTGTTTAAGAGAGAGAGAGAGGGGGGAGGAGAGAGGAATGCTGGGAGAAATCATCAGAAGGATAAGGGAAGAAAGAAAGGTGGATATTATTCAGAGAGAGTACGTATTGATTGATTGATTGGCAATTGGGAATGTTATAAGAAGGCTCTTATGTCTACATAGCTATAGAAAGGCGAGAGAGCTAACAGAAGATAGGGAAGGGATAGGTGGAATAGAATAGCGATAGGAATGTGATAGATAGGAACGACGGGAGAAAGGAAGTGTGTGCTCTACGGAGATGAAGAGAGACTACTTGTTGTAGAGTAGGGCATTGTTGTGTCGTTTCTTTAGTATATAGAACAGGAGATTACTCATAAATATATGTACATATGTAAAACATATGTGAAAGTATATATATATATATATATATGTTTGTGTGTGTGTATGTATAAATATATGTATATATATATATATATATATATTTCTATATATACATATATTTGTGTGTGGGTCGAGGTAAACCAGGGGATAGAGCGTTGTACGGCTGAGGGTCCCGGTTCGATTCCCGAGGAAGGCACCCTGGGCACTTGCAGCTCCACCCAAGCTAGTTGGTTTTTCGGGTACCAGATGCCTTCCTGGGAGACCACAACCGGCACAGGGAAAGGAACTGGCCCCCCTACCCTGATGTGTGAATATTCACACGCCGTCGGTACATGGATGAGCTCTACCATCACCTACTAAACCGACCTTCGGGTTGATTACTGTTTTTATGGTTTATATATATATATATATATATATATGTATATATATATAAAACTTATCAACACACAATATGAGAACACATAAAAGGAACACTCACAGGTCGTTATTTCTTGATAATTTCAACAGTAATTAGTAACTAGACGACAGACTCGAACTAAAAATTAGTTAGGACCGACTAGAGTCCTAACTAATCGCTAGTCAGTCCTAACTAATCTTCTGAGGATGACGGAGCAGAACTCTGTTGAAATTATCAAGAAATAACGACGTGTGAGTGTTCCTTTTATGTGTTCTCATGTTGTGCGTTGCTCTCTAAGTTTATTATTTAACACTTCCGTGTTACTTCGAGTAATTTAAAAACAAATATATTTTATAAATATATATGTACGAGTATTTTTAGCACGCAGAACAGTTTACGTATCTCGTAAGTGTTTTGGACCAATACGGTCAAAGTAGTATTTGGGACGTAAGGTGAAGAATTGCGCCATTAGGCAAGGAGGCTTTCTTAAGGTTGAGGGAGTTGATGACGATGGGGACGTTAAGTAGGGAGGTTAAGAAAAGACTCGTTAGAAAACTTTGATGTGGATCGTCGCTATGTACGGCACGGAAACGTGGTCGTTGAAGCAGGAGGATAGACGTAGATTGGAGGCTATTGCAGATATGTGGGTGTTGAGGAGAATGGAGAAGGTGAAATGGACCGAAAGAAGGAAAACAAATAGGAAGTACTTGAGATGTTGGGTGAGGAGAGGGGTTTGTTGAGCGAAATCCTATGGAGGCAGGAAAAATGGATGAAAGGCATATTGATTGGCAATAGTGGGATGCTGAAGAAGGTATTAGAAGGGAGGATGCTGGGGAAACGAGGAAAGGCCAGGAACAGGATAGGGATTTCTCATAGATTAGGGATGAATGGAGGAAGGAAGTACACAGAGATGAAGAGGAACCTGATGTAGAGTAGGTTGCTGGATTGGGTTTTGTTTGGAGTTACGCAATGTTTATTTGATAGTTGTGGCCATCGAAAAACCCACCTTAACCGGTAGATTACCTAATATATATATATATATATATATATATATATATATATATATATATATATATATATATATATATATAACTTTTGGACGGCACAATAGAACACAGAATAAAACAGAGAACACGTAAAAGGACACTCACACTGTAGATGATTTAAGCTTTAGGCCTACTTCGAGGCCTTCTTCATGTGAGACTCAGTAGCCAAGAAGGCCTCGGAGTAGGCCGAAAGCTTAAATCATCTACAGTGTGAGTGTCCTTTTACGTGTTATCTGTTTTATTCTGTGTTCTATTGTGCCGTCCAAAAGTTATATTGCTCTCGTGAGTACTTCCGCATCATCTATATATTAATATATATATATATATATATATATATATATATATATATATATATATATATATATAGAGAGAGAGAGAGAGAGAGAGAGAAACATATGTGTGTGCGCAAGTGTGTGTGTGTGTGTGTTTATTCAAACACGTCTTGGCATTCTGAATTCAATGCCGAAACCCCGTCTACATATCCGGATCGGCCATCTTGCTATGGTAAGTCAAACACGAGTCTTGATCATCGTTCCACCTCTCTTACCTGCCGTGACGTCACTCCCTCCCCTCCAACCGGTGAGGAGACAGAAGAAGATCGCGGTGCGCTCAGGTCTACGTCGAGAGGGAGAGGTGGAAGGGAGGGATTTCTCCTCTCCGGTGTAGAAGAGTTGAGTTGGGGATGGGGACATATGTGTGTTTGGTAGTGACTGGGGATGGGGTAACCGTAGGTCAGAGTGGGGGGGAGGGGTCCTAAAGGGTCTTTTAGGTCCGGGAATAAGGTTTATAAGGGCTTAAGGGGTTGAGAACCGTAGCGTGGAGACGGGGAGGGATTTGGGAGGTGCTAAGTCCCGCGTTGGAATATCAAAGAGAATGAGGAGAGGGAGATAAGTTAGGTTTGGGAGGTGCAGGAGGACTTTTGGAAGCTGACTTTTGGCCCAGAGACGGGCGTTCTCTTGTGCTAAGAGATGGGGAAGGGTGCGAGATGGTTACGGAATGGGATGTGAAGATATTCCACGAGTCGCGCAATAAAGGGATATCCTGAAGACCGAACTCAACCAGACAACGTGGATTAAAACATCTCTCCGGCTTAAAATATTCAACTCAAAGTAGGTACACGTATAAAAAGGACCCCCCCCCTCATTCAAACTACGTGACGACATGCACGATTAAGATCTCATCACCGTGCGTAGTCACCTCAAAAAGACACCAAAGCGGCCGGTCGAAACGTTACCGATTGCAAATATAACTCTGCGGAGTTTTTTGCACGTATTTCTGTCTTTCTAACTTCACATGAAGTATTACTTTCATCCCTGTGACTTATATAAACGAAGACTGTGCGGTAATTAAGAAAACCGAGTTCATAAATACGTAATTTTGCTACAAAATTTAGGGCCTACAGTCGATTTTTTTGTCTACACTTCTTTAAAGTACTTTACGTTCCCAGAAACCAAAGTCTATGGCGTTTGGCCTGAAACGTTCAAGATCCAATGTTTTTTTTGAGATGAGAAAGGGATTCTGTTAATTGATTACTGCGTTGATAAAGTTAAAACAATTGCAGCCAAATACGACCTAAGGCAGAGAAAACTATTTCTGCTCTTTTAAATTCAGCTTAAGTCTCCTACAATCGATGGTGGTTCTGTTGTCATCGTCTCCCCTATTCTTCTTCAAAGTACTCTCCATTCATTCGTAACAATGCCTTCTTATTATTATTCCATCTTCTTCTTAATTCCATTCCACTAATGTTTAATAGTGAAGCACCCTCAGATGGAAGTCCTCCTTTAAGCAGCAGCAGTAGTTATATATATATATATATATATATATAGGCTCTCTTTTTATTTAATATTCTATATCGTCTCTCGTTTCTTGCTCTGTTATTATTATTATTTTGTCTTCCACACATCTAATGTACACCACCCAGTTAGATATATATATATACGTAATCCCCAATTAATCACATTTAAATGGGAATTTGGAGAAAAGTAGTCGCAAAGGGGGCGAGAGGAGATCTATAAGAATAAGAATATAAGGAGGAATGATGGATCAAGATGATCGAATGACTGGCGATGGACAATCAATCCTCAATAAATAAATGGGCAGGTGCATTGAGTCATTATGGTCCATTGATCCATCCATCCAATCCATATTATAATATGTTAAGATAGTGAAATAGTATTAGTATTGTGGTTGCACTCTTGATTTTCCATTCTAAATTCAGTTCACTATTCTTCAGATGTCATTCTTCGTACCGTTTTTATGACGATCATTGGTAAGAAGGAGGACAAGGGACCATTGCACACACGATCAATGTGGTCAGTGTCAACACACAGGTGGTTT
Source organism: Hetaerina titia (assembly GCA_037158775.1). Taxonomy (NCBI): domain Eukaryota; kingdom Metazoa; phylum Arthropoda; class Insecta; order Odonata; family Calopterygidae; genus Hetaerina; species Hetaerina titia. Next base: position 4,870,835 of record JAVFHJ010000014.1, on the reverse strand, counting down.
GAATGTTTTCCCAGCCTTGCATCATCCGTCTTGGCCTTTCTTCTCTCGTTTGCCATCTTTTTAAGACGCTCAATCCACTTTGAAGACGGATGTTTTCTTATGCAGAGCATTATCACCGTATAAACAGCTGTCAGTACAGTTCTCAGTAATTTCTTAGTAACTTTTACCACGGTACTTCACCTTAAAACTTGACATATTGATTACTTTGCGCCGTGATTTCGTCAATTTCAATTTTCTGCGACAAACAGTATTGAAAAAGGACGACATAAACTGGATATAACTGGTACCATACGCACAGCTCGACGATCCGCCAAGCGCAGACGACTCATTGGGTCTCAGGCAACGAGCGTCGCTATAGTTATTTCTTCTTATTTATTTTTATATATATATATAATATATGGTCCCTTCTATGTATATATATATATGTTATATATACATGAGTATATATATATATATATATCAATATATTTATATACATGAATATATACGTTATATATACATTGAAATGGACCAAAGAAAATATTTTGGCGACACAATTGATATTACCGTGGTCGATTCGATATATCGATCTGGCCTCGATGTTTCCCTCGTATCGACTGTCGATATGATAAACCGAGAATATCGCAGTGTGTGTGTGTGTGTTCGAAGCGGAGAGACAACGACACTACTCAGACCCCCTTATGAATATCTATATTCGATTAGCGCGACTCCAAGCGGTGCGGTCGGAAATCTTCGAAAATGATGACGTCCTTATAGTCGTAAATTACACCGCTAGGTAGCGCTGGATCGCACTCCTCCCCCTCCCTCACTCCTTCCATCTCAGGGGGGAATGTCTTGCTTTCCCAAGTCGTCTTATTTCTCGCCACTACTGCTACAGTCAGTCACACCAGTCCTTTCTTAAAGAACCATCACTTACGAAGGTCCAACACCTACTTTTTGGATTTTATTATTATAAGGTAATCTACCGGTTAAGATAGGTTTTTGGATAAACAAAAGTATCAAATAAATATTTTGTAACTCCAAACAAAACCGAATCTAGCAACCTACTCTCTATACATCAACTCCCTCTTCATCTCTGTGTACTTCCTTCCTCCCTTCATCCCCTATCTATAAGACATCCCTATCCCTTATTCCCATCCCTACTTACTCCTCATCTGCCATTAACATTCTCCCCTCTATTAGAGTCTTCTTCAACATCCCACTATTATCGATCAATAAGCCTTTCATCTATCTATCATCTGCCTCCTTAGAATTTCTCTCCACAAACCCCTCTCTTCGCCCACCATACCTACCTATACTTCCTCATTTGTTAATTCCTTCCTTCGGTCCATTTCATCTTCTCCATTCTCCTCCACACCCACATTTGAAAAGCCTACAATCTACGTCTATCCTCCTGCTTTAGTGACCACGTTTCCGTGACGTAGATAGGTACGCTCCATATCAAACTTTTCCTAGATAAATCAAGTCTTTTCGGAGATATGTATAAACTCTTGAACATCCCCAATACTACTTTGACCGTGTTGGTCCAAAACACTTCCAGATATACGTATAAAGTCTTCTACCTGCTCTATATTTTCCCCATATCCTATTTTAATGTTTAGCGTAGCCATTTTCTTTCTTGGACAAAATCAAACCTTTCTTTTATTAATATTGATTCTCATTCCACATCTATCGCACTGAACCTCCAATTTACTCAACAATGCTCGCCAACCCCTTCATTGGCTGACTGAGCAACTAATGCTTGGTCATCCAATCAAACTTAACAGATTTTACACGAATTCCCCTCCGTCTTTCATTCCTATCATCTCCAGTTTTTCCCATAATGCCTCTTTAATCATTTCCTCCACAAGAAAGTTGAACAGCACCGGTGATAATGTACACCCCATGCCTTACACCTCTTCCTAACACTGCCCATCCGGACTCTCCGTTCCCCACTCGCACCTGATAGCAGTCTGATAGACATGTACAGGTTGCAGATCAGCCGTTACTTTCAAAATTTCAGGAGGGAAAGGTAACTATATCAGCAGTACGAGATAGGGCAACACTAGAATATTTATATCAAAAATATCAGCCATAGATACGAGTTAATACAGAATGGGACTGATTTTTAATTTAACCAAGTTTTTCTATCGATGTTAAAACTCCCTTCAAAGTACGAAAAATTAGAATTTTCCCAAAAAAATAATTCAAGTCGTAAAATACACTTCACGTGGAGGCAAGTGTTTTCATTCAGGCAGCTCGAAGCTAACTGACGACCGGCAGGGTTGGAAGGGCAGGCCCCGCACTGCATTTCCCTACCCGTTTTCCCACGTAGCCATTGATAGTCGCGTGACACAAAAATGTTTAATAACTTTTATAATAGAGCTATCAGACTGCCGACGAGATGATCCCTCTAATCAGAAAATCAATGAATTTAAATTTTCAGTGAAAAATAATAATATTTAATCATTTCCTATATCTAAATACAAATCCTAACACGAAGATTAATTTGGAATTTGAACATGTCTTTCTCTTTTTTCGAATTTGAACAGACAAATGAACGGCTATCCCCGGAAATTAATTTACAATGAAAGTGAACGTGAGCTACATTCACACACTCACTCATTCAGGGTTTTCAAGGATTTCTCATATGTCAGTGACCCGTCAATCACACAAACAAAAAGAAAATTATAAAATGAATGTAGCGAAACAGAAACGACTTACGTGAATACACAGTCACTCAATCACTCGGGTGTGTTAGACTTTTTTCAATCTCACACATTCACTCAGTCAGGGTTGACAAGGATCTCTCCAATGCCATTGACCCGTCAGCCACATAGATGAATAGAAAATTATAACACGGATGTACGCACGCTCTCGCTCGTTCACTCAATCACTCATGTGTGCTCGAAAACATGGACCTTTGCGACTCACAAATACTCACACGTACAGGGTTTACCAGGATTCCTCCTATGCCATTGACCCGTCAATAACACAGTAAAATCAACATCACAACACGGATGTAAGCACGCTCTCGCTCGTTCACTCAATCACTCAAGTGTGCTCGAAAACATGGACCTTTGCGACTCACAAATACTCACACGTACAGGGTTTACCAGGATTTCTCCTATGCCATTGACCCGTCAAAAAACAGTAAAAACAACATCACAACACGGATGTACGCACGCTCTCGCTCGTTCACTCAATCACTCAGGTGTGCTCGAAAACATGGACCTTTGCGACTCACAAATACTCACACGTACAGGGTTTACCAGGATTTCTCCTATGCCATTGACCCGTCAAAAAACAGTAAAAACAACATCACAACACGGATGTACGCACGCTCTCGCTCGTTCACTCAATCACTCAGGTGTGCTCGAAAACATGGACCTTTGCGACTCACAAATACTCACACGTACAGGGTTTACCAGGATTTCTCCTATGCCATTGACCCGTCAAAAAACAGTAAAAACAACATCACAACACGGATGTACGCACGCTCTCGCTCGTTCACTCAATCACTCAGGTGTGCTCGAAAACATCGACCTTTGCGACTCACAAATACTCACACGTACAGGGTTTACCAGGATTCCTCCTATGCCATTGACCCGTCAAAACACAGTAAAAACAACATCACAACACGGATGTACGCACGCTCTCGCTCGTTCACTCAATCACTCAGGTGTGCTCGAAAACATGGACCTTTGCGACTCACAAATACTCACACGTACAGGGTTTACCAGGATTCCTCCTATGCCATTGACCCGTCAAAACACAGTAAAAACAACATCACAACACAGATGTACGCACGCTCTCGCTCGTTCACTCAATCACTCAAGTGTGCTCGAAAACATGGACCTTTGCGACTCACAAATACTCACACGTACAGGGTTTACCAGGATTCCTATTATGCCAGGGACCCGCCAATCACACAAAAATGATAAAATGGGACTTAAGTACTTAATGGGACTTAAGAGGCTTCCGTATACACGCAATCACTCGATCACTCAGGTGTGTCGGACCGTGAACGTGCATTAAAAAAAGGTTTACGTAAAAAGGTTTATCAGATAAGTCGTGATTGATCACTGAACACTTCAATTGATGTAAATAATTTCGCTGACGTCTGTACGAACTGTTTTATCGTTTGGAGAGGGCAACCCTTGACTTAAACTCTATTAGGGGTTCACCAAAATTGGTGTGGGATTAAAATCATCCCGCCAATGGCAAACGTCTCCTATACCCCCCCAAAACAAAATCTCCCCGAAATTGCAGACTTTCCAAAGGAGTGAAGGATGAGTATTTAAGGAAAAGGACAGGATGAGGTTTCCTGGAAAAAAAAGGACAACGTAACAATATTATATGTTCATCTAACGTTGGGATCCTTAATGAAGGTAAATCCTCAAACCCCCTAAAGAGATCCCTTCCGCAGACCCTGATGCAAAAATGTGGGCCTCGATCTCTTAAGAGACGTGGAGTATTATAAATTCTGTTCTTTCCCCCCCCCCTCCCTCCCCTCCCCAACGTATCCCTGCCGGAGAATTGCTAAATTCGCACGGGGGCGGTAATTTAATCCTAAGATAATGAAACGAGTCTCTCTTCCTAGCGAAGAAAAACTCCTTCTTTCTTCCTTTTTCAAATATTTTATAATACATATATATATATTTTCTACACACACACACACTACCGCATTTATATACACACACACACACACACGAACAAGTTGCATTAATGTCTTTTATTCGTAAATATTAAAAAAGGTTTCCTTCTCCTTTCTTCACTGCTCGATAAATCTGTCTCCTTATTCCATGGAATGAGAGTGGGGGGGGAGAGGGAAGGGATATTTTGGACATATTTACGACAGGATATACGGTAACATTCGCTCCATACACAGATACACTTGAGAGAAAATTTAAGAAGACTTCCTCAAGGGGAGGGAGAAGAGGTGGGGGAGGGGCCTAAGCTGCAGTCATTATTATTTTCTTTCCAAAAAATGGGAAATTCGCACGAAAAAACTTTTCCCTGAATCCCTGCCACGAAAATTAGCAACCCACTTAGAAATCACAAAGCGAACGATTAGACTATAATACTCTTAGAATAGAAAAAAAGACTCCTTTCCTATTAAAACCACGCCTCGAACATAACACTCAAGCCGCATTAATCAATCGATACCTATCGATAGCTCTAATCTGTACAATGCGTACGTGGACTGAGGTGCCATTAAAACCCTAATTTTGCTCTTTTAAATTCATTTAGCCTCCTACAATCGATGGTGGTTCTGTTGTCGTAGTCTCCCCTATTCTTCTTCAAAGTACTCTCCATTCATTCATAATAATGCTATGTCTTATTATTATTCCATCTTCTTCTTAATTCCATTCCACTAATGTTTAATAGTGAAGCACCCTTAGATGGAAGTCCTCCTTTAAGCAGCAGCAGTAGTTATATATATAGGCTCTCTTTTTATTTAATATTCTATCGTCTCTCGTTTCTTGCTCTATTATTATTATCATTATGTCTTCCACACATCTAATGTACGCCACCCAGTTAGATATATATATATATATATATAATCCCCAATTAATCACATTTAAATGGGAATTTGGAGAAAAGTAGTCGCAAAGGGGGCGAGAGATCTCTATAATAAGAATATAAGGAGGAGGAGGAATGATGATCAATGGATCAACAAGGTTCAATGAATATTATTAAACTGGCGACGAGCAATCAATGCTCTCTGAATCAATGTGCAGGTGCATTGTGTCATTATGGTCCATTGATCCATCCATCCAATATGTTCGGCAGTGAAATATTAGTAGTGTGGTTGCACTGTTGATTTTCCATTCTACATTCAGTTCACTATTCTTCAGATATCATTCTTCCGACAGTTTTAATATGACTACGATCATTGGTAAGAAGGAGGACAATGGGACCATTGCACACACGATCATTGTTGTCGTACATCAATGCACGAGTGGTTTGAAGGTCTTCTAAGGCCTTGCATCATCATCCGTCTTGGCATCTTTTGTCTCGTTTGCCATCTTTTTAAGACGCTTATTCCACTTTGAAGACGGATGTTTTCTTATTAAGAGCATTATCACCGTATAAACAGCTGTCAGTACATTTCTCAGTAATTTCTTGATAACTTTTACCACCGCACTTCAGCTTAAAAACTAATTTTAGTAATTTTTTATAAATTTCGCGTCGAATTATTAACAGGGCGAAAGAACATTAGGCTTGGAAGTTGGAACAGGAAACAACTTATATTTGCGGATGAGATGGACGTTCAAACATTTGTAATAATAATATCGTAATATTATTACGTAACTAATGACGCCAGAAATTCATTCCTCAATTGTTTTATTTTTAATGCATTCCTCTGCGTCTTTTTTTGCTGGGGGATATCCTTATTTCTGGCTGCTTATCCCTTCCCAGTTCAATGAATTATCATTTTAATAACCGTTATCCGACACCTTGATCATTATTTAACCGTCTACCAACCCCATCTCTTCTTGAACGTATGAGAATTATATCTTCCTCTTCCCGGGTCTCACACACAGCCGCTCTCCTCTTTTTGGCCCAGGGAGTATGAGAATTTTACGATCAGGACTGAAGGACCGGCGCGAAGCATTACTCTTCGTGCTTCAAGTAAGGGAAAGCGGGAAGGAAGGGATGTGTCTTCTGGGATTTTCGCATTACCGTCGCTCGCTTGTTTCTTATCCCACCCCTCCTGCTCGTTGCTAATATTATTTTCGACCTTCTTACATCCTCTCCCCTTCTATCTCTCTTTCCCGCCATTTTGCGCCGGTTAGTCGTAATTTGTTTTATTTCTCCACGGCAACCGAGTTTGTTTATTTCGGGGTTTCCTCAAGAAATAAATATCATTAATATCCCTGTATCTTTTTTCCCCCTCGCCATTTCCGAAAGGAATGAATATCATCCGTGTCTTATTCTGAATTTTATTTTAATATTCATAATAATCTGTACTTAATGGCGCTTATGAAGGACAAGCTTACGGTAAATAGAAACTTTCATTGTAAATGCTGTTTTTCGTTCTCTGACGCGTATAGCGTTAAAGTCGATTGATGATGGACTAAACAACGACACATGAGGTGTGTTTTATTAACTATTAAATGTTAAATTAAATATTAATTGATTAACGCGGGTTTGGTGAGTCCAATTGTCAAAATTTTTTCTATTATTATGTTGGTATACATGCCCCTGAAGTATGATATAAAACTTTCCAGCTGTTTCCATCGTGGACTTTGTGTCTGTGACTAAGCCACTACTAAGGTTAGAGACGTGTTTTAATGAGCCTGGAGCGATTTTCGTTTGTTAAATGGATCAAAGAATTTGTAAATCAAATTTTGCGTAAAAAATTAAATGGAGCGTAAAACAAAGTGTGTGTGAGTGAAATGTTGAAATTAAAGGTAACTAAAATGGTGTGAGTCTGCTATGAGTGTAATCAAGAGTTTACTACGAGTGGTATATAAGCGTCGTGCCCAAGAAGAAGGCCGTGAAGACCTTGAAGATGAAGACGGACGCAATCAGACGCCCCAGCACATCCACAATCGATGGAAATGTGGATTAAAAGTGAAGTAAGAAATGGTTATTAATGAACGATCGCCGAATCACAATTAGAGAGAGGTCGCTTATCGATTAATGAATGATAATGTTGGCGATATATATCGATTGGATCATGACATCACTTCCAATTTCTTGGGTATGAAACGCGAGGCAACAAAATTCGTTCCATAAAGGCTTTTGCACCAATGCACTAATGCACCAGCTCACACACACTTCGATTGCTTGCTCGTAAATTTTTGGCCAAAACAATACTGTAACGATGATGCCCCCCCCAGCCTCCTCCATATTCGCCAGACGTGGATTATCTCCGTGTTTGACTTTTTCCCATATTTCCTATTAAAATTAAGAGAACCTTAAGAAGGGAGGGCCGTCGTTTTACAACAGCCGTAGATGACATTAAAAGCGCATCGCTCAAAGAACTAAAGGCTGCCATATATCTCAAAGATCGAGAGTTTGAGAGAAGTGTGTTTAAGGGGGGATTGGAAGAAGCGCTGGCGTACAAGAGTGCATTAATCTCCAATTTAGGGGACTACTTCGAAAGGTGACCAAACATCAATTGTATTAAGAATAAATACGAATATTATTGTCCGAAAAATTAAAAGTCCCATTAGTTTTATGAAAACACCTCGTGTTTCCATTTGCTGGTCAATGAAAATACAGCTTGATATACATTCTAAGATTTGAGTAAGTCATTCTTCCTTCTATCAATGTCTTCCAACACCCTAGTGACACTCAATGTGGTTTTCAGTCCATCTTTTCATCTTTCCAAACTTCCCCACCGTCTTTCAAATCACTTCCATCAACTCAATCTGAGATAAACTGTTTTTGGGGTGTTTTTTTTAAACAAATTAGTTAATAAATAAATAAAATAAATGCGGGTAGATTCTGTAGAGTTGATGATATAACAAGTTTACGTATTTTGTGATACTATTTCAGTTTTATAATTCCGACCACAGATTAAAAGTACGAGAAGGTGAATATAAAAGTGAAAGAATCGTTCAACATCGTGTTGTGTGTGGAATGATATGCAAATATCGTAGTATTGATATTAATATTGATAATACATTAACGTTTGACAATGCAGACGCCATTATAATATTCTAAACTTGATAACATCGATGGCGATTGGCTAGAATAGACCATGAATCCGCCAATAACAAACTCGTCGTTTTTCCTCCTTCAGTAGCCTGATCTCGGAATTTCCGAATCGGACATAAGTACGAGGGTCATCCGGAAAGTAGTACCCGTTCGTGAAATAAAGACACAAAAGTAAATATTAACAAACATAAAAAATTTTATTTGAAAGAGGATACTTTAAACTACTTCTCAACATAATCTCCAAGCAAATTAAGGCATTTGTCAAAACGTGTGACAAGTTTCTGTATTCCTGCTGCATAGTCCTTCGCCGCCAGCTCATTGAGATACAGGGTCACTCCTTCTTTAAGTTCTTCATCGCTGTCAAATCTTTTTCCTGCCAAAAAGTCTTTAAGCTTTGTAAAGAGATGAAAATCTGAAGGGGCCAAGTCCGGGCTATACGGTGGATGGTCGAAAGTTTCCCATTTGAATTGCTGCAAAAGTTTTTGTGTTATCCCAGCTGCATGAGGCCTGGCATTGTCATGAACGAGAATGACACCAGTAGACAATAGACCTCGCCGCCGATTTTGTATTGCCCGCCGTAATTTCTTTAATGTTTCACAATACGCATTGGCATTAATAGTGTCTCCACGGGCCATAAAATCAATAAGCAATACACCTCGTCGATCCCAGAAAATGGTTGCCATGAGTTTCCTGGTGGACAGAACTGTCTTGAATTTTTTTGGTTTGCTTGGTGAATGAGCATGATGCCACTCCATTGACTGTCGTTTACTCTCAGGTGATGCATAACAAACCCATGCTTCGTCACCAGTAATTATGCGAGTCAAGAAAGAGTCTCCTTCATCAGAATAACGTCCCAAAAACGTCAGTGCTGCAGCCATACGCTTGGTTTTGTGCTCATCTGTAAGCATGCGAGGGACCCATCTTGCACAAATTTTTGCATAATGCAGATGGTGTTTAACAATTTCATGAACAATTGTTCGAGAAACATTGGGAAAATGCTCACAGATGTCATCAATTGTGACGCGCCGATCGTTCCTCACGAATTCGTCAACTGAGCTCACCAGTTGGTCTGTAATGACAGACGGTCTCCCCGAACGCTCATCGTCGTGTGTGTTCCCCCTCCCCATGTTGAAGTTTCGACACCACCGCCGAACAGACGACTCGTCCATTACATTGTCTCCATACACCTCCTTTAATTGGCGATGAATATCACATGGGCGAACGTTTCTTGCATTGAGGAATTTAATCACTGCCCTCACTTCACAACTGGCGGCGTTCTCAATTTTTTTAAACATTGTAAACAATCACAGAAACAACACAGGCAATGCTAGCGTCACGCAACTTGGCTCAGAGAAGGCAGACAAGCCACTGAAGCTATCTGACCTCGTCCAGCGGCTACTCGCGTCGTCAGCACTTCATGCGGCACGAACGGGTACTACTTTCCGGATGACCCTCGTATATGTTTGTGTCGCGAATTTATTTTGCAAATTCGCGGGCCCGGTTTCCGGAAACGACACACCATTATCGTCTTAAAATGGTCAACACGGGGACTTGGCATTCCCACTGACTATTCGGCCGAGTCTAAAAAGCTGGAAAATATGTCCGATTCGCAAATTTTAACAATTTTAACCAATCGTATCCAATTAACGAATGGCCGACACACGTTCCATAATTGGATATTATTATCCAATATGGATTGCAATGATATTACGCTTTTCATGAGTGATTCGCCGATCATTTTTCGAATCTAATCCTCGAAGAGTTTGAGCGATGATTAATCGTCTGATCAGTGATCGGACGTCAGCTGCGTGTTTCGTCCAGGATCATTTGACTTTTCCAGGCTCGCAACCACGAAATTTCACCACCAAATTTGACAGTGGACCTATTGACAGCATCGTCACCATAAACAGCCTTCGAACGACGATGGAACTCAAAGTAGGAGTCACTTTTTAAGTTATCGATGTTAAATAGACTAAATATTAAAAAAAAAGGTTTCTATGGACCTCAGACCGGGTATTTATTGGATAAATACCGTAATTTTCAATATCAAGAATTGTATACTTAGTCTTGAGTCTGTTTATAATCTACCTAACATTTCGACTCTTATTTATATGAAACGAATAAATATTAGAAGGTTTTTTTTGGCAATCTTCAAACGTTTGCCTGAATGGAGTTTGCATAATGTATTTCACGCGTGTTTGAATTCGTGGAACAAATTAATTTATCAGCTTATAATATAACAAATCCTCAACGCGATTATAAACATTGAAGAAATAAAGCCCTTCCATTTTCCTTTTCATTAACCTTATTTAATTAAATTAATCACTTTTCTGCAATATATTGTACAATTCATTGAAATTCTTAAATGTTAATGGCTGAAAGTTTTCATCGCTTTAATTAAACAAACGCCCCTTAAGTTTTATTGAAATATTTCAAGAAATATCCCAACGAAATTCACATTATTCCTAAATTTTTAATGATTTCCGTTAATCATCGGCTGCGCAAAATTAATGTTCAATTTTTTATAATGAGATATCATTAATTTCGTTTTGTTTCACAACGTTATTTATCTCCTTAGCAACGAACGGGAAACGTTATTCATTTTTTTTATATTTAAAATAAGTGAACGTCGAAATGTTTATAGAATATTCAACGCTTCCACTTCATTTGTTTTTCACGACTGACTTGTGGGATATGTGCATTAATTATTTATAAGTTAAACAAAAGGAATATTTAACGGCTTTCACAAGAGAGGTAGATTAATTTGTAAATTAATATCTCCCTCTGTGCGATACCAAACTCTTATATTTAATTGAACAAAGGAAAAAATGGACAAATTAATAAACCTCGGGATATTTAGCGACTTGCAAAGCCAACACTACCATTAAACCGCTTCTAATTGATAATTTAAACATGGCTGGATTTCGGTGTTGGTTAAGAAACGAAGAAGTTTAACTTTTGTAGTCGTGATCAAGTATCAATATTCGTTCAGCACGACGACATCTTGATAAAAAGTCGAGAATTTGCAGGATAAATCTCCAATATCCAAATATGTATATAGGAGTAAGTAGGTATCGCAAATATATTGTTAAAAGTCCTTAAGATATTTCTGCTTAGAGTTGTCGATGCGATATTGCCATAATATCGGTTTCTACATGTCGATATCTTAATAGTAAAATCCCACTTACACTTCATATGTTCAGGATTAAACTAAATAGAGCTTACTGCATGACTGAATGTTGATTTTGCCCAAAATGGTCAGTTCTGCTAATTTCGTCGGCATTATATTAAAATCATTATGGTAACTTATATGCTTACATATATAGAATATATATATATATATATATATATTCACTGATAGTCATAACAAACACAGATACCAAAACACAAAAGAGGAAAAACTCACTGGTTCTCGAATTTTCGGTGGTCCAACCACCTTTCTCAAGAGGAATTAGGAACAGAAAGAGTTCTGTTCCTAATTCCTCTTGAGAAAGGTGGTTGGACCACCGAAAATTCGAGAACCAGTGAGTTTTTCCTCTTTTGTGTTTTGGTTTCTGTGTTTGTTATGACTATCAGTGAATTTACATTACGCGTTTGTGGGTTTTCCAAAAAAGTGTATATATATATATATATATATATATATATATATATATATATATATATATATATATATATATATATATATATATATATTGATATAAATATTCCCATTATCCCTATTTAAACATTGGTATGATTGAAGAGGCATGGGAAGAACTGGAGGTAGGAATGAAAGTCGGAGGGGAATTCAACTAAAATCGGTTAGGTTTGCTGATGACCAAGCATTAGTTGCTCAGTCAGCCAAGGGGTTGCAAGCATTGCTGAGTGAATTGGAGGTTCAGTGCGATAAATATGGGATGAGAATCAATATTAATAAAACAAAGGTTATGCGATTTTCCAGAAAGAAAAAGGCTAAGATTGCGGAGACTCTTTCGGTGGGAGAGTTGAAACTAGAAACTATAGGGAGACAGGGGATGTTGGGTTTGTTTATTTTTGGGAGGGTCTAGAATCCCTACCCGATTCAGCCACCAACTTAGTCGTGAGAACTCGTGAATCCGCATACAACCTATATTTCCGATCCTTTAAAATTCCCACCCTTAACCGCCATCTTTAATTTCCTTCCCAACAGTCCCTAAACATTCCGCCCCCCTCCCCTCCCCAGGCACTCTTCCCTCAAAACCTCACAGTCTGACCTGAAGAAGGCCTCGGAGGAGTAGGCCGAAAGCTTAAATCATCTACAGTGTGAGTGTCCTTTTACGTGTTATCTGTTTTATTCTGTGTTATATTGTGCCGTCCAAAAGTTATATTGCTCTCGTGAGTACTTCCGCATCACATATATGTATATATAAGAAAGAATAAGGGTAAGCTAAATATTAAAATAGGCGGGGAAAAAATAGAGCAGGTAGAACAGTTTACATATCTTGGAAGTGTTTTGGACCAACACGGTCAAAGTGGTAGGGACGTAAGGAGAAGAATTGCAATGCTAGGCAAGGAGGCTTTCTCAAGGAGGAGGGAGTTGATGACGGGAACGTTGAGTAGGGATGTTAAGACAAGACTCGTAAAAACTCTGATATGGAGCGTAGCTATGTACGGCGCGGAAACGTGGTCACTGAAGCCTCCTGCTTCTGCTGAGAGAAATCCTATGGAGGCAGGAAAAATGGATAAAAGACGTATTGAGCGGTAGTGGAATGTTGAAGAGGGTAATAGAGGGGAGAATGTTGGGCAAGCGAGGTAAGGGCAGGAACAGAATAGGGATGTTGGACGGGATGAAGGGAGTACACAGAGATATGAAGAGGGACCTGATATAGATTAGGTTGCTAGATGGGGAGTCATAAAATGTTTATTTGATGGTTGTGTCCATCCAAAAACCTACCTTAAACGTAGATTACCTATTAAATTTATATATATATATATATAAACCATAAACACAGTAATCAACCCGAAGGTCGGTTTAGTAGGTGATGGTAGAGCTCACCCATGTACCAAGCCCGACGGCGTGTGAATATTCACACATCAGGGTAGGGGGGCCAGTTCCTTTCCCTGTGCCGGTTATGGTTTCCCAGGAAGACCTGGTACCCGAAAAATCAACTAGCTTGGGTGGAGCTGCAGGTGCCCGAAGTGCCTTGCCCGGGAATCGAACCCGGGACCTTCCGGTCAGTAGTCCAACGCTCTACCCACTAGACCACCACGACCCGCATATATATATATATATATATATATATATATATATATATATGTAAGTTGATTAACAAGTCGATACAAACACAGAAACTAAAACATATAAAAGAGGGACTCACTGGTTCTCGAATTTTCGGTGGTGCAACCACCTTTCTCAAGAGGAATTAGGAAGAGAACTCATATATATATATATATATATTCTCCCAGTCATAAACCACACCTCTAGTGGCAGTTAGTCCTTCACATCTGCTGATGAAAACGGTGCTCAATTCTGTCGAAATATTTGAGACATAACGTTTGACTGTTCCTTTTTATGTGTTTTTATGTCATTTGTTGCTGTCCCTTTTTTCCTGTAACCTTTCTTTGTTACTTCCGCGAAATGATATACATACCTATATGTATGTGTGTGTGTATATATATATATATATATATATATATATATATATATATATATATATGTATATATGTACGTGTATATGTTGTCCATTCCCTTACCGTCCACAATGTGTCTAAATCACGCCTCACAAGTCCCGCAATGTCCAACTCTCCTCCGAAATTGCCAAGCTGTTTGGGGAGAAAAAGTCAATCTGTTAGTTCCCGGATAATTCCACCCCCGCCAACCAATCCAGAACCCCGCCCACCCTACCTCCGAGAAGGAAAAAAAACCACCCTTCCTCTCCCATCCCCAACACCCTTCCTCGTCCTATCTGCCACCCAATCAAGACCCTATCCCACCGCCAACACACCCCCATCCCTAAAGGCCGATCCCAATCCATCAGCAACCCACCCCTTATATCCTAACCACCCCTGACTCCCTCCTCAGCCATTTCAACACTTTATCTGCTCGCGTTCCTTATCCCAACCCTGCTATATATCTATCAACGGTTTTTTTGTCGCTGGAAGAGAGAAGGCCAAGCAGAATCCTTAACTCGTCACAGTCTAAATCTTAACCATCTCTCAACGCGTTTCCATAGCAACCCTGGACCCGACAATCTCCCTCGCACTCACGCACACTTGAGCACATCACTCGAGCTTATCTGTTCCCCAGTAAATCTGTTTTTTTTCCCTTCCTCCCTTCCCCAATCCACAAACCCAAAATCTCTCACACATCACTTCCTTTTAATTCCTTTCCCTCTCTCTCGTTCCACCCCTCACAAGACATCTTAACACATCTGTCTCGCAAACTCACGCACACACGTTCCTTACGTAGCCAAAGGAGAAGCTATCTCGAATCAAACCCACCTATCTACATCAATGCTTTGATTCAAAGACCCAAGTGAACACTCATCACACAGAAATATAATTACTCTACAATCGATGATGGTTCTGTTGTCGTAGTCTCCCCTATTCTTCTTCAAAGTACTCTCCATTCATTCGTAATAATGCTATGCCTTCTTATTATTATTCCATCTTCTTCTTAATTCCATTCCACTAATGTTTAATAGTGAAGCACCCTTAGATGGAAGTCCTCCTTTAAGCAGCAGCAGTAGCTATATATATATATATATATATATATATATATATATATATATATATATATATATATATATATATATATATATATATATATATATATATATATATATATATATAGGCTCTCTTTTTATATAATATTCTATATCGTCTCTCGTTTCTTGCTCTATTATTATTATTATTGTGTCTTCCACAACATCTAATGTACACCACCCAGTTAGATATATACATATGTAATCCCCAATTAATCACATTTAAATGGGAATTTGGAGATAAGTAGTCGCAAAGGGGGCGAGAGGAGATCTATAAGAATGAGAATATAAGGAGGAATGATGATCAATGGATCAACAAGGCGATTGTATATTAATCTGGCCATGAATTCAATCAATGCTCTCTAAATGAATCAATGTGCAGGTGCATTGTGTCATTATGGTCCATTGATCCATCCATCCATCCTATAATATGTTCGCTAGTGAAATAGCAGTAGTGTGGTTGCACTGTTTATTTTCCATTCTAAATTCAGTTCGGACAGTTTTAATATGACGATCATTGGTCAGAAGGACAATGGACCATTGCACACACGATCAATGTTGTTGTCAATGTCAACACACAGTTGGTTTGAAGGTCTTTTAAAGGCCTTGCACCATCCTCCATCTTGGCCTGTCTTGTCTCGTTTGCCATCTTTCTAAGACACTTAATCCACTTTGAAGACGGATGTTTTCTTATTCAGGGCATTATCACCGGATAAACAGCTGTCAGTGCATTTCTCAGTAACTTATTGATAACTTTAACCACCGCACTTCACCGTAAATGTTGATCCGTTGCTCCGTCATTCCTTCAATTTCCATTTTCGACGACAGACAGTATAAATACAAAGGACAACAGAAACTAACGTAACTGGTACCATACGCACAGCTCGACGATCTGCCAAACACAAACGACTCATTATTGGGTCTCATGCATCTAGCGCCGCTATAGTGCCGCTAGTTTGGGAATTTATTGGACAGACCACTAAAATACCTTCGACATCTTTCACGTATTTTTGGACCAGAAAATCATTTTTTTAAATGTGTCATTTGATGCCTCAATGTAAGAGACGACACAGTTGCCATTAAATTTGCACGTGTCTGAGGACTACGAAAATCATTAATGGGACCACAACAATTCTCTTTCTCACCGAATCCAGAGTGCCAATTCGGCAACACCGCCCTCCTGCAACCACGATAACCTGGCAACACAGCCTGCCTTAATCTTTTTCTTGCAAAACTTTTACAAAAAGGAGCTTGAAATGAATCAACCATTTTGGAACTCTCTTGGGTGACGTTACTGAAATCCGTGACGCTCGTGGTTGCCTGCTTCGACACGTTTCGGGTTACGTAACGCGATGGGCAGAGGGTATTAACCTTTGCCTTCACCGGACGCAACTGCATGATGATTTGGTAGACAAATGATCCTGATTGTCCTTTTCATTAGTCGGTCCGTGATTGCCTCCATAAATTCACTCTGCTGACCTCTCGTTCTTGCCCTTCCAATCTCCGCCTCCGTTTCATCCCACCTTGAACACCACACCCTTGTTCCATCAGTGCGACACGACCCGCTCCTAATTGGTGCGAGTCGTCTCCTCCCAGATAACACCCACATAAGGACCTTCGTCGTCTTCTCGGTGACCACAAGTAAGTTACAGAGAAGCCAAGCTTTTAAGCTCAATGAAAGCCAACAGCCAGAGTTACAGGCATATGAACCTTCGGAAAAAATAAACATAGCAAGAAGGACATCGGCGCAAGAATCCTAAAGTCTGTAAAATATAACCCGTCTATAGGTCACAATAATTACCGTTCCATTCGGCGGACTGTGTTAAGACACCTAGGCATCCATGAAAACTTCAAAACATGTCAGAGAATGTTTTTTAAAACTCTCAAATTGAGTAAAAATCAGTGACAAATTGAATTAACTTTCTAAATTGAATTGGCTCGGATGCCAAAAGATTTACCTTGCCCTAACGGCTTCGTATAATTAACCAATATATATAATTATTAGGTAATCTACCGTTTAAGGTAGGTTTTTGGATGGACACAACTATCAAATAGACATTTGGACTCGCGGGTCGCGGTGTGGACGTGTGGGTCGCGGTGGTCTAGCGGGTAGAGCGTTGGACTGCTGACCAGAGGGTCCCGGGTTCGATTCCCGGGCAAGGCACTATGGGCACCTGCAGCTCCACACAAGCTAGTTGATTTTTCGGGTACCAGGTCTTCCTGGGAAACCATAACCAGCACAGGGAAAGGAATTGGCCCCCCTACCCTGATGTGTGAATTTTCACACGCCTTTGGGCTTGGTACATGGGTGAGTCTACCATCACCTACTAAACCGACCTTCGGGTTGATTACTGTGTTTATGGTTTATAAATATATATATATATATATATATATATACATATGTATATGTATATATATACATATATATACATATATTTATGGTATATATTATTATATTATTAATATATATTATAAATATATATTCATTCAAACATAGAAATAGGTATAAGGAAAGGGGATAGGAAAACACTTGGGAAAGGGGACACAAACACAAAAGGCGAACACAGGACATGTGGGGAAGGCGGTTTTTGAGCAGATCACGAACGTAGAAATGTTTCCTTGACTGGGATTTGAACACCGGATTTTCCACTTGCCGGGCGGATGTGCTTCCATTACACCACCGAGGAAACTTAATTTACCTTGAGATCTGCGATGTTTTTAAGACGCCCAAGTGCTCCGAATCATTTGCCAAGGGAAGGCTTTAGGGAGCTGTTCCACCCACCAAAGGAGAAATAGACAATACACACAAGAAGAGCGGACAGTTGGTTAGAAAGCATATAGTATCATATAGAATAGGTACGTTTCGTGGCACGCATAGCCAGAAGAAGAGATGAGCCACATTGTCCAGATACACATTCAAATACAAAGTCCCGCCATACGGCGCACAAATATTCATCCAAACATAGAAATAGGTATAAAGAAAGGGGATAGGAAAACAGATAAATCAACCCTAATGCCTTGCCCGGGAATCGAACCCGGGACCCTCCGGTCAGTAGTCCAACGCTCTACCCACTAGACCACCGCGACCTTATTTATATAACTTTTGGACGGCACAATATACAGATAACACGTATAAGGATACTCACACTGTAGATGATTTGAGCTTTCGGCCTACTCCGAGGCCTTCTTCAGGTCAGATACAGGATTATATTATATTATTATTATTAGGTAATCTACCGGTTAAGGTAGGTTTTTGGATGGACACAACTATCAAATAAACATTTTCTGACTCCCCACCTAGCAAGATAATCTATATCAGGTCCCTCTTCATCTCGGTGTACTTCTTTCCTCCCTTCATCCCGTCCAACATCCCTATCCTGTTCCTACCCTTACCTCGCTTGCCCAACATTCTCCCCTCTATTACCCTCTTCAACATTCCACTACCGCTCAATACGCCTTTCATCCATTTTTCCTGCCTCCATAGGATTTCTCTCAACAAACCCCTCTCCTCACCCACCATTTCCAGTACTTCCTCATTTGTTTTCCTTTCGGTCCATTTCACCTTCTCCATTCTTCTCCACACCCACATTTCAAAAGCCTCCAATCTACGTCTATCCTCCTGCTTCAGCGACCACGTTTCCGCGCCGTACATAGCTACGCTCCATATCAGGGTTTTTACGAGTCTTGTCTTAACATCACTACTTAACGTCCCTGTGATCGACTCCCTCCTCCTTGAGAAAGCCTCCTTGCCTAGCGCAATTCTTCTCCTTATGTCCCTACCACTTTGACCGTATTGGTCCAAAACACTTCCGAGATATGTAAACTGTTCTACCTGCTCTATTCTTTCCCCACCTATTTTAATATTTAGCTTAGCCTTTTTCTTTCTGGAAAATCGCATAACCTTTGTTTTATTAATATTGATTCTCATCCCATATTTATCGCACTGAACCTCCAATTCACTCAGCAATGCTCGCAACCCCTTGGCTGACTGAGCAACTAATGCTTGGTCATCAGCAAATCTAACCGATTTTACGAATTCCCCTCCGACTTTCATTCCTACCTCCAGTTCTTCCCTTGCCTCTTTAATCATTTCCTCTACATATACGTTGAACAGTACCGGTGACAATGGGCAACCCTGCCTTACACCTCTTCCTAACACTGCCCATCCGGACTCTCCGTTCCCCACTCGCACCTGAGCAGTCTGAGACATGTACAGGTTGCGGATCAGTCTCCTGTCCCTTCAATCCATTCCTATTTTCTGCAATACACGCATTAATTTTTCCCAATTCACTCTTATCAAAGGCCTTATTCAATTAACATACGAAACAGGCAAATACGACCTGATTGTATTCTATACTATATTCCTCTCTCGATTAGTGATCTCATTACTGCAATGGCGTCACGCGTACCTCTTCCTTTCCTAAACCCAAACTGATCATCCCCTAGGTAATCATTTGCCTTACTCTCTATCCTTACAGGATTATATATATATGTATATAAATATGTATATATAATACGCTAACCAAAGTTAAACCTATCTATTTATATATTATTCAGCTTTAAATTCATATAAATGACATAATATTTCATTAACTAAGGACTGAAATACGTGGGTGGTCCGAAAAGCTGACATCTACAAAAATACCCTGGTAGCCACCAAAGAAGGTGTGTGGCAGGGGGTGTAACACCAGGAGGGAAGAGTAAGGGATGAGGGGATTGAGGTTATCAAATAGGTGAGGAATGATCAGTGGAACCCGTAAGAAAAAATTATGTTTACATACAAATATATATATATATATATATATATATATATATATATATATATATATATATACGCAGTCAATAACCTGTACGTTAATACTTATTGTGTTGACCAAACTTATGGGGGATTTGGACTACAAGCATTCTGGTCTCTTATCGTTCTTTGGAAAAAAATGGCATTTTAAACCTGTCAGTCTTGAACAGTCAATCTCTGTCTAATCTTACATTCGAGATCCCTTCG
Organism: Hetaerina titia; assembly: GCA_037158775.1. Lineage (NCBI taxonomy): Eukaryota > Metazoa > Arthropoda > Insecta > Odonata > Calopterygidae > Hetaerina > Hetaerina titia. The sequence continues at coordinate 4,850,456 of JAVFHJ010000014.1, read as the reverse complement.
ACCGTAACATTATATTTGGGGTTCGTAATATATCGTTGATGTCATCGGAAAAGGGCCAATCTGTAAATGTTTACAATAAGTTCAATCTATATATTGTAAACGCCGATGTGTGAGAGAATCCCAACCTAAGTTGTCTGGCAAAGTGGATAGTCGCTCCTGCGTTGGTCATAACAATGTTTGACTCTCAAATCTAGCCCCCCTCCGCTGAACTCGATCTAATTCCGACCTAATCAAATTTATATTCTGAGGATCCCACGTATTGACTGGCAGCAGCATTCTCTAGGTGGGCTAGCCTCACCAAGGCAAGGAAACATCGTTCCTTCACCTTGTCGTCGCATTTACCTAGACTTCTTTTCACAATTCCCAATTTTTCATTAGCACGACCGCATATTTCTCGGATATGTTTTCCCCAGGTTAGATTGTGAGCAATTGTTACACCTAAGTATTTAAAGGCATCTACCCTTGCAATATTGGTTTGTTTCACTTTGTAACTATAAGGGAGGGAATTACTCTTTTCCCGAAATATGTATTACTACTCATTTTTTTAAATATCATTCCAATTGCCATGTATCGCACCAATTTTGAATTGCATCTAGGTCACCTGAAGATGACGTTGTACGTCGAAACCCGGGTCGTGTGTTTGTGAAATAAATCTGTGGAATTACAAAGTATTATTTTATCCGCTTCAGTATGAACCGATTCCATAGTATACGCCTGAAACCATCGATTGTATCAAGGTCGTTGGCTAACGTGACTCAAATACGACTCAGAATTTTTCATAAAAATTCAAGAGAAAAAATGTCTTGTCTTTGTTAGACCGGAAACGTTTCACACCACTCTTGCCTAAAGGCCTCACGTTATATTCTCTTTATGGGGTTATATCACTTGGATTTTAAAATTATCGACTATAATTTCAATTAAACCTCATGAGTAGTGCAATTCAATTACACAGGCCAACAGTGTTTTTGTGCCAGAGCTTTCAATGCTGATTTAAAGAACAATTGGGGTGCTGAATCCAATTATGACACTAGTTTTTTCCTATCAGCTATAGTTTTCAAGATATAGATATGTTGTTACTTACGTGAAAAAATCTTCTACATGACGATATGGGAATATTATATTAATAACACAGGCCAACAGTGGTTTTGGTGCCGGAGCTTTTAATGCTGATTTAAAGAACAATTGGGGTGCTGAATCCAATTGTGACACTAGTTTTTTCGTACCAGCAATAGTTTTCAAGATATAGATATGTTGTTACTTACGTGAAAAAATCTTCTACATGATGATATGGGAATATTATATTAATAACACAGGCCAACAGTGGTTTTGGTGCCGGAGCTTTTAATGCTGATTTAAAGAACAATTGGGGTGCTGAATTCAATTATGACACTAGTTTTTTCCTATCAGCTATAGTTTTCAAGATATAGATATGTTGTTACTTACGTAAAAAAATCTTCTACATGATGATATGGGAATATTATATTACTAATTATCTCATTGGCCTACAATATAGAAATATACATAAAACTTATTGACAGTTTATTGAAAATAAAAGGAACGCTGCAGAGTGGTTATAAATTAGTATACTTATAGATTTATTTAACTTTGAAAATTATTTTACGGAATATATCAAATATTAAAACAACTAATCGTAAGATGTGCCATATCTAAAAAAGTAGAGCTGTTAAATAAAAACGGATTTCATATTTGGATTCAGCTCTACAAATATAGTTGAAATCAGCACAAAGATTCCCGGCACCAAAAAAATCATTTTTTTTGTAGGCCTGTGTTATCAACTAATATACACGAAAACACTTTTCCTCTTACTGACTCATGTAATTTAAACTGACATATTTTACTAACAAAATTACTTATTCACTAATATCGTGGTTATTACTCAAATATCTGGACCAGTTTACTACCAATTAATGCGGTCATACAAACACTTAATGAGGCAAAGTTCTGACGAAACCCAAATTAAATTTATTGACATTCAAAACGAACAATGAGAATTACGAATTAAATTATTTACAATTAGAATTAAAGAACAATTACCAATTAGTTATTGCAAGCAACGCATTAATTGGTTAAATGTTCTTGAAACGTTATTGTTCAATAGATTTATTATTCTGCTTTGTGTACATAAATGTTCGTGTGAATACAAAGATGTCTAATGATGATATTTGGTGAATTTAACGTAAAATGTTTTAAACTTGGACGTTTCACCCATTGTCGTCAAAGCTAACTTCAGGCTGTGCGGCACAGCCGAGTCGATAGAGACGCCTGTGATGTTATTTAATTAATTAATCAGTTGACATATGACATTTGGCAAATACACTGGATGGACATAACGATTTCAAACCTGCGCATGCGTGTTGAGCTGGAAAATGATACTTCCATACACCCAGACCAGAAAGGCTTCTGAAGATCATTTTGTTTGTGATCTACAACCATTTTTGTGCAATAATTTATAAGTATAATTTTCACTTCTAAGTTGATTCAGGATTAAAAACGCTGATGAGGAACTTCACAATTAAGTCACGACAATTGTCTTAAGTAACGACGTCCTTAAAGAACAACGTCTTTTGATGACTTATTCCTCATACACTCCTTACCTATGCTCTCGTAACTGCCTTCTGCCCTCTGGCACGTAACTGCCATCAGTTCACTAATTAAACGCTCTCGTTATCGTCCCACAAAACCCAACACCACCTGGACATTCACTGAGAAATAAAACGTTTCAGTCGTAGTCTACCTTCTTATTACCTCTCTCCGGCTGGAGGATACGTAGGGGGGAGAGAGAGAGGGTTGGGGTGGTAGAGGGAGCTGTTATTGTTCCAGGATTGGAGGCGTCATCTGTTGAATACTGGACAAATGATCTTCAAATCGGGGAACACATGTGTAACGATATTCACACTAAGGTTCGGACTGTTTTGATGCCTTGAAGATTTTGGAGAGAGATAACGTAGGTTTGGAGTTACGTGGAATATTAGTATATACATATAAAAATATGCAATATAAAAACACGAAACAGGAACGCGAAATTTCTCTCTTCAGAGAAGAGATTTCTTCTCTGAAGAGGCCTGCTTGGCAGGCGAAACACCTGGTGTCAGGTTTTCGGCACTATTTTTTTCCCCACGTACACTGCATCACAGTGTACTTCCCTTTCCGTAATCCTAGTCTGTGTGAAGGGTCCCTGCCGTTGGGTTAAATTCCCCGTAAACCCTGAGTGCGTGTGTGTTTGCGACTCACAAACGGTCAATTTGCACTGCAAATACCAAGTGAGGGAGTGCGTGCCGTTCCTTTACTATTTCTATTTTTATGTCTGTCTGAGTGAAGGGTCCCTGCCGTTGGGTTAAATTCCCCGTAAACCCTGAGTGCGTGTGTGTTTGCGACTTGCAACGGTCAATTTGTACTGCAAATACCGGAGTGGGAGAGTGTGTGCAGTTTTGTTATCCTTATTCTTTGAACCCTCCCCCGTGTCCCCTAACCAGTGCCCCCAAGAGTACTGCTTTGGATAATTTGTATTTATTGCAGGGACTCACTAGTTCTCGAATTTTCGGTGGTGCAACCACCTTTCTCAAGAGGAATATATAATAAATATATTCCTCTTGAATAAATACATAATAAAAATAATAATAATAATATATATATATATACATATATTATTATTAGGTAATCTACCGTTTAAGGTAGGTTTTTGGATGGACACAACTATCAAATAAACATTTTGTGACTCCCCACCTATCAAACTAATCTACATCAGGTCCCTCTTCATCTCTGTATACTTCCTTCCTCCCTTCATCCCGTCCAACATCCCTATCCTGTTCCTGGCCTTTCCTTGCTTGCCCAACATTCTCCCCTCTATTACCTTCTTCAACATCCCACTATTGCCGCCTAATACGCCCTTCATCCATCTTTCATCTGCCTTCTTTAGGATTTCTCCCAACAAACCCCTATCCTCGCCAACCATCTCCAGTACTTCCTCATTTGTTAATTCCTTCCTTCGGTCCATTTCACCTTCTCCATTCTTCACAACACACCCACATTATCTGCAATAGCCTCCAATCCACGTCTATCCTCCTGCTTCAGTGACCACGTTTCCGCGCCGAACGCCGTAGGTACCAGTCTTTTCTTAACCTCCCTACTCACTGTCCCCGTCGTCAACTCCCTCCTCCTTATTGTGTGAAAGCCTCTTTGCCTAATAGCGCAATTCTTCTTCTCCTTACGTCCCCAATACTACTTTGGCCGTATTGGTCCAAAACACTTCCGGAGATACGTATATAAACTGTTCTACCTGCTCTATTTTTTCCCCGCCTATTTTAATATTTAGCTTAGCCTGTTTCTTTCTGGAAAATCGCATAACCTTTGTTTTATTAATGCATATAGCCGCCCTGGGTTTGCTGGTTTGTGGATCTTGGGGAGGATATAGAAGTGGGGGGCGTTTGGATGGGAAGGTGAAAGGAGGGTTACTTAGGGAGAGGTCACTTAGGGATAGGTTTTCATTAGGGCCGTTGTCGCGGAGGAAAGCGATAATTTCCTCTTGGAATGCAGGGTTAGGGTTAGCCGGAATATGTTTATACGAAGAAGATTCTGCGAGTAGTCTGTTGGCTTCTTTTAGGTACATAGTGGTGTTTAAGACTACCACTGTTGAGCCCTTGTCAGCGGAGATGATGACCAGGTTGGGATTTTTTACTAGTTTTCTCAATTCGGATTCTTCTGCAGGGGAGAGGTTCGGTTTAGGATTCAGAGAGTTGAGGAAAGAGGTACTAGATATTTTAGATAGGAGAAGATTAATAAATATTTCGACAGTGTGATTCGGGGGTAAAGGTTTAGGCTCAAAGTGGGACGGCGGGCGGAACTTAGTTAAAGCGCTGTGTATGGGAGCGGGAGGATTAGAGTTGGCGGGTAGCGAAGACCAGAATTGTCGCCATCTTAGATTTCTAGCGAAATTTATAGCGTCAGAGAGGATGGTAACATGATTGACTTTGGGGGTGGGGGAGAAAGAGAGGCCTTTACTTAGTAGTGAAACTTGCTGCTGGTTCAGGGTAAAACTAGAGGTTCAACACGTGTTCAGAAGTGTGGCCTGTTTGACTGACTGGCGGGGAAGGGGTGGCTTGAGAAAGGTTTTTTTGGTCGTGACGGTTGGGCAGATTTCTGGAAATCGGTAGTGTACGCGAAATCGGTTGCATTAGCGGAGTCGGTGGGGCAGGTGGGGGTAGGAGCAACATAGTAGGCAAATCAGGTGTAGGGGTGAAGGGGTGGGGAAGGTGGGTTAGGTTTCAGGAGTTGGAGAGGTAAAGCAAGGCCCTGCCGGAAATAAGAAGCACAAAGATTGGAGAATTTTCTCAGAGCTTCACTAGGTCAGAACTCAAGGGAGCGAAGAGCCGATTTAAGAATTCGGCTAACATAGGGGAGGAAATGTGGGGAAGTGAGAGGAATAATGTTAATGAGGGAACGCGTGGAATTGTGGTATTTGGGCATAAGACTAGTATATTGTTTTCGGATGTACGTGCAGAAGAGAAATGACTGCTGAAACTCCATAGTATGAAGACCGGGATGTAGGGCTCGAGGTAGGCCTAATATAGGGAACTTGATGCATAAACCTTTGGGCACGATGCCCAATTGCATGCAGAAAGAAATTCAGAGTGGCAAGTGTATTGAGCGAGCTTGAGAGAGAATTTTTTGATAAGGCGTAAATATATATATATATATATATATATATATATATATATATATATATTAAGACATATATTATATGAAGACGGAGCTCAAGTCCGTCGAAATTATCAAGATATTATTGTGAGTGTTCTTTTTATGTGTTCTCGTGCTGTGTGTTACTGTCTAAGTTTTTTATTCAACACTTCCGTGTTACTTCGAAGAAATCATCTATATATATATATATATATATATATATATATATATATATATATATATATATATATATATATATATATATATATATATATATATATATATATATACACACACACACAAACAGGGTTCGTCCGGAAAATAAGTTTATGATGCTCATTGTCTTTTTTGACAAAAGGGGAGTCGTCCATTACGAATTTGTACCTAAACGACAAACTGTGAATGCTGCATTTTACGTCCAAGTGCTCCACAGGCTTCGAAAATGAGTCGCCCGCGTCCGGCCAGCGATCAAAAACATCTGGCGGCTGCATCACGACAATCGCGCGCCGTCTCACATCGCGCTTGTCGTGTCGGACTTCTTGGCCAAGCACGGCGTGGCAACACCGCTGCTGCACCCGCCCTACGGCCCGGACTTGGCACCACCGGACTTCTTTCTGTTCCCGAAGATAAAGAGGAGTTTGAAAGGAACGCGATACGGGACTTTGGACGCCGTCAAAGAGGCCGTGACGACGTGTCTTCGAGAGGTTCCCGATGATGCCTTCGCGGGAGCGTTCCAGGAATGGGAACGCCGCTGGAACGAGTGTATCGACTCACAAGGGTCCTATTTTGAGGAATATTAGCTGAAGATATTTAAAAGTGTAATACATTTTTTTTCCTGAGCTCAGTACACTTATTTTCCGGACGAACCCTGTAATATGCACGCATATTTTTATAATGTAAATGGACTAGCCAACACAAGTCGCGGAATCACATAAAAGAGGGACTCACTGGGTCTCGAATTTTCGGTGGTGCAACCACCTTTCTCAAGAGGAGTTAGGAACAGAACTGAGGCTGAGGAGGGCCCGGAAGCAGTTGATGGAAGGAGAAGGGGGAAAGGTATGCGAGGGTAGTGGTTTGGAGGGGTAGTGTTGAGTGCGGGAATTTTAAAAAAGGTGGGGATTATATGGAAGTTGTTGGGGGCGGAGGGGGATGACATTATGTGTTACGTAATTATATTTATATGCAATTGTGTACAAATAAGTTAGAATTGAAGATGAAATATATACAGTTTAGCACTGAAATTAAGAGTTTCTTACACAGTGAGTTTATTACGGCATTGTACTCGAAGCTGGTAGTTAATTTCGTCCTGATAAATTCTGTTTTTCACCCGAATCCATTGAATTTAGAGAGAGGATATTCGTATCATATTCGTATGCGTATCCGTCAGATATTAAACATAAAATATACTATCTATCATTAACATATATATATGTGTGTGTGTGTGGGTTTGTACTTCTGTATATTTTTATCGTTTCCTTTCCTCCCCAGAATTATCGTCCCACTCCGCGCTTTATTATTCATTCCCTCCTCCTCCAGTACGTGTTTCCCTCCTCCTCCAGGAGAGGCATCTCCAGCAAGCCTTCCTCTTCCCTCTTCCTCAAGCACGATTCCTCCTCCATCTCCTTCTCTCCCCGACACCGCTAACCATTTCGAGCCGTTTGTCGCATAGGATTAACTTTGAGCAGAAGTTACGCTCGCCCGGGCGGAGTTGAAGTAGGGATTAACAGAAGAACAGTGGGGTCTGTAGAGGGGGGCAGGGGGGGGGCAGTGGGGGCAGTTTGAGGGTGGGAAGAGGCCCCCAAGAGGGGAAGGGAAGAGGGAAGATGTAAGTGGGATATCATTCGAAGTTAAGAGTCTAAAAATTAGAAGTTGCGACGCCACCCCACCCCATCTTCCCCTCACCCCCCAAGTCCCTTCACACCTTCTGGGGGGGGGGGGAATACCACTGTACTGTCCCCTTAACGGGTGCCTTGGTGTGTGTTTTGGCAGGGGCGTCAGGGGCGTGGAGGTGAAACGACTGCTCTTCCAGACCAGGGGATAAAGGATATCCCCGTACGACATTTGGGTGTCCGTAATGTTGGTATCATTGGATTACCTTCGCATATCAATCTGGAAAAGTGGAAAACGGGTCCTATGATTAGTGATATTTCGGTTTACATTTGTAGATTTACATGACTTGCTAAGGAAACGATTTTGCTACGAGTTCGACGTAAATTTCCAATATTTGGGAATCATTCCACAAGCAGCAAGTCCCTCTCTTCATATCTCTGTGTACTTCCTTCCTCCCTTCATCCCCTGTCTATGAGGCATCCATATCCCCTATTCCTATCCCTACTCACTCCTAGTCTGCCAGTAACGTTCTCCCCTCTATTACAGTATTCTTCATCATCCTACTATAGCCTGCTCAATACGCCTACTCTACTCTAAGAAATCTACTCAAAATCAGGTCCATCTTCATCTCTGTGTACTTCCGTCCGCCCTTCCCCGATCTAAGACTATCCACTACTGATCTGTTACTATCATTCCCCCTCTATTACAGTTTTCTTCAACATCCCACATATTGATAAATATTAAAAATAAAAATTTATATATATATCACACAACCTATCATTTGACGAATGCTTTTCCCTAAGAGTTCTGGAATCCCTACCCGATTCAGCCACCAACATAGAGGTGAGAACTCGCCAATCCGCATACATCCTATATTTCCGATCCATTAAAATTCCCACCCTTAACCGCCATCTTTAATTTCCTTCCCAACAGTCCCTAAACATTCCGCCCCCCCTCGCCTCCCCAAGCACTCTTCCCTCAAAACCTCTCAGTCTGACCTGAAGAAGGCCTCGGAGTGGGCCGAAAGCTCAAAGCATCTACAGTGTGAGTGTCCTTTTACGTGTTATCTGTTTTATTCTGTGTTCTATAATGCCGTTCAAAATTTATATATATATATATAAACCATAAACACAGTAATCAACCCGAAGGTCGGTTTAGTAGGTGATGGTAGAGCTCACCCATGTACCAAGGCGTGTGAATATTCACACATCAGGGTAGGGGGTCAGTTCCTTTCCCTGTGCCGGTTATGGTTTCCCAGGATGATCTGGTACCCGAAAAATCAACTAGCTTGGGTGGAGCTGCAGGCCCCCAAAGTGCCTTGCCCGGGAATCGAACCCGTGACCCTCCGGTCAGTAGTCCAACGCTCTACCCACTAGACCACCGCGACCCGCTTATATATATATATATATATATATATATATATATATATATATATATATATATAACGATTTGTTCGAAGTAACACGTTGGTGTTGAATAAAAAACTTAGACAGCAGCACACAGCACGAGAACACATAAAAGGAACACTCACAATAATATCTTGATAATTTCGACGGACTCGAACTCCGTCTTCTTCGGAAGATAAGATATGACTCTGAGTCATATCAGAGACTGTGAGTTACTGTCTAAGTTACTGTCAAATATATATATATTATATATATAAATATATATATTAATATGTATATATATATTTTTCTATACATCTATAAGAATTAAATTCTTCTAAAAACGATGACCAATTTCGTCCTGGTGGAAGGTGGCTGATTGTCAGGTTACCAGGGTATAAGGGAAAAGGAGTTTCAGGATCGCTTTGAAGGGTACCTGGGAAGGGAGAGATGAGGGTATGGGTGGGGGGGTTTGAGACCGAAGCGCTGAGGGAGAGACCGTATTCAGGGAAGATGAGAGCCCAGTAGATCTCATCTATTAAGAATTCACGCGCTCCGGCAAGAAAAAGGGATCGTTCGAAACGCGGGGCTTAAAACCAAACCCTGTTCCCTCGACAAAGGAACCCTGTGCCCCCTCCAAACATATAAAGTGAAACAAAAGAAGCCCCCTATACAACGAAACAGACGCGTTTGCCAACTCGGCCGGGAAAACATCCTCCTTGCCCTGTTTATGCTTCGCCAATCATCGTGGGTGATTGTTGCCTGAAAAAGGTTGCCGATCATGTTATTGAAACGTGGATAACTTTTTTTAAACTATTATCGATTTAATTTTTAACAAAGAAATCAGTATTAGTGTCGTCCATAACCGTCAGATATTCTGTGTATATATAACAAAGAATTATCCTCTCCGAAGGTACACTTCATTACATTTTTAAAATTCCTTATTAAACGCACGTACCCACGTGGGTGAAACTGGACCAGCCAGGAATAGAATATACATTTGAAGCATTGTGGTGACTAGCATAATAATTAAGAGGATAAATGAACAGACAAAATGTAAGGAACGAGGAAGTATTTATATAGAAGAACAGATGAGAGGACACAGGACTATTGTGGTGAGGAAAACATCCCTAAGTCATCTATGTGAATTCTCACACAGTATCATTTCCATATAAACCTCCATGCAATGAGGCATTTGTCCTGGTGTCAACGGTCAAGTCTGGTCAACGGTCACTCTTAAACAATGCCCACACATGCATACAGACACAAGAAGAACAGATATCAGACAAAATGCTCTTATTTACAATTTAAGTTTAAGATTACCAACCACACTGCCAGCATCACCTACGGGCTAGGCTCACACCATGCCTACAATGCTCCGTCCATCGCTGTACTCCGTCCATAATCACGCACTCTTTAATTTCGTATCCCATTCAAAATCACGTGACGATAGCACATCATTCGCTTTTGCTAAATACAACTTCTTACTCCGTGTATGTCACGTACAGGGATTCATTTTTATAATCACAACAGTACATTAAACATTGCAGATATCACAGTTCGAGGGGTGAAACTAGAACAAGTGGAATCCTTCTGATATACCTGTGCTGAAGGAAAGTAATTTGGGATGGATGACGTTCGAATGACAACAAGCGAAGAATAGCCCAAGATAAGAAGGGGAATTCACTCAAGGAGAGGCGATTAATACTATGAATTCAAAGAACATAAGGCTGGAGAGAACAAGGAAGCGATTGGTCAAGACTTTGGTGTGAGTTTCTTGGCGCTCTACGGTTCCTGGGAGACTTGGAACATTGGAAAAGATGACAAGCGATGAATAGAATAGAAGCCTTTGAAACATTGTGCTGATTAGGAGAATCCTGAAGGTACTCTTAAATGGTCAAAGTAATTAGGAACAGGGAGTATATATATAGAAGAACAGATAAGAGGAGAGGACTATTATGGACAGAAGTCTACGTCAAAGAAGAAATAGATGGATTGGATACACATTGAGGCATACAAATGAATTGATTAGGAATATATATAATAAGAAGGAATGAAATATAAGGGAAGGTTCCACGAGGAAGACCAGGAGAAGACATGTACGATAGAGGGCAAATTAAGAAGGACGTAAGACAGAAAAGGTATCAGGGATTGAAGGGAATTGATATTGAATAGACGTCAATGTAGGGCTGAAATAAACCAATCTTAGGTTTGAAATACTCATGATGATGAATAACCACACGGAAATCTTTTCCCGTTTCAATATTTCTACCGGCACAGCTGAAATTATCGGTCTATTGAGAGATCAGGCTTTCCGGAGAGCAAATCTGATACCAATACTGCAAGTCTGTGATTAAAGTATGGACTCATTGAACACCCACATGTACTCAGTCAATAGAAGTCCACATTTAGCAGCTGTCTATCCATTTTAATTGAATCCTGATTAATTTGAGGCAGGTTAAAATGAAATGACCTTGACTGCTTGTGCGAAAATGTTAACACTGAACTGTACCTGGTGATATTGCCCCCATGGCCTCTCAACTATGACGGTACACTGAAAACTAATGCACACGTGCTTGTGGACAACACAAACAAAATGATCTTCAGCATTACTCCTGGTCCGGGCACGTGGAAGAAACATTCCCCCACAAAATCTATGCACAGGTTTGAGGTTCATCGCGTGTATTTTGAGAAGCGGAAGTATGAAGACGTGTTCTAGTGCTATGTCAACGTGAGTTAAACAGTGTAGACCACAAAGAGAATGATCTTCATAAGAACTCCTGGTCTTGGCCTGTGGAAGTAACATTCCCCCCTCAACACGCATGCCCGAGTTGGCATTTCAGTGTACTTCAAGACGTGGATGTATGCTGACGTGTTCTAGTGCTATGTCAACGTGAGTTAAACAGCGTAGACCACAAAGAGAATGATCTTCATAAGAACTCCTGGTCTTGGCCTGTGGAAGAAACATTCCCCACTCAACACGCATGCGCAAGTTGGCATTTCAGTGTACTTCAAGACGTGGATGTATTCTGACGTGTTCTGGTGCTATGTCAACGTGAGTCAAACAGCGTAGACCACAAAGAGAATAATATTCATAAGAACTCCTGGTCTTGGCACGTGGAAGTAACATTCCCCCCTCAACACGCAAGCGCAAGTTGGCATTGGAGTGTACTTCAAGACGTGGATGTATGCTGACGTGTTCTAGTGTTATGTCAACGTGAGTTAAACAGTGTAGACCACAAAGAGAATGATCTTCGGAATAACTCCTGGTCTTGGCAGGTGGAAGTAACATTCCCCCCTCAACACGCATGCGCAAGTTGGCATTTCAGTTTACTTCAAGACGTGGATGTATGCTGACGTGTTCTAGTGCTATGTCAACGTGAATTAAACAGCGTAGACAAAAAACAAAATGATCTTCATAAGAACTCCTGGTCTTGGCCTGTGGAAGTAGCATTTCCGCCCCAACACGCATGCACAAGTTTGAGGTCGTCACATTCATCCAGTGTACGTAATTTGAGAAGCGTAACTATGGAGACGTGTTCTAGTGTGCGCTGTGTCAATACGAGAGTTAAACAGCGTCAAACTTAGAGAGTGACTCCTACTTTCAGTCCCATCGTCGTTTGAAGGCTGTTTATAAAGCTTTTTGAAAATCATTTTCATCTATAGTGGTGCAAATAGATAATTATAACATTTTAACGGGATATGATTCAGCACATAAGACTTTTAGCATTCCAGATATGCTTTGAATATTCAAAAAAGATTCCACAAAGCAATGAATATTTTCCAACTTTCAATCAATAATTGGTTCAGAAGTATATTTAAAAATAAGTACACAAATTGATTCAGTAGATTATACCATATTTTTCCTACATCCCCTATGTATGACTTCCCTATCTACCTATGCCTTTCATCTTATCCCTATACTCCGTTGTCTACCATTAACATCCACCCCTTTCTTTCTATAACACACAGACTTCTGAAAACACATCCATTTGTCAATCTATCAATACGCACACTCATTGGATAATATCCATCATTCACTTAATCCCCTCTCCTCCCCTCTCTCTCTCTCCGTTAACCGATTATCCATATCATATATAAGACATCTTCCTTCATGTTCTCTCTCTCTCTTTACTCATTATTATATATCAATTAATCAAGTCCCTCCCCTTCTTCTACATGTACACCTATCTAATCATTCAATGCCTCTTTCTTCCTATGACCACGTTTCCATAATAGCCACACATAACATAACCACGCTCTCTCCATATATACATATATCTATGTGTATTAACTAACGAGCCTTTTCCTATTAAACATCTTACTAATAATACTCCAACTGTGTCTCATATCTCAATTCCCTCTTCCTCCTCCTTAATATTATTCTGTGTCTAAGCTTCTCTGCTCTCCTTATAATAATATAACAATATAATTCTTCTTCTTCTCCTTACGTCCACATTAATACTAATTCTACTTTGACGCCATTTTAGGTCGAAATAACACAACTCCGAGATATACGTGTATATAAACTGTCCCAACGACTCAAGTTTATGTCGTTCTATTTTAATATTTAATAGTCTTAGCCTTTCCCTTTCTTGATAATATTTGTTTTATTAATATTTATTCTCCTAATATATATATATATATATACATATATGTGTGTGTGTGTATATTATATAAATTTTTGGAAAATGCGGGTCGCAGTAGTCCAGTGGGTAGAGCGTTGGACTACTGACCGGAGGGTCCCGGGTTCGATTCCCGGGCAAAGCACTCTGTATGCACCTGCAGCTCCACCCAAGCTAGTTGATTTTCCGGGTATCAGATCTTCCTGGGAAACCATAACCGGCACAGGGAAAGGAACTGGCCCCCCTACCCTGATGTGTGAATATTCACACGCCGTAAATAGGGCTTGGTACATGGGTGAGCTCTACCATCAACCTACTAAACCGACCTTATTAGGGTTGATTACTGTGTTTATGGTTTATATATATATATATATATATATATATATATATATATATATATATATATATATATATATTAGGAGAATATATATATGTACAAGGAATCCCGCCATACGGCGAACAAATATTCATTCACATTGAAATAGAAATAAGGAAACGGGAAAGGAACACACATAAAGGACGAACACAAGAGAGGTGGGGAAGGCGGATGTGAGCAGATCACAAGTGTAAAAATATTTTCCTCGACAGGGACTTGAACACCGGATCTCTCCACTTGCCGGGCGGATGCTCTAACCACCTGAGCTATCGAGGAAGGATACTTTTACACTGAAATCTGCGATCTTATAAAGCGCCAAAGTGCTCCGATTCATAGCCCAAGAGATGGCGTCAGGGAGCTGTTACACCCACCAAAGGAGAAATAGACAAACACAAGAGGACAATGGACAGTAGGTTAGCAAGCATACAACATCATAAAGGATAGGAACGGTGCGTTTCATGGCACGCGTAGCCAGAAGAAGAGACGAGCCACATTGGCCAAATACACATTCAAACACGAAATCCCGCCATACGGCGAATAAATATTCATTCACATTGAAATAGAGATGGAGATAGGGGAAAGGAACACACATAAAGGACGAACACAAGTGGTTCTGATGACGACGGCGGGGCCGTCGAAACGTCAATCATAATGTGAGTGTCCTTCCTTCATTTTTCTGTGCATTAAATATATTGTATCCGTGTGTTTGTGAGTTTGTGCGCCGCCGTGATCGTCAACTTCATAGATTGTTGTATAATTTATTGGCTTTTTTAAACCTAGCTTCATAGTGCCTCTCTCATAGAAGTCTTGGTCCTTATTGGCGAATAACTATAGTGATCTATTTTCACATTCTTCACTTGATCGCCACTTCTTATCACTCGGGAGGTTTTGCAATGCGAAAAAAAGGTGGCAATCGCTTGGTGTCAGGTCCGAAGACTATATGGTGGACGCATTAAAACCTCCAAAACCAAGCTCCCGGAGTTTCTGGCGAGTCACCACAGACGTGTGTGGCCTTGCGTTGGCCTGATGAAACACAACACCTCTTCCGTTGGCCAACGCTGGCCGTTTCTGGTCAATCGGTAGCTTCAAACGGGCCAGTGGTCGACAGTAGAGATCTGAAGTCAGTGTTTGGCCATAGGGAAGCAACTCATAATGAATGATTCCCTTTTGAAGTCCCACCAAATACGTGTCACCTCATTGGCCGTTAGTCCTGGTTTGGCCACCGTTTGAGCTGCTTCACTTCACGCTTTGACCACCATCGTCTTCGCACAATATTGTCGTATTTGACCCATTTCTCATCCCCAGTCACCATCCGTTTTAAGAAATGGGTCGAGTTCATTCCGTTTGGCCTAAGGATTCGCAGTTGGACACTCGATTCGATCACGTTTCTTGGTGTTAATTGGTGTGGCACCCAAATACGAACTTCTTTTCGGATCCAGCTAGGCGAAAATAGTTTTAAAACTGTTTCACGTTCGATCTTTAGTTCCTGGGCGATACTATGACTACTGACATGCTGGTAAACTTTGATTATTTCCCTGATTTCCTCGACATTTTCGACGACGGGACTGCCTGTGCGAGGTGCATCTATTGACATAAAAAAAATGCCTGAACGGAATCGACGAAACCAAAATTGGACGTAATTAGCTGTTGCAGTGTCATCGGCACCATAGAAACACTAATGTCATAATTTCAGCGGCCTGGTTGGCATTTTCGCCTTTATCAAAAAAGGGAAAACTGTAAAAAATGTCACAAATTTTGTCTATTTGTTGAATATCAGTGTTAATATCAGTGTTACATGTAACTCACAACTGAATGGAACAGAAAAAAACAGCAAAATAATTATTTTGGTTTGAAGGGTCACCTTGACAACGAGCATAAACTGGAAATTGTTTGATCGATACTTTGCGACATATCGATCACTTTGGCCATCTAACGAGAAAGAAATTAATGGATTTCTTTTTCCACAACCTTATATATATATATATATATATATATATATATATATATATATATATATATATATATGACGGGGACGTTGAGTAGAGATGTTAAGACAAGACTCGTAAAAACTCTGATATGGAGCGTAGCTATCTACGGCGCGGAAACGTGGTCGCTGAAGCAGGAGGATAGACGTAAATTGGAGGCTTTTGAAATGTGGGTGTGGAGAAGGATGGAGAAGGTGAAATGGACCGAAAGAAGGAATTAGCAAATGAGGAAGTACTAGAAATGGTGGGGGAGGAGAGGGGTTTGTTGAGAGAAATCCTATGGAGGCAGGAAAAATGGATGAAAAGCGTATTGAGCGGTCGTGGAATGTTGAAGAAGGTAATAGAGGGGAGAATGTTGGGCAAGCGAGGAAAGGGTAGGAACAGGATAGGGATGTTGGATGGGATGAAGGGAGGAAAGAAGTACACAGAGATGAAGAGGGACCTGATATAGATTAGTTTGCTAGGTGGGGAGTCACAAAATGTTTATTTGATAGTTGTGTCCATCCAAAAACCTACCTTAACCGGTAGATTACCTAATAATAATATATATATATATATATATATTTACTTTTATGTGTTTTCCTATCCCCTTTCCTTATACCTATTTTCTATGTTTGAATGAATATTTGTGCGCCGTATGGCGGGATTTTCAAGTTTGAATATGTGTTTGGCCAATGTGGCTCGTCTCTTCTTCTGGCTATGGCGTGCCATGAAACGCACAGTTCCTATCCTTTATAAGATCGTATGAATGCCTTTCTACTATCCTTTCCCCTTCTTGTGTCCCGTCTATTTCTCCTTTGGTGGGTGAAACAGCTCCATAACGCCATCTCTCGGGCAATATGTATCGGAGCACTTTGGCGCTTTATAAGATCGCAGATCTCAAGGTAAATCAGGTTTCCCTATTAACTCAACTGGTAGAGCATCCACCCGGCAAGTGGAAGGTTCGTGGTTCGAATCCCGGATAAGGAAATATTTTTACTCTCGTGATCTGCTCAAAAACCGCCTTCCCCACATGTCCTGTGTTCGCCTTTTATGTGTTTTCCTATCCCCTTTCCTTGTACCTATTTCTGTTTCAATGAATATATGAATATATGAATTTCCAGGGATCCGATTCATGAACCATTCTCAGACCTCTCCGGCCCATCTCATCAGGATCCGTTCACCATCTCGGTCGGAAGACTCAGGACCGCCTTATGAACTGGGAATATTTCGAAAGTTGCCTTCCAAGGAAAAAACTTGTCAACCGACTTTTTAAACGGATTTGTCCCTGCCTTTGCGTCAACCAAGGAGGGGTTTCGTACCCTGACTGCTTCTTCCGCAAAAGGGTTCAAAAACCCCTTCCCTTCCACTCCAAAAACGAAGTCTTAGGAGAGAGAGAGAGGAATGGAGGAATACCTGGAGGCTGTGTAATTCCGGAGACGGCCGCCGTGGGATCAAATGGGATTTGCGGTGAGGGCGCCACCTTCAACGTTTCTGTGGGGAAGGGAGGGGTTTGAGCAGAAACAAAAGAAGGGTGTTACTGCGTCACCTGTGGTGTGGTTAAGAGAGAAGGGGAAATGAAACACGCGGTGCGTGCGTGTGACTGGGCTTAAGTTATCAGAAATATCCCTCAAAAGGTCACCAGGAAATATATATACATATACATGTATATGAATATAAAAATATATATGTATATATATTTTTCAAATACGAAATCTCGCCATACGGCTCACATAGAAATAGATATAAGGAAAGGGGATAGGAAAACATAAAAGACGAACGCAGGACATGTGGGGAAGGCTGATTTGAGCAGATCACAAATGTAAAAATATTCCTTAACCGGACCCTCCACTTGCCGGGCGGATGCGCTACCAATTACGCTTATAATATATATATATATATATATATATATATATATATATATATATATATATATATATATATATATATATATATATATATATATATATATATATATAACTTTTGGGCGGCACAATAGAACACATAATAAAACAGATAACACGTAAAAGGACACTCACACTGTAGATTATTTGAGCTTTCGGCCAACTCCGAGACTCAGAGTCTGACCTGAAGAAGGCCTCGGAGGAGTAGGCCGAAAGCTCAAATAATTTACAGTGTGAGTGTTCTTTTTCGTGTTATCTATTTTATTATGTGTTCTATATTGCCGTCCAAATGTTATATTGCTATCGTGAGTACTTAAGCATCATCGATAAAAAAACATAGAGATATATTTTATTATTATAAGGTGGTGTACCAGTTAAGGTAGGTTTTTGTTTTGGGCACAACTATCATTTAAAAATATATCGTGACTCCTAACAGAAAACAATCCAGCAGCCTAATCTAAACATCAACTCCCTCTCTTCATATCTCTCTGTACTTCCTTCCTCCTTTCATCTCCTATATATTAGACATCCCTATCCCCTATTCCTATCCCTACTCACCCCACCTCTGCCATTAACAATCTCCCCTCTATTACAGTCTTCTTCAACATCCCACTATACCCAATCAATACGCCCTACATCCATTTTTCCTCTGCCTCCATAGGATTTCCCCCAACAAACCCCTCTTCTCCCCTATCGCCATCCCTAGTTATACTTCCTCATTTGTTTTCCTTTCGGTCCATTTCGCCTTCTCCATTCTTCACAAAACACCCACATCTCTACAATAGCCTCCAATCTACGTCTATCCTCCTGCTTCAGCGACCTCGTTTCCGCGCCGTACATATCAGAGTTTTCTAACGAGTCTTTTCTTAACCTCCTTGCTCAACGTCTAATGGTGCAGCTCTTCTCCTTGCGTTACGTACATCAGGTACCATATGATGCCGCAAGTTGGTGAAACGCGTGGTACCATATATAATAAAATCTGTGGAAAAGTAAAATTCTTTTTCTTTTAGTACGTAAATCGGAAAATAGTTGGAAAACAAGTTAATGCTGAGAAAGTTAACATAACTAGAGGTTTGTAGGGTTAATAAAAGACGGGAAATAGTAAATAACTAGGATAGAAGAGATATACAAGCTTAATCTTTGACTAACCAGAACTATGAATCAGTGAGAACGTTTTGGCGATTCAATAAGTTCATATCATCAGTTAGGTACATTTTAATTTATAAATAGCTATTATTACTGCAATGGAGTCTACTAATTCAAGGAGACAACGTAATAATAGACCTTTGATATAATTATACTATGTTAATGAGAAAATATATATGAATTTGCAGAGAAGATGGTAGAACCTCATTATAGGATAAAACAATTATGTTAAAACAATGCAAAACATTGGCATAATGAACTGAAAAACAAGTGAATCTGCCGTGGAGATGGCGCAACAGTAACTTTTAACGGGGTCATCCGCAAACATGCACTTTATTGCAACAATATCAGAGCATCACAACGATCAACCCGATCAACCAAACGCGTGTGAAATCTTTGTTTACATCTAAATCTACAATATACCCCGAAAAATCACCTCAGTAGAAGCTTGGCAGATGGTGCAAGACGATCATACGTAACAAAATATCGCAACCGGATTATTTACAACAGGAAAAAGCGGAAACAGGACACTAGGAAAACAGGATTGCATTAAAAGCCATTTTAAATTAAATAGATTCGAATAGATTGATAGATTTATTTTTATTCGGGCGATATTGAGGCCAAATAGTCCCTTTTTCAATCGTATAAAGAAACTGTAGGAGATGCCCAATCGGGATTCATTTCTGTGGCTCGAGTTCTGTAAACTTTGAATTTAATCACGAATCGAAGATTAATTCCCCCAAGATACTAAACTAAGAGTGGAAAAGCAGTCTTAATTTACGAAATGATAACAGTATTGAAGAGAATACTGTTGAATTAAAAGCTTAAGTTGCACAAATCACAAGATTTAAAATGTCATGAGGGAAATCAGGAAGATACGTAATATGGCAGAGCGATTGTAGATTTGAAACGCAGTATTTTCTTGAATCATTAGCGATCTTTTTATTTTAATTTAATGTAATTATGTCATTAACACTGCCACAACATATATGTTTACACATCCTTGTCCTGTTATTAAATATTTTTTAAATAATCAGTCTTATAAAAAGAGGAATCCAGGAATATTGGAAATACATACACATGACAAATTTCAAGAAACCGCTACGGAAATGACGCAACACTGACTGTTGTTATGCATTCCATTGCAACAATTTCAGGGCGTAAAAATCATTCGCCTCGCCCGGGATTCGAACCCGGATCACTCGATGTCCAGGCCAGGAGTTCTCTAGCCAGTTGAGCTATCTCTTTTTAATCTCCTGATTACAATGATATATTTTTTTCATTACGTTAACATGATAGCATATCAATACACATCTTTCCCAATTTAATCACGGCAAGATTAAACAAATCCTAATCGAGTTTGTCATCACAGTAGCGACATAACAGCATATTACACCTCTTTCCTCCGCAAGAATAAAAGAGAAACGCCAAAAAAAGACGCTAAAAAACACCCAGAGAACACGTCACAATAGCAAGTAACAACACCATTTGCACAAGTCCACTTCAATCACTCTCGAAGGAGATCTCACACAGAACCCGTCCACACTGGTCACATGATAGCACACCATTAACACCTTTCTTCCACTGATATAACAGTGTGTATCACCAAACCAAGTTCTTCCATTGACATATCTCAATCATGAAAGTGCCATTCACAACGCCACACAATCAACAACATTAATAATTTATGCATTGACACTGCTTTTTTCATTTATATATGTAATTTAAAACTTGCAAACACAATTTCTAACTGTCCCAATCTACGTCTCTCTCTCTCTCTGTCCTTCTTAGAATTTGTTTCACCTTCTTCCAAATTGGTTACATCCGTTCCGGCATATCCCGCCCCTCTCTTCGGAATATCTCCCACCGGGGCTACCATGGTTCTCTGGAATTATCATGCACTGATATTAGGTGTCTCGCCCCACCAACCACAACACCCCTCCTTGTTTTGCTCTCCGGAACAGCTGATAATCGGCGAGCGATCTTAAGTATCTATTCCCCATTCTAGACTCTCCTAACGTGTTTAGCTTCCCGTACACCAGCCTTATCTTCCCCCATCTTATTTTAGATTTCGTGCAAAGAAAAAGTCTATGGTCCTGCGTATCTAATCAACAAATTTCAAGAAACTGCTATGGAGATGGCGCAACAGTAACTTTTAACGGATTCATCCTGCTAATATGCATTTCAGTGCAATTATTTCAGAGCATGAAAATCATTCGCCTCGACCGGGATTCGAACCCGGATCCCTTGATGTCCAGGCTGAGTGATTTCGCCAGTTAAGCTATCACGGTGTCTTCTAAAAATCAGAATTTTGTGGGCTTTTTTACATGAACAAGGTATTGGGACGAAATACCGTACATAAACAATGTCACGGGCATCCGTAGTCGTCCGCGACGCGCCACAGTCCACGAGGTTAAAGCCAATTTGAAACACTTGGGCTGTTTATTATAGCTTTAGTCAACACTCGGCCGGACTTGGAGGGATCCGGGTTCGAAACCAATGTTCTCAATGTCGTCAAACTCTATGTTGTTATCAAAATGTTATGGATAAGCTCAACCTGCCATGCCCCTCGAAATACTTGTATGGTATGTTCAACTGTTAGGCGTTTCCCTTTTTCTTGGCAGCATGAATTATGTTCTATTTAGCCGAAATTATCGTTATAAATTGTATTCTCTCGTTGGTTAATTAATCAGTTCAATCCCAAAATGTTATTAAGGTGTGACAATAAGTCTGTTTCCTTGTTCAGAGTTTATATCAAGCCAAGTCTTCGCTTTCATAAGTGGGGGAAAAGTTAAAAATGGTCCTGCCTTTTCCGAGACAGCAAATATATCAACATGTTTTAAACAAAGTGCCATACATAAACAAAACTAGTTGCTGGCGTAACTTGGTGGAAAATCTCCATACCGACGTCTTTATAAATCAAACCACTTTGCTGATTGTGGACACACCAGCGATTTCAACCCCGAATTTCTGCACTTTGAGAAGAAAGATCACCGTCTCGATGCGCTGGAGCAGTTGGAAATCCTTCAACACACGAATTACGGGGAAGATGCTTTGACCAACGAGTTTCTTTACCCTTCACGTTCCCCATTATTGTTTTTTGCCCTCACCCCCTGCCAGCTCACCTGAAACCAAGTGAGACTTTTTCAACAACGTAGTGACTCCTCCCAGCCCGCTTCTGAGAGTCACCTGACTAATTACCAAGTGCCCTTCTCCCCGTTCACAATTATCATTCCCATAATCCTCTGCCAACTAATGCGACGTCAGGCGGGCTGTTTGCAACATTGTATTGACCCTCTCCTTCCAGCCAGCTAATTATCTAATTGGTTCTTATCTAATCTAATTATCCAATTATTGATAATTTGTCAATATTACCAATCCTCTTCTTCCGCCTCAAACCATAGGCTTTTAGCCAGCCCCCTCTTCCTAGCCCAACCAATCCTTTCTTTCCTCCCTCCTCTTCCCCTCCGCCCAGAGATATGTATATACATACGGTGCTTGACTTGTATTTTCACCTGATGATGTTATGCTATAACGAAACCTGGATCGTGAAAATTAAAAAGTTTATGTGGAAAAGCAAAGTGGTTTGATTATTAAAAACGTCAACATTTCATACATCCAACAAGAGATGGCAATAGCATATGCGTGACTAAGATATTTAAGGTTTCATTTCACTTAATTAAACGAGAAACGACGGTTTTACCTTTCGCATAATTTTATCAACCCATAATATCATCTACATCTGGCGAATAAGGAGGATCGTGTTCAAGGATCAAGGTGATTGATTATAAAATTAAGTCTTAAAATGATACGTTATTACAAATTCCACACAGATGAATTACTTAATTATTTATTTTTATATTAATTTTTTCCAAATATACTTAATTTAATTCATAGGATTTCAATTTTGTTCGTCAATTGTTTTGTTTACATCCCGTCGCTAGGTGTGTGTTTATCGCAAACCGTTTACCTTTTGTTTCGAACCTACACGACGCGTATTACTGCGAAAACAAAGGTCGAGCGAATTTGGTCCGTTCTTATGAACTTATTAAATGTTTCTCTTTGCATTTTTGCAATTTTTTCGTATTAACAAATGTTTGAAGACGTTGTTAAAATGATAATGGCTCTATATTACCCGAAAAAAGTAACTTTTTATAATTTGAATAAATGTTCTTAACTTCGATATCTTTTTAAGTCAACGTGTTTAAAATCTAAACTGCATAATTCAATACAACTACTACAAATACAAGGTCAGTCCTATGAATACGCGTACTGAGGGACCAACAAATACCCTATTTTGCTCTTTTAAGTTCAGCTTAAGTCTACTACAATTGATTATGGTTCTGTTGTCATCGTCTCCCCTATTCTTCTTCAGAGTACTCTCCATTCATTCATTCGTAATAGTGCTATGTCTTCCTATTATTATTCCAACTTCTTCTTAATTCCATTCCACTAATGTTTAATAGTGAAGCACCCTTGGATGGAAGTCCTCCTTTAAGCAGCAGCAGTAGTTATATATATAGTCTCTCTTTTTATATAATATTCTATATCGTCTCTCGTTTCTTGCTCTATTAGTATTATCATTGTGTCTTCCACACATCTAATGTAAACCACCCAGTTAGATATATATGTATATGTAATCCCCAATTAATCACATTTAAATGGGAACTTGGAGAAAAGTAGTCGCAAAGGGGGCGAGAGGAGATCTATAAAATAAGAATATAAGGAGGAATGATGATCAATGGATCAACAAGGTTCATTGAATATTATTAAACTGGCGACGAATTCAATCAATGCTCTAAATGAATCAGTGTGCAGGTGCATTGTGTCATTATGGTCCATTGATCCATCCATCCATCCATCTTATAATATGTTAAGATAGTGAAATAGTATTAGTAGTGTGGTTGCACTGTTGATTTTCCATTCTGAATTCAGTTCACTATTCTTCAGATATCATTCTTCGGAGGGTTTTAATATGACTACGATCATTGGTGAGAAGGAGGACAAGGGACCATTGCACACACGATCAATGTTGTCCTACATCAATGCACGAGTGGTTTGAAGGTCTTGAAAGGCCTTGCATCAGCATCCGTCTTGGCGTCTTTTGTCTCGTTTGCCATCTTTCTAAGACGCTTAATCCACTTTGAAGACGGATGTATTTTCTTATTCAGAGCATTATCACCGTATAAACAGCTGTCCAGTGCATTTTTCAGTAGTTTCTCGATAGCTTTAACCACCGTACTTCACCATTATAACTATAATATGTTGATTGGCTGCTCCGTGATTTCGTCAATTTCCATTTTCGACGACAAACAGTAAGAACAAAGGGCAAATACAGAAACTAACGTGACTGGCATACCATACGCACAGCTCGACGATCCGCCAACCGTAGACGGCTCATTGGTTCTCAGGCAGCTAGCGCCGCTAGTGGACGGGGCTGTAGTCCGCGTCATAATCGCCAAATTGCACCAGCTCGCGTATTTATCGTACAGGCTACGCAAAGTAGGAAATGTTTTATTTTTCATCAATTTTGAAAATAGAAATATACTGACATATTTTTACTTAAATGTCCTTAAACTATCCTCTCGTATTACTGGTACACGGTTTGGTTTTTCTAATTAATCACTCCTTAAAGCATTACATTAACTTTGCAATTGTTGAATGCAATGTTCAATTTCTGCCTGAATGGTGATTTGATTTTTGAACACCTGATCGCATTTTTGGGACTAAAAAAAGAGTTATCAATACAATTTATGCGTCATTATTGAAGAGTTGAATCATTTAAATTTCTTCTGTTCGACGTACGATGTTTGTTCAAAAATTAACGGGGATTTTTTCGTTTCGCGAGCTTGGAGTGTCCGATTGTCAACTTTTTCCTATTATTATGTTGGTATACATGCCCCTGAAGTATGATATAAAACTTTCAGCTGTTTTCATTTGTGGACTTTGTGTCTGTGACTAAGCCACTAAAGGTTAGAGACGCGTTTTATGAGCTCGGCGATTGTCGTTTGTTAAGAGAAATGGATCGAAGAATTTGTATCATCAAATTTCGCGTAAAAAATGAATTAAAGTGTAAAACAAAGTGTGTGTGTGAGTGAAATGTTGAAATTAAAGGTAACTAAATGGTGTGAGTCTGCTATGAGTAAATCAAGAGTTTACTGCGAGTGGTATATAAGCGTCGTGTTTCCATGAAGATGGCCGTGAAGGCCTTGAAGATGAAGACGGACGCAATCAGACGCCCATCAACACATCAACAATCGATGAAAACGTGGATTAAAAGTGAAGTAAGAAATGGTTATTAATGAACGATCGCCGAATCACAATTAGAGAGAGGTCGCTGATGATGATGTTGGCATATATCGATTGGATCATGTCATGACATTTTTTTCCAAGGGTAAGAAACGCGTGGCAGCAAAAATCATTCCAAAATGGCTTTTGCACCACCACGATAATGCACCAACTCACACACTTGATTGCTTGTTCGTGAATTTTCGGCCAAAAACAATACTGTAACGATGCCCCCCAGTCTCCACCAGATGGCCCCTAGCCAGCCACGCCAGATGTGGATTATCTCCGTGTGTTTGACTTTTTCCCATATTTCCTATTGAAATTAAGAGAACCTTAAGAAGGGAGGGCCATCGTTTTACAGTCGTAGATGACATTAAAAGCGCATCGCTGAAAGAACTAAAGGCTGCCATATATCTCAAAGATCGAGAGTTTGAGAGAAGTGTGTTTCTCGGGGGGATTGGAAGAAGCGCTGGCGCACAAGTAAGTGCATTAATCTCCAAATGGGGACTACTTTGAAAGGTGGACGACATCAATTGTATTAAGAATAAATAAATGAATATTATTGTCCGAAATATTAAAATTCAAGTTGATTTTTAAAATACCTCGTAATTGTACTATATCATAAAATTCCTGGTAATGATCTTTCCTCAATATCCCTTACCCTGCAGATCTAATTGACTTCTGTATTAATTTCTCATGTGGTGACTTTAATTAATATTGCCTGAACCTTTCCCTGTCATCATTAGATTCAACTACACTACTCCATGTAGGTGCAATTGTATTATTCGTCTCAATCTGTAAATCTATCCATAACCGTCTAAAATACTAAGTTTCTGTTTCGTAGAAAGTGTTTTGCATTGCACTTAATTAATTGCAATCCATAAATTTATTTATATTCATTCTTTGAATTCGTTCTCTGATCAGTATTTGGCGCAGTGATCCATGAAGTATTTTAGAACAACTTTACATTGGTAATATACTCTGAGAAATCCCGTGAATTCTAGCATCCTTGTCCAGATATCAACAATGTACACGTTATCACTTCGGGATGATAGAAACATGGACCATGGTCTAGGGTAATTAAAATAGGAACGTGGAATTATGGAACACCGTTGAGGACAGAAAAATCAGACAACACAAGAAAGCAAGAGACTGAGAGAGGAAATACTACCTTGATCAAACAGTTCCCGGAATAACCACCGTGTGGCGCTCCCATCGTTCCGATTTGAGTTCTGTTTTTTTTTGTTAAATTGGTACATCTATTGTGTATATTCCCTTTAAATCTTAGTGTCATAACTTGACATTTGCAAAAGTTACGTAGCCAAGAGTACATCTATCTCTGAGTGTGTTGGAGTTTTTTACAATTGCAGAAATGGATTTAAATTTGCAACAACGAACTTGTATTAAATTTTGCGTAAAAAACGGATTTAGTGGCGCACGGACATTGGAAATGTTGGAAAAGTGTTTCGGCAACGATTCTCTTAAAAAAAACGGTCGTTTACCAGTGGCACGAGCGGTTCAGAAGTGGTCGTGAGTCAATCGAAGATGATGAACGCAGTGGCAGACCATCGACATCGAAAGTCGGTGAAAAAATTGATAAAGTAAAAGAAATGTTGGTCAATAACCGCAAATTAACCATCAGAGAAATAGCGGAGGACTTGAACATTGCCTATGGATCCGCCCAAGACATTGTGGTTAATGATTTGGGTTTCCGTCGTGTAGCAGCAAAGTTGGTGCCAAAAGACCTCAATTTCATGCAAAAAAGAGACCGTGTTGACGTCGCAAAAGACATGATTTGCGAGGCTGAATCCGATTCCACATTCATCAAAAGGATCATTACTGGAGACGAGACGTGGGTTTATGAGTACGACACGCAATCCAGACATCAGGCAAGTGAATGGCGTTCACCAAATGAGCCGAGACCAAAAAAACCACGTCGTTTTCAGTCAAAAAAAAAGGCAATGCTGGCGGTTTTTATGGATTACAACGGTGTAGTGCATCATGAATTTCTGCCAGAAGGCCAGACAGTAAACAAAGAGTATTATTTGGGCGTTATGAGACGTTTGCGAGAAGCAATTCGCCGAAAGAGACCAGAAATCGTCGCACAGTGCGTCGAGACCGTCGCACAGTGCTATCATTATTCGTAATTTTTTGACGAAAAATGCAACAAATACCATCCAACAGCCACCGAATTCACCTGATTTGACTCCCTGTGACTTCTTTCTGTTCAATCGAGTTAAAAAACCATTACGGGGAACGCGTTTTAGCAGCCGAGAGGAAGTAATGGAAAAATCGCAGGAAGCACTGATAGACATACCGAAAACCGAATATAAAAAATGTTTCGAGGATTGGATCAAGCGCTGGCATAAGTGTGTTGCAGTCGATGGGGATTACTTTGAAGGGGACAATATAGATTTAGATGAATAAACTTGTATTTTTAATTTTCTGAATAAATTCCGGGAACTTTTTGATCAAGGTAGTATAGATAGGCTTCCGCGGTCGTCATCCCACGGGAAAAATAACAGCAGCAGGACGGAAGACGCAGAAGAAGACGAAAGTAGTTAGAATAGGAACCTGGAACGTCAGGACAATGTTGAGGACAGGCAAATTAGAGAATATTAAACGAGAGATGGAAAGAGGTAACATAGATGTTTTAGGTCTATGCGAGGTGAGATGGAAGGATAGCGGGGATTACTGGAGTGACAATTATAGAATAATATACAGCGGCGGGGACGAGAGCCAACGAGGGTTTGCCGTAATTTTAAATAAAGGGGTAGGAAGAAGCGTAGTCAACATAGGGCAAGCAACCGATAGAATATTACTCGTAGAGATTAAAGTAGAACCGACGAACTTGATGGATTATGAAATATTAGGGGATAATAAGTTTAGGAAGGGGAGAGGTAGGCGTGATGCCATTGCACTAATGAGATCACTAAGCGAAAGAGGAATATAGAATACAATCAGGACGAATATGCCTAATATATATTATAAATAGAGTATTATCTATGAGGAAAGAATCTGGGCGGAAGACTATGTAAGATCAGTGTTAGTTCCTATTCCGAAAAAATGAAAGGCTATGTCATGTGAGGACTACAGAACAATAAGTTTGATATCCCACGCAGCTAAAGTTATTCTCAGGATCATCAACAAAAGGATAGAGAGTAAGGCAAATGATTACTTAGGGGATGATCAGTTTGGATTTAGGAAGGGAAGAGGTACGCATGTGATGCCATTGCAGTAATGAGATCACTAATCGAAAGAGGAATATAGAGAATACAATCAGGACGTATTTGCATGTTTCGTATGATAAATGAAAAAGGCGTTTGATAGAGTGAATTGGGAGGAATTAATGCGTGTATTGCAGAAAATAGGAATGGATTGGAATAGGGACAGGAGACTGATCTGCAACCTGTACATGTCTATCAGACTGCTATCAGGTGCGAGTGGGGAACGGAGAGTCCAGATGGGCAGTGTTAGGAAGAGGTGTAAGGCATGGGGTATACATTGTCACCGGTGCTGTTCAACGTATATGTTGAGGAAATGATAAAAGAGGCATTATGGCAAGAACTGGAGGTAGGAATGAAAGTCGGAGGGGAATTCGTGTGAAATCGGTTAAGTTTGCTGATGACCAAGCATTAGTTGCTCAGTCAGCCATGGGGTTGCAAGCATTGTTGAGTGAATTCGAGGTTCAGTGCGACAAATATGGGATGAGAATCAATATTAATAAAACAAAGTGTATTGTGATTTTATCCAGGAAAGAGAGAGGCTAAGCTAAAAATTGAAATAGGATAGGGGAAAGAATAGAGCAGAATAGAACAGTTTATATACGTATCTCTGGAAGTGTTTTTGACCAACAAAAAAGTAGTATATGGTACCACGCGTTAGTAACGCGTGGTACCATGTAATATAAATCTGTGGAAAACTACTTTTTAAGAAAGTTTCTCTTTAAGGTATGGATGTTAAACAGGAAGTGATGTCTGAAACAATTGAATATATTTTTCGATTCCTCATTCCAATTTTTACCATTGTTCAATGTCATTGTTCCTATTTTAATAAGTTTATGACATATTTTCTGCAACTTCGTCCACCATTTCATCTGTAGCTTAGTACAATTATATCTAATACCTAGCCCTGGTATTAGATACAGTATCAAAATTAGAACAATGTCGCCACGAATGAAGACTATTTAAATATCAAAACTTACACAAATGATTACGTGGACTTTTATAATATCACCAAATCGTCGTCTTCAAGTTATATTCCTTTTATTTGAAGATTTAACTCGAATAATGCTTTCTTTCATCATTATTCTCTATTCCTAACGTTTGCATAAATTCTTTCACAAACAATTTCCATGGTTTTCCTTTAGAATCAATAGTTCGCTAATCATTTTTCAGTTGACCATCCAACATCACCTTTTTTTCTATTTCGTGAACTTCCGCCATCTTTTCCGACAACAAAACCGTCATTTTAACATTATTTCAATGAAAAAAGAGTAATTTTCCACAAAAATAAAAGTTAATGTGACCGTTTTCAATTGATAATACATCGTCATCAGGTGTTATTACATCATCATCACCTGATTTACGACGTAATAACAATGAAACCGGTCGAATTAAATTTTATTTTTGTCGAAAATTGTCGATTTTTCATTAATCAATGATATTCCACCGCATCACCCCTGAAACGTCTCCTTTTAAACATTATCTTTGTATAATTACATCCAAATACCCACCCCTGGTATTAAGGTTGGGACCCAAAACTAACAGAATGACGACAGGGTTCGAGGCTATTTAGAATTAAGAACATTATGCATAATGGATGTTGTGGAGGACCCTTTTAAAAATGGCGAATTCTTCCTCTTAAAGTTATATTTCTTTATAATTTGAGGTGTATTTTGCACGTCTCTCCTTCTTACTTAAATATTTCCTATTCCTCATCTTCCAATTAATTCTTTCATCTGTTATATTGATAATTGTTTGATCAATGCATGGTTTGATAACTCTTTTTCAATTCATAATTCCTCAACCATTGATTTTCTTTTCACGAGTTCCCGCCGTCTTTTCCTGCTGCCGTGTCCATCAATTTATCATTAGCTTATTGAAATTATATCAAATACCTACCGATTGTATGTGGTATTGCCCTTAAATTCGCCTTAAGTTGTCCCTAAATTCGCCAAATGATCATTTTAAGAGTTATATATTCCTATTTTGTGGAAAATTTAACTTTCATATCCTTTCGTTCTTCGTCATTCTCCATTTCTCCCCTTCCCATTCATTCTTTCCTCTCTAGGTTTGATAATTTTCCCTGAAAATCCTTGGTTTGCCATCTAATCTCCAGTTGATCACCCTACACCGTCTTTTGTTCCATTCCATGAGCTTCTGCCATCTTTCCCTGCACCTCCATTCCGTCATTGGCTAACAATAATTATGTCTAAATATTGAAATAAATTGGTTTCATTCATAATTCCACACACTTGACTTAAAAACCACGATCCAGGTGTTTCGATGTTTAACTTCACCATCAGATCTGCAAAGTCGAAACCTGGGAATAATGTTTGAATCCATTCCCAAACAAATAACTGATTCGACTGATCGTAAATCTATCGATTAAAGGTTGAGAAATATATTTACATACACGCTGGATTTAAAAGTTTGGCGAAATTGAGAACAGTTCAAGGTTCAAGGTCGGTAATGAAAAGTACTGCAAGATTATATTTGTGCCTTCTTAATCTTTAAGTTCTATTCCTTTTTATTTTAAGATGCAGCTTGTATTTTCTTACTTTCATTATCGTTCTCCGTCCCTCGTCTTTCCGTTTATTTACTCTGTCCTGACTTTAAAATGGAATGCATTCTGGCTTCTCATGTTATGACTATGGAGGTCACAGTTTTTAATAAACATGTCTTGATTTTTGTCAATTCGAGACACTGTTTCAAGAATGTACAGACAAGGAAGAGGTAAGATTTCTAGTTTTTCGAAAATAGGTTCACTGGGAGCTCTATTATTAGAATTAGTTATTATGCGAATAATCTTTTTTTGCATTTTAAATAATTTTGGAAGGAAGATAGAGGAGCCCCAAAAGGGAATACCGTAATGGAGGAGTGACTGCACATAGCCAAAATATATAAATAGTCCTCAATGACTGAATGCAAATGATTTCCTCGAGTACACGGAATGCATTACAGATTTGTGCCAGTTTTTGAGATAAATTATTAATATGTTCCTCCCATGAAAGATTAGAGTCAATCCAAATACCTAAAAACTTAAGTCAACTTTAGTTCTTTTATGGGGCAACTGTTAATTATTATTGCATACAAATTTATTAACTTCTTCTTGAGATTGAAGTTTAAATAATGGGTTTTACTGACATTTAAAGATAGCTTATTGTCAGTGAGCCAGTTCATCAAATCGCCAAATCTTCCTCATTAAGTTATATTCCTTCTTATTTTAAGATTTAACATACATATCCTCCCTTTCTCAATTATTCTCCATTCTTCGCCCTTGTATAAATTCTCTCACGCGTTGATTGCGATGGTTTCCCTCGGGATCTATGGTTTGCTGACAATTTTTCACTAGTTGATCACTCAACACCAATCATCTTCTCCCTCTTTCTCGAGTCTCTACCATCTTGTCCGACGACTAAAACCGTCACTTTAGGATTTCATCAGTGCAGTTATATGAAATACCTACCGATTGTATTAGTTATTGTCCCAAAATTAGGAGAATTCTGCCAATGAATCAAGACAATTTACCGATTGAAATGTACCAAACTAGTTCCCTGGACTTTATCAAATTCGCCAATTCGTCTTCTTCAAGTCATGTTCCTTTTTAGTTTAGGATTTCCCTAGCATAACCTTTCTTTCTTAATTATTTACAATTCCTCGTCTCAGTATTAATTATTTGCCGTGTAGTTTTGATAATATTCTCAGCAATACATGGTTTTCTGACTCTTTTCTAGTTCGTTTTTCCAATTTTTTACCATTGTTCAACATCATTGTTCTTATCTTCATCATTTTATGGCATCTTTTTCTGCAACTTCGTCCACCATTTCATCTGTAGCTTAGTACAATTATATCTACTACCTTCCCCTGATATTTGTCACTGTTAACAGAATGATGCAATGAATCAAATACTCTTTGGCAATGAAAATTAACATGAGTAATCATTTGTAATTTCTAAATTAGGTGAATTCGAGCTCTTTAAGTTATATTCCTTTCTCGTTTAGTGTTTAGCTTGTATATCTCCACTTATTACTTGATTATTTCCTGTTCCTCGCCTTCCCATTAATTGTTTCGTCTGTGGTTTCGATAATTTTTCCTTCAAATCCACGGTTTTGCCAACAATTATTTCAGTTGATCACCCTAAAACGTCTTTCTTCTCTTTCTTGAGTTTCTTCCACCTTTTCCGACGACTCCAATCGTAATTTTATGATTAGATCAGTACAGTGACATCAAATAGATAGGCTATTGTGTTAGATAACGTCCTTAAATTAGCAGAATGATGATGAGAATCACGAATATTCAGAGATTAGAAGTGGCATAACTGATTTTGTGGACCCTTTTAAAATTCGCCCAATATTTTCCAAGTCGAGATGAGAAGAATATTTTGCGGATATGAGTAAAGGGTTGTTTGATACTCTTTTGTGTTTTATAATTCGACGGATCGATACGCAATAATTGGTTTGGGTGGGGAGAGAGAGAGAGAAAGAGGGGGTTGGAACCGAGAGAAAGAGTAAGGGGTGGGAGAGAGTTTTAGTTGGATAGGAGGAGGGTTAACAATACCAGTTGCAACAACGCGATTATACAGGTAGGGAGGTACATATTGACGTCTGAAAGGCAAGAGAGGGGTGGTTCCGGGGGTGGGAGGGGAGAAGGAGGGAGGGAGGGAATCGTGGGGGGGGGGGGGGTGGCCATAACGCAGTACGCTGCTGTGGAGGTTTGGATGCAAATGAGTTCGTCTGTGAGGTTGTGAGGGCGTCAGGGGCGTCAGGGGGGGGTAGGAGAACGTTCCAGGGGTGGGTGAGATGGCACAGGGCCGGCACTGAGTGAAGGGGTAGGCGGCGGTGGCGGTCGAGAAGCAGGAGGAGGAGGAAGAGAGTCCCATTTACGTAAAAACACCCGCAAGAACGTGGAGAGGTCAGACACATAAATAAAACGGTTGCCATGACGACGGGCGAGGGAGAGAGAGAGGAAAAAAGGAGGATCGCGGCCATTACGCATGCGCAAACCCACTGGACGGACTCGTATGCCACCCCCCTCTCTCTCTCTGTATCTCGATCTACCTCTCATCTTCTTCCCTTTACCCCTTCCCCATCATCTTCTCCACCCTCCCCACAGCATCTCTCCCAAGCATCCAGATGGAGAGAGATGCTTTCATCCAGAGATAGATCCAGGTGTGTGGCGCCTATGGGTGTCCATACGTGTTTAGGCGCCACCTTTCATTAAGTCACCGTTTCCCGATAGTCTCTAATTAATCTAGGTTGATTAGATTTTTTCGATAATGGTGTCCCACAAGGTGGAGTTTTAGGGCCATCGGTTTTTTTTTAAATCAAAAATGCAGTTTGAAATGATTATCACAAAAAAGGTGAGTACACGGAATAATTTAGACAAAAGAAGTGTCACGCTTCATGTTCGCGAAATATTTCTCTAAGCTCCACCTGGAGAAAAATGCGCGAAAATCGCAATTTAAAAAAAAAAGCCGAATCGGTATTTGCGCAAGTTTCAATCACTAATTAGTCTTGATCCCTGATAGCATTCTACTAATTTTGGCACGATGCCAAAACATCAGGGGTACATACTTGACACAAGCATACTAAGGTATTGTGATAAACGGACAGTTGCAGTCGGAGAAAAGGATGGCAGAAACTCAGGAAAGGAAAAATCAATTATGCTTAACAGCGGGAAAAATTGCAATAATGAACAGATAAAGAGTAAGCAAACCATGCTTTGAAGAGAAAGTAATCAAAATTAGTTGAAGAAGTTAATATAAAGACGATGAATAGAAAATAATTAAGAAAGGAAGATCATCATCATCGCTATTTTTCAATCCTAGGATTGGTTTAATGCAGCCCTCCATTCGCCTCTATTTAATCTAAGTTCCCTCAATCTCCGTTACGTATTTCTTAAGTTGTCCTACGTACCTGTCTTCTCTTGGTCCTCCTCGTGAAATCTTCCCTTAAATTATATTCCTTCTTATTATAAAAATGCCTAATCAATCCATTTATACCTCAAAGTGTGTGCAATCCCTCTATTTTCTATTCTGCCGTAGAGTTCCCTCAATAATAGTCCTCTCTTCTTATCTGTTCTTATATATATAAGAACCCAACCTTGTTCCCAACTACTTTGTCTTTCCATTTAATAATCTCGTCAGCATTCTCCTAATCAGCACCTTTTCTTTCTCATTCAGCATTCTCATTATATATATTCCTAATCAATTCATTTGTATGCCTCAATGTGTGTCCAATCCTTCACCTATTTCTCCTTTGATGTAGAGTTCTGTCCATAATAGTCAATTCCTCTTATCTGTTCTTCTATATATATACTCCTTGTTCCTAATTACTTTGTCTGACCATTTAATAGTACCTTCAGGATTCTCCTAATCAGCACCATGTTTCAATTTCTATATTCTATTCTTTGCTGGTCCACTTTTCCAACGTTCCAAGTCTCCTCGGAACCATAGAACGCCAAGCTTCACAAGAAAGTCTTGACCAATCGCTTCCTTGTTCTCTCCAGCCTTAGGTTCTTTGAATTCATAGTATTACTTGCCTCTTCTTCAGTGAATTCGCCTTCTAAGCTTGGGCTTTTCTTTGCTTGATGCCGGTCGAACGTCTTCCAGTCCCATGTTAATTTTTTGGTGTCCATATTGTTATGAAGGATTCCACTTGCTCCACTTTCAACCCTTTCACAAAATTGTTGTATATCTGAATTCAGCCTCTCTCTTCCGCACACACAAGGATTATAGTTTTCTTCTGGTTGATGTTCTTACTATATTCCCCCAGCACTTGGTCCATAGCACTTAGAGAGTTGATTGCAGGTTTTCTCGAGTTTCCAAAGAAAGGTATACAAGCTAAATCAGAAACTAAAAAGGAATACGATTTAAAAAGGAAGAATTGGCGATACAGAAAAGTACATATCATTATTCATGTACACATCAATCACTAAATGGTTTCGATTCCTAGGAACATTCTGCTATTTTAAGGACAACACCCAATACAAGCGATAGGTATATGATATAATTTTATCAAGCTGAAGATGGAATGATGTACACGGTAGCAGGAAAAGATGGCGGGAAGTCGTGAAAAGAAAATCAATCATGTCGAATAATGAATTGAAAAAGAGTTATCAAACCATGCATTGATCAAATAATTATCAATATAGCAGACGAAAGAATTAATAGGAAGACGAGAAATGGAAAATATTTAAGTAAGAAGGAGAGACGTGCAAAATACACCTCAAATTATAAAGAAATATAACTTGAAGGGGACGAATTCGCCATTTTTAAAAGGGTCCTCCACATCATCCATTATGCATAATGTTCTTAATTCTAAATAGCCTCGAACCCTGTCGTCATTCTGTTAGTTTTGGGGGCAAACCTTAATACCAGGGGTGGGTATTTGGATGTAATTATACAAAGACAATGTTTAAAAGGAGACGTTTCAGGGGTGATGCGGTGGAATATCATTTATTAATGAAAAATCGACAATTTTCGAGAAAAATAAAATTTAATTCGACCGGTTTCCTTGTTATTACGTCATAAATCAGGTGATGATGATGTAATAACACCTGATGACGATGTATTATCAATTGAAAACGGTCACATTAACTTTTATTTTTGTGGAAAATTGCTTTTTTTCATTGAAATAATGTTAAAATGACGGTTTTGTTGTCGGAAAAGATGGCGGAAGTTCACGAAATAGAAGAAAAGGTGATGTTGGATGATTAACCGAAAAATAATTAGCGAACCATTGATTCTAAAGGAAAACTATCGAAATTGTTTGTGAAATAATTTATGCAAACGTTAGGAATAGAGAATAATGATGAAAGAAAGCATTATAAGAGTTAAATCTTCAAATAAAAGGAATATAACTTGAAGACGACGATTTGGTGATATTATAAAAGTCCACATAATCATTTGTGTAAGTTTTAATATTTAAATAGTCTTGATTCCTGGCGACATTGTTCTAATTTTGATACTGTATCTAATACCAGGAATAGGTATTAGATATAATTGTACTAAGCTACAGATGAAATGGTGGACGAAGTTGCAGGAAAAGATGTCATAAAATGATGAAGATAAGAACAATGATGTTGAACAATGGTAAAAATTGGAAAAATGAACTAAAAAAGAGTCAGAAAACCATGTATTGCTGAGAATATTATCAAAACTACACGTCAAATAATTAATACTAAGACGAGGAATTGTAAATAATTAAGAATGAGAGGATATGCAAGGGAAATCCTAAACGAAAAAGGAACATGACTTGAGGAAGACGAATTGGCGAATTTGAAAAAGTCGAGGGAACTAGTTTGGTACATTTCAATCGGTAAATTGTCTTGATTCATTGGCAGAATTCTCTTAATTTTGGGACAATAACTAAAACAATCGGAAGGTATTTGATATAACTGCGCTGATGAAATCCTAAAGTGACGGTTTTAGTCGTCGGGCAAGATGGCAGAGACTCGAGAAAGAGGGAGAAGTTGATTGGTGTTGAGTGATCAACTAGTGAAAAATTGCCAGCAAACCATAGATCCCGAGTGAAACCATCGCAATCAACGCGTGAGGGAATTTATACAAGGGCGAAGAATGGAGAATAATTGAGAAAGGGAGGATATGTATGTTAAATCTTAAAATAAGAAGGAATATAACTTAATGAGGAAGATTTGGCGAATTCAAAAAGACTCCAGATCATATGTCATGGACGTTTTAATCTCTATATAGTCCTGATTCATATTTATTCATAGAATTGAGGAGTCTTGATTCCTATCATCATTCTGTGAATTTTGGGACGGAAACCAATACCAGGGGAAGGTATTCGTTATAATTATGCTTAGCTTATAACATAATGAGGACGGTTTTGCGATTTCGAAAAACTCCAGATCATAACCTATATTTCAGTTTTATTCACCGAGTTGACTTGCTTGCCAGCAACATTCCGCTGATTTTGCAACAATAAGCATTAGTTGCTCAGTCAGCCAATTAAGGGGTTGCAAGCATTGCTGAGTGAATTGGAGGTTCAGTGAGATAGATATGGGATGATCATCAATATTAATGAAACAAAGGTTATTGTGGTTTTATCCAAGGAAGAAAAAGGCTAAGCTGAACATGAACATAGGATAGGGAAGAAAAAATAGAGCAGAATAGAACAGTTTATACATATCTCGGAAGTGTTTTGGACCAATACGGTGTCAAAGTAGTATTGGGGAGGTAAGGAGAAGAAGAACTGCGCTATATTAGGTTTAAAGAGGCTTTCACACACAATCAGGAGGAGGGAGTTGAAGTACTATGGACGTTGAGTAGGGAGGTTAAAATAAGACTCGTTAGAAAACTTTGATATTGAGCGTCGCTATGTACGTTGTGGAAACGTGGTCGCTGAAACAGGAGGATAGGAAGCGTAGATTGAAGGCTATTGTAGATATGTGGGTGTGTTGTGAAGAATGGAGAAGGTGAAATGGACCGAAAGAAGGAATTAACAAATGAGGAAGTATAGCTAGGGATGGTGATAGGGGAGGAGAGGGGTTTGTTGGGAGGAATCCTATGGAGACAGATGAAAGATGAAGGGTGTATTGAGTGGCAATAGTGGGATGTTGAAGAAGACTGTAACAGAGGGGAGGATCTTAATGACAGATAAGGAGTAAGTAGGGATAGGGATAGAGGATAGGGATGTCTTATAGAGAGGGAATGAAGGGAGGAAAGAAGTACACAGAGGCATGAATAGGGAGTTGATGTATAGAGCAGGTTGCAGGATTGGGTTTTGTTTGGAGTCACGAAATATTTATTTGATAGTTGTGTCCATCCAAAAACCTACCTTATCCGTTAGATTTCCTTATAATAACAATAAAACAAATATGTTTACCCTAATAGATCGTCTAGGTGTAATCTACACCGGTATACCACAGTACAGTTGACCACCTTCGATAGATAGTACTGTCTACACTTAGGATTTGAAGATTATGCTCTTACATTGCGAATTTCAAGGATGCATTAGTTACTCCTCTGGGGCTAAATATTTCTTACATACACCTTAAAGAGCACGGTTATTTTTACGGTTACAAAATCTCGTACACATGCAAACTCCCATCATTATTGAGACAAAAGCATAAGAAAATATTTTCGGCTTATTATTCTCGAAGGATTGAATTGTTTTTCGGTATTATTTTCATTTTTATCCCTTAACCTAATTTCGTCCGTTTGTTAAGATTATTTGAACGTGACCGCCTAGATAATATAGATTTATTTATTGTCCTTCGAGGGAAGACTTCATAATCCACAACACCTTGTCCATCAAATAGGGCTATCAAATCAAACTAATAAGGGTCTCAACTGGTACTATGCTCTTCAAGTATATCCCGTTTTTAGTGAAAATTTTCATTTTTTAAACAATAACTTTCCCCAAATTATAACACCAGGCTCCTAAGGATAGGTCCAACACCAAGTGCCATTGTTACCTTTTGAAAGATCAACGTAACTATTTTTCAAAATATTAATCCTTAATTATTACAGTGCAACAATTTCAGAGCGTAAAAATCATTCGCCTTGACCGGGATTCGAACCCGGATCCCTCGACGCCCGGCTGAGTGCTTTAGGCAGTTAATCTCTCAACAAACCCCTCTCCTCCCCACCATCTCCAGTACCTCCTCGTCTGTTTTCCTTTCGGTCCATTTCACATCCTTCTTACATTCTTCACAACACACCCACATTTCAATAGCCTCCAATCTACCTCTATCCTCCTACTTCAGCGACCACGTTTCCGCACCGTACATAGCTACACTCAATATCAGAGTTTTTACGAGTCTTGTCTTAACATCCCTACACAAAGTCCCCGTCACCATCTCCCTCCTCCTTGAGACAACCTCCTTGCCTAGCATTGCAATTCTTCTTCTCCTTACGTCTCCAATACTACACTGACCGTGTTGGTCCAAAACACTTCCACAGATACTTATATAAACTGTTCTATTCTTCTCTAATCTTTCCCCCTATCCTATTTTAATGTTCTTAGCTTGAGCATTTTCCTTTCTTGGATGAAACCACAATAACCTTTGTTTTATTAATATTGATTCTCATCCCATATCTATCGCACTGAACCTCCAATTCACTCAGCAATGCTTGCAGTGAAAACAATATCGAAAAACAATGCGGTGCTTGGAGAATAATAAGCCGAAAATGTTTTTTTATGCTTTTGTCTCAACAATGATTGGAGTTTTAATGTGTACGAGATTTTGTAACCGTAAATATAACCGTGCTCTTTAAGGTGTATTTAAGAAATATTTACGAATTTTCCCCATTCTTCTCCACACACCCACATCTATACAACAGCCTCCAATCTACGTCTATCAACCTACTTCAGCAACCACGTTTCTGCGCCGTACATAGGTACGCTCCAAATCAAAGTGTATTCTTACACGAGTCTTGTATTAACCTCCCTACTCAACGTCCCCAGTACTTCAACTCCCTCCTCCTTATTGTGTGTGAAAGCCTCTTTAACCTAATATAGCGCAATTCTTCTTCTCCTTACGTCCCCAATGCTACTTTGCCTGTGTTGGTCCAAAACACTTCCAGAGTTATGTAAACTCTTCTACCTGCTCTATTTTTCCCCTATCCTATTTTAATGTTTAGCTTAGCGTTTTTCTTTCTTTGATACAACCACAGTAACCATTGTTTTATATATTTACCACATAGCCTTATAATAACATCCCCAATTCCCAATCAATCAATCAATATGCAATACTCTCTCTCTGAATAATATCCATCTTTCTTCCCTTCTCCTCCTTCTGATGATTTCTCCCAACAATCCCACCCTCTCTCTCTATATATAGCAACACTTCCTTTATTTCTCTCTCTTCCTTCCTTCTCTCCACTCATTCTTATTATATATCAATTAATTAAGTGCCTCCACTTGTTCTACATACACACCTATCTCATCATCCAAATTCTCGCTCCTTACGTAACTATGCTTCAGATCAAAGTGACAGACAGAGGACATCATGTTTATCTGGTACTTTTGTTAATAATTAAATACTTGGTCATAATTTGAGGCATTATATGACTTCGTGCGCTAATTCGAAGCTCGAATTAGCAAATATGATCCGGCAGTATTTCTAACAGATGAATGTGTGAAACCGGCCATTATTCTTTAATTATAAGTACTTATATGGAATCTCAATTTACAACATAGAACTTCTGAATTTTGAGTTTGTCCTCTCAGTCAAGACGTTATTATCCAATAACACTCACATTATATATTAAACAATTCCACAATCACCTATCTAATCTTCAATGCCTCTTTATTCCAATGACCACGTATCCATTATAGCCACACATAACATAACCACGCTCTCCATACAGGTACCTCACCTGTATATATACATCAAAGTGTACTCCAACGAGCCCTTTTACCTTAAACATCTTACTAATACTCCAACTGTCACCTGCCTCTCATATCTCAATCCCCTCTTCCTCCTTAATATTACTATTATGTGTCTAAGCTTCTCTGCTCTCCTTACAATAATATAACAACGCAATCATTCTCGACCTCGATTATGGCTCAAATATATCGGAAACATTCTCCTTTTCTGGCCAAACAGTTGATTCCCGGAAGAAGTTGATTTCCGACCTCAATGCTTCGCCTTATAGTCGTTCAATTCTAGCGTTTCCTCTCCCAAAGTCCTCTTCCCAGATGTAGACGCACAGACGTAGACGAATAGACCTATAATTCCACACTTCTGTTCACATGTAAAACCCACCAACAAATCGCAGTTGCCACTCATATCTCAACAAAGTAAACTCTAAGATGGCTTCGTCCCGAATATTAGACACGTCAGCATGGGAAATTCCTTCAAGACAGAAGACGAACGAAAACAGAATAGTATCCAATGTTTATATTGTTTATATTTAGAAAATCAACCGGGATATAG
Source organism: Hetaerina titia (assembly GCA_037158775.1). Taxonomy (NCBI): domain Eukaryota; kingdom Metazoa; phylum Arthropoda; class Insecta; order Odonata; family Calopterygidae; genus Hetaerina; species Hetaerina titia. The sequence goes on along the minus strand of JAVFHJ010000014.1, from coordinate 4,809,114 downwards.
AACCCACAAAACTAGAGTATCGATATCTCGAAGAAGATGAGACTAACTGAGTCAGTCCTATGCCGAGATTATGAACGTTATCTGAAAAGTAACCTGACCGCGTTTCCATGGCAACAAAACATAACCACGCTCTCCATATATATATCTAAGTGTATTCCCTTACGAGTCTTTTTCTATTAAACATCTTACTAATACTCCAACTGTGTCTCGTATCTCAATTCCCTCTTCCTCCTGAATATTATTATTGTGTCTCAGCTTCTCTTCTCTCCTTATAATATGACAAAGCAATTCTTCTTCTCCTTACGTCTCCATTAATACTAATTCTACACTTTGACAACATTTTGGTCCAAATAAAACAACTCCGAGATATACGTATATATAAACTGTTCCGCCTGCTCTATTTACAGTATTCGTATTATATAATATATACATAGTATATTAATATATAACATAGTATATTAAGATAATATATGCAGTCATATCTTATCTTCCGAAGAAGACGGAGCTCGAGTCCGTCGAAATTATCAAGATATTACTGTGAGTGTTCTTTTTATGTATTCTCGTGCTGTGTGTTACTGTCTTAGTTTTTTATTCAACACTTCCGTGTTACTTCGAAGAAATCATATATATATATATATATATATATATATATATATATATATATATATATATATATATATATACAGGGACTTCGTATTTGAATGTGTATCTGGCCAATGTGGCTCATCTCTTCTCATCGAAACGTACTGTTCCTATTCTATATGATACTATATGCTTTCTAACCAACCGTCCCCTCTTCTTGTGTGTATTGTCTATTTCTCCTTTGGTGGGTGAAACAGCTCCCTAAAAAAGCCTTCCTTTGGCAAATGATTCGGAGCACTTGGGCGTCTTAAAAACATCGCAGATCTCAAGGTAAATTAAGTTTCCTCGGTGGTGTAATGGTAGAACATCCGCCCAATGGCAAGTGGAAGATCCGGTGTTCAAATCCCGGTCAAGGATACATTTTTACTTTCGTGATCTGCTCAAAAACCGCCTTCCCCACATGTCCTGTGTTCGCCTTTTATGTGTTTTCCTATCCCCTTTCCTTATACCTATTTCTATGTTTGAATGAATATTTGTGCGCCGTATGGCGGGACTTCGTATTTGAATATATATATATATATATATATATATATATATATATATATATATATATATGTGTGTGTGTGTGTGTGTGTGTGTATATATATAACAATGTTATTTATTTTTCCAACTACATGTACAAACGCACTGAATACCATTAATTCACTCAATACAATGTTATCAAATCAATTCATTGGCTGACTGACAATAACTACAGACAATAGAACTTTAAAAAAGATAATACTATTGCAATAGACAAATTGAACTTTGATTACGCACATATGAATGTTATTTTCTATTGTAATTGCTGTCACGCACATGCAGGGACGCACCCAAAAGTGCTAGGACTGATTTTCTCTGGCGCGAACGGAGCGGTGGAGGGGGGTATGCCTGGCAGGATAAGGTGGAGGGGACTCTTAGCAACAGACCGACACCAACCTCGATTGCCTGCGGACTGTCCTTGAGTGAGTACACCGTTTTTTGTGAAGCAAGTTTTTTGTCCGCGTCGAAAAACAAAACGAATCTGAATTTAGAACATTGTTATTCCGTGAAGTTTTGTGCGAAACTCGGGGAATACGGCAACTGAGACCCTCGATATGATCAAGCAGGCTTATGGGGACAATGCCTTAAGCCGTTCCATAGTATTTGAGTCGCACAAGTTGTTTAAAGAGGGTAGGGAGCTCGTTGGAGACGACCATCGCTCCGGACGGCCGTCGACGGCAAGAACCGACACGAATGTGGACAGAGTGAGGACACTGCCATTCCCACAAACATCATACTTGCCCCATTTCAATGTAATCTTTCTCTACTGCCATTTAGTTTGAATTTTCGCGTATATTATCAATTTGTGTTCTGTGAATGGACCAGCAAGAACGCAGCATCCCTCAAAACCCTCGCACGCACACCGACAAAGACGAAGACGGTGAAATGTCTCCAACGTGACAATATCTTGTTTTTGTCAGTTTAGTGCGGAGATAACCTCAAAGGTTTCATCACAATCTTAATAATATTAAACACGAGGGTACAATCAAAACTAACCCACAAATGTTTGTAGACAACACAAACAAAATGACCTTCATAAGCATTCTTGGTCTCGACACGTGGAAGTAACATTCTCACTCAACACGCATGCGCAGATTTCGATCGAAAATCGATGGGTAGTGAAATGTCGTGGTCGCGAGCCTGGAAAAGCCAAATAATTGCTGATGAAACTTCTCTTGACTGACTTTTGGGATGATCACCGAGTTAATGTGACCTATTTTCAGAAACGAGGGGCTACGGTAATTTCTTCTAAGTAGAAAAAGACTCTAAAACACCTCCAACGTCGTGTTTGTCGTGTTAAGGGCAGCCTGGCGCCAATAATAATCTTGCATCATGACAACGCTCGTCCACACACCTCGCTCGTCACTGGAGAGGCTCTGCGAAACCTGAAATTTGAACCGATTCCAACACCATCCTTATTCCCTGAACGTAACGACCTTGTAGCTCCGCAGGCTAGTTGAGGTGGGGAATGTTTCTTCCACGTGCCCAGAAGAGGATTGCATTTGAAGGTCATTATGTTTGTGGTCTATGATGTTCAACTCGCGCTGACATAGAACACTAGAACACGTCTCCATACTTCGGCTTCTATTTGGATTGGATGAATGCAAAGACATCAAACTTGCGCATGCGTGTTGAGCTGGGGAATGTTACTTCCACATGCCTGGACCAGGAGTGATGCTGAAGATGACTTTGTTTGTGTTGTCAACAAGCATCTGTGCGTAGTTATTAGGGCATCCACGTTTTTAATTTCGTTAGCAGTGTGATGAAACCTTTGAGATGATTTAAAACATGGACTGACAACAGCAAGATCGTGTCGAGATTGATGCATTTCACCGTCTTCGTAAGTGGGTTTAGGAGGTGTTTAGGGATGCTGTGATCTTCCTTGTCCATTCACAGATGGCGGGAGCTTCGTGCAGGGCGATGGATCCAGTCAAAAACTCCAGCGATCCCGCTCCACGGCTCCCAGTCTACACACACACACACTATCCCGTATCCGTCCATCTCCCCGCCTTCCCTTAACCTTATCTTTGCCCGAACAGTCCTTCGCCTCGCTCCCCTTTCCTTCTGCTATCTCCGCCCCTGCCGCCCCTGCTGGACCGAGCGTCCTTTTTCCCACTGTAGATGGCCCTACAACCGCCCTTCTCAGCCTCACCCTCGCCCCCCCGTTGCTAAGAGACAATCAATAGAGGAGCGAAGCATTCTTAGCCCCCAATGATGTCTCCTTGCAATTTACAAGTGGGAGAGGAAGGAGGGGGGAGGTTAGGGTGTAGGGAGGGGAGGGAGGGGGTATTTCTGCCGGAGGAGGGACAGTAGGGGAAATGAGGGAAGAGGGGAATTTCGTGGCGGATGGGGGTTAGCCGAGGTTCTCTATTCTTGACGTGCTGGGATCGCGGATGCTGTGGGCGACATGCGAATATCGTTACGAGGTTCACAACACGACAATGTTGAGTCAAATTTGACAACATTAGAATGTCTAGTCGAATTTGACAATAAGGGAAAATGAGTCGAAATTGATAAGAGAAGAATGCTAAGAAGTGTACAGGGTCGCATCCAAAAGTGGCAAAACTGATTTTCTCTGGCGCGAACGGAGCGGTGGAGGGGGGTCTGCCTGGCAGGGTAAGGTGCAGGGGACTCTTAGCAACAGACCGACACCAACCTCGATCGCCTGCGGACTGTCCTTGAGTGAGGACACCGTTTTTAGTTCAGCAAGGTTTTTGTCCGCGTCGAAAAACAAAATGAATCTGAATTTAGAGCAACGTTATTCCGTGAAGTTTTGTGCGAAACTCGGGGAAGACGGCAACTGAGACCCTCGATATGATCAAGCAGGCTTATGGGGACACTCCCTTACGCCGTTCCACTGTATTTGAGTGGCACAAGTTGTTTAAAGAGGGTAGGGAGCTCGTTGAAGACGACCATCGCTCCGGACGGCCGTCGACGGCAAGAACCGACACGAATGTGGACAGAGTGAGGACACTGCTGAACGCAGACCGACGCTTAACCAGTGAAGAAATTGCAGACCAGTTGGGTCTGTCTGCATCCAACGTCCAACGCATTATTTCATAGGATTTGGCCATGCGCAAGGTGTGCACCGAGATGGTGCCGAAAATTTTCAGTGTCGTCAGACAGCTCCTGGCCAAATACGGCGTTGTCACGTTGCCGCACCCGCCCTATTCTCCCGATCTGGCACCACCGGACTTCTTCTTCTTCCCCTGATGAAAAGACAGCTCAAGGGACGACGTTATGACTCGATAAAGGCCATTCAAGAGGCTTCGACGAGGGTCATCAACGGCATCCCCAAAGAAAATTTCCAGCGGGCGTACGGGGAATGGGAGCAACGTTACACTAAGTTTGTAGCAGCTCAAGGAGCATACTTTGAAGATTATTAAGTCGATGTAAGTGTATCGTCAATGAAATTCTTGTAAAAAAAATCAGTCCTATCATTTTTGGGGGTGACCCTGTATATCAACACGAGAATGTTGAGGCGAATTTGACCAGAGGAACACGTCTGGGCTTAATTCAACAAGCAAATCAGTCAACAATTCAAATCAGCAAATCCACACACGATATGCTTAGGCTTAACTTAGGCTAAATACATTCAGATCTGCATATGTATCAGCACCGGGATCTCGCAAATTAATCGCACTCCAACATACATTGGTCGCTTGGATCATAACCCTATTTAATTTAGGAAATAGACGCCAGAACAAGCAGGCTCAAGGACTCCTTCCAGCGGACAGGTTGAGATAGCAACTGTAGGTTTATAGGTAGCAAAAATTTCACTTGCCACCCACAGAATCTAGAGAATAATTAGTTATACTCATTTGTATACGCACTTTTACTAATTTCTAGTGTTTTGATGTCTAAACCCTGCCCGCATGACCACATTAAGATGACATTTACATGAATGTAGTGCTCGTTACAGCATTTATTGCTCTGCCTTTGCAGTTGTCAAGTTTCCCATTCCATCCCTCGTATCTCTCTATAGGTGGGACCTCCTAGTACCTACAGAATTGGGTCATATTCTCTGACCTGCCTCCTAGGGGAAGGAGACCTTTGCATGTTACATGTCTATGTTTAATCAACCAAGGACCCGAAAACAGCCCAATGGCGTTTACATCGGCTGACAGACAATACGTATGATATAATTTAAGAAATAGAATTTATAAAAGCAATGAACTTTAATGAAAAGTTAACTAATTAATAACACAGGCCAACAGTGGTTTTGGTGCCGGAGCTTTTAATGCTGATTTAAAGAACAATTGGGGTGCTGAATCCAATTATGACACTAGTTTTTTCCTATCAGCTGTAGTTTTCAAGATATAGATATGTTGTTACTTACGTAAAAAAATCTTCTACATGATGATATGGGAATATTATATTAATAATTATCTCATTGGCCTACAATATGGAAATATACATAAAACTTATTGACAGTTTATTGAAAATAAATGGAACACCGCAGAGTGGTTATAAATTAGTATTCTTATAGATTTATTTAACTTTGAAAATTATTTTACGGAATATATCAAATATTAAAACAACTAATCGTAAGATGTGCCATATCTAAAATACAGCATTTACAGTTTGTCTTTCAGGTATAAATTCGTAGTGGACGACTCCCCTTTTGTCAAAAAAGACAAATGAGCATCATGAACTTATTTTTCGGACGAACCCTGTACATCTCGGAGTTGTGTTTTGGACCATAATGGCGTCAAAGTAGAATTAGTATTGATGGGGACGTAAGGAGAAGAAGAAGAATTGCTTTGTCATATTATAAGGGGAGCAGAGAAGCTTAGACACAGAATAATATTAAGGAGGAAGAGGGATTTGAGATATGAGACCCAGTTGGAGTATTATTGGTAAGATGTTTAATAGGAAAAGGTTCGTTGCAATACACTTTGACATACTATATATATGGGGTGCGTGCTTATGATATGTGTGGCTGCGGAAACATACGTATTTATATGAAATTCAAACACATTATATGCTTATGGTGTTAATATAAGGGGAGCCAGTTCCTTTCCAATTATACCAGTTATGGTTTCCCTTAAGGAAGACTTCTGGTAGTATCCGAAAAATGACTAAGATTAGGTGGAGCTGCAGTGGCCCAGAGAGGCTTATTAACCGGGGATCGAACCTGGATATTTCACAAAATTTAGGGAAGATACTAATGTTGGAGCAGTTGGAAGAGTTTATATACGTACCTCGGAGTTGTTTAATTTGGACCAAATTGGTGTCGAAGTATTAATGGGGACGTAATGAGATGACGAAACGCGAACAGACATAAGAAGGCAGGAGAGATCAAAGTAACTACGATCTGGTGTTTAAGGAAGGAGGTGAAAGCGTTGGGGGATGAAGAGAGGTCCAGGGAAGGATGCTGGACGCTTAGAATGCATTAAATGTAGTGAAAAGACGATGGAATTGGGGAGGTTGAGAGACCGAGAGACGGAGGTCAATTGTTTGAAGCGAATGCCGAGACGTGAATGGCAACTCCAAATTGTTGACAATTACATGTCGCAAATATGGAGGCTTTTAAGTTTAGACGCGAATATTTAGGCGTAATTCACTAGACGCCAAAGTTAACATTTTTACGATCACACGGTAATTTTAGGACATGCGTATTAAGACGCGGTTTACATAGACGTAATTTACTTGACGCGATAGTGGAAAGGTATTTAGGTAGACTGTAGATGACTCTGACTTTGAAAGCGATTTTATTGGCGGTTTTAGTAGGACGCGGAGGTTGAATCCTATTTATAATGACTCAAATTCTGAGAGTTCGTTCGACTTGACGCGAATATTTAGCTTAATTTGACTTGACGCGAATAGAGAGACGTTTATCACAAAACGTGACTGTTGACAAATGACATGGCAAGGTAAGGATGTCGAGTCATGTTTGACACAGTCAAAATTTAGCAGCTGACAAATACGTGATTGTTTAGGTCTTAACGGTAAGATGCGAATTATTTAGACTTGGTTGAGAAGGTGCTAATTTTGAGACGTATAAGGCAAAACGCTAATTTGGAGACGTGTTTGGTAGAACTGATTTTTTTAGACATATATGGTAAGATGCGATTCTTGAGTCGTACTTTAAAAGATGCGAATGTACAGATGTTAGCGGTAAAACGAAAAAGTGTTTAAATTCATGGCAAAGACGATAATTTCGAGTCATATTTTGACAGGCGCAAATTTTAGTGGTATTTCACAAGACGCAAATTTTGAGTCGTATTTCACAAGAGGAGATTGTTGATTCCTATTTGACAAGAGGCTAAAGTAGAGACGTTCGTTTAAGGCGCTATTGCTGAGAATAAAAGTTGTTATATATATATATATATATATATATATATATATATATATATATATATATATATATATATATATATATATATATATATATACACATAGAGAGTTAGAGAGCTAAGAGAGCTACATATAGAGTTCTGTTCCTAATTCCTCTTGAGAAAGGTGGTTGGACCACCGAAAATTCGAGAACCAGTGAGTTTTTCCTCTTTTGTGTTTTAGTTTCTGTGTTTGTTATGACTTATCAGTGAATTTATATATATATATATATATATATATATATATATATATATATATAACTTTTGGACGGCACAATAGAACACAGAATAAAACAGATAACACGTAAAAGGACACTCACACTGTAGATGATTTAAGCTTTCGGCCTATTCCTCCGAGGCCTTCTTCAGGTCAGACTGACTGACTATATATATATATATATATATATATATATATAGTGGGTAGAGCGTTGGACTACTGACCAGAGGGTCCCGGGTTCGATTCCCGGGCAAGGCACTCTGTATGCACCTGCAGCTCCACCCAAGCTAGTTGATTTTTCGGGTACCAGATCTTCCTTGGAAACCATAACCGGCACAGGGAAAGGAACTGGCCCCCCTACCCTGATGTGTGAATATTCACACGCCGTCGGGCTTGGTACATGGGTGAGCTCTACCATCACATACTAAAACGACCTTATTAGGGTTGATTACTGAGTTTATGGTTTATATGTATATATATGGGTATATAAACACACATATGAGGTGTAAGTCATGGGGTGTCCAGCGTCTCCAGTGCTAATGTTAATGGCATAGGAGTAAATAGGGATAGGAATAGGTGATAGGGATGTCTTATAGTTAGGGGATGAAGGGAGGAAGGAAGTACACAGAGATGAAGAGGGAGTTGATGCATAGAGTAGGTTGCTGGCTACCTTAACCTAGAGACTACCTTAACCGGTAAATTACCTAATAATAATAATTATATATATATATATATATATATATTTATATATTAGAGCTTCTGCAATCATTCACAGGTGGACATTAACTCGTTGTTCACAGTTAGGCCTATAAGTATCAATCTTAGAAATCGCCTGTTCCAGTGGAATATCGACTTATCGTAGGTCGTGTTTGGAAGATTGACATTTCGTCTAGTACTCCAGACCGACAGCGAACATTGACCCTCTCGACTTCTAACCTTCTCCAGGCAGATTAATCAATAAGCAGGTGTACAGGCGAAGAAAAACTCCAGGGAGGAAGAGATTACCTTTTTAATATAATTATAATTGGTCGGGGTAATGAGTTCTTTTACATGGATATTTCTAGATCAGTTTACCCACTACTATACCAGGGATATTGATCTAAAGAACAGATTTTTTATACTAAAGTCATGTGTTGAATTCAGATTAATATGCTCTGCGAAGAACTGATTTTTTTATGGATCCTTGATGATGTAATTCTGCCTATTCATGTAGTTTCTTTTTATTTAGAGCTATGAGGACAGTCGAACACAAGCGTGCACTGAGAGGCCATTAAAAATATTATTTCTTCCCGAGAATCGAACCCGGGACCCTCCAGTAGTCAGTAGTATATTATATATATATATATATATATATATATATACACCCTATATATATACATGTATGTATGTATGTATTTTATAAATTTTATGCCTTATATAATATGTGTGCGGGTCGCGGTGGTCTAGCGGGTAGAGCGTTGGACTACTGACCGGAGGGTCCCGGGTTCGATTATTAGGGTTGATTACTGTGTTTATGGGTTTATATATATATATATATATATATGTGGGTTGCGGAGGTCTAGAGGGTAGAGCGTTGGACTGCTGACCAGAGGGTCCCGGGTTCGAATCCCGGGCAAGGCACTCTGTTTGCACCTGCAGCTCCACCCAAGCTAGTTGATTTTTCGGGTATCACATGTCTTCCTGGGAAACCATAACTGGCACAGGGAAAGGAACTAGCCCCCCTACCCTGATGTGTGAATATTCACACGCCGTCGGGCTTGGTACATGGGTGAGCTCTACCATCACCTACTAAACCGACCTTATTAGGGTTGATTACTGTGTTTATATAATATGTATTCGACAATGGGTTAAATCGAAGAAGGAACCATTAGGTCTCAATTTCGCCCAAATAAAGTCCTCTTTCTATCTTTCTATCTATCTATTTCAAGTGGCTCCCAAGCCTAAATCCCCTAAGAGACCTGTCACACTCGTGTTCTTAAAACAAGTTCTTATGATGACGAATCTGTCGGATTTTCTCTCGACTTTATCCAATTATTTTTGCTAAATTTACACCTACAAGCATCCCAGATACTCGTGGCATTTCCAAATGTGGTCTAACCAGATCTGAAAATACAGAAACAATGAGTAAGCAGGTTGGTTGAAGGGAAATGTGCCATGTAGGTAGGGTTTAAGCTCCTTTCTATATTTCCTCTCTTTCTGATGTATCCGCGCTGGGGATGGCGGGCAAAGATACAGCGGTGGGGATGGCCGAGAGATCTCAGACCACGAGGTCTGTCGTAAATAACCCGTTGCCATGGTGACGGAGACTTGAATGGCCCATTTGGCGGCGCAGGCGCAGTAGCGCGCGGAGTTGGGAACCTTTACGCCTCTGCGATCCCGTTACAGTTTCTCCGATACTATAAACGTTGATCGCGTTACAGATTCTCCCCGGGCATTTTCACCCATCGTCTCACGAACCCCTCCCCCTCTTGTACCCTGGCTAGGGTTTGAATAAAAGGGGAGGGAAGGGAGGGGGGCGGGAACGAAAGGAGGGAGATTTCGGTTTGAGTCGGAGGAGAGAGAGAGAGAGAGGTGGATGGACTCGGTGTCAGGATCGAATTTTTTGAAACCCAATGGGAAAACGAGTTTCTCGTTTTGAATTTGAAAATCTTTAAAGGATTTCTGAGCCGAAACAGGGTTATGGCGATACCCTATTTTTGCAGAAAATATAAAAAGGAACCCTTAGCGTACACAACCATACGAAACAAAACCCGAAACTATTGTGAAATTCTCTTAAACTTGACGGAAACGGAATTATTAGGAGGGTACCATGAAATATAAGGGGTTACACCGACAATCGCTTGCAGAATATATAATTGGAACCCTTTTCGGCCGTAACTAGGGGACAAAGAACCGAAAATCATGAATAATACTGCAGAAAATAGGAATAAGGTTGGAAAAGAAATAGGCACAGCTGCATAACCGCGTACAATGTCTATCATAATCGTTTTTTATACTACCCTGTTATAATTTAATATTGTATATATCGCGTATATTAATAAAACAAAGGTTATGCGATTTTCCAGAAAGAAATAGGCTAAGCTAAACATTAATATAGGATTAGGGGGGGAAATAGAGCAGGTAGAACAGTTTATAAACGTATCTCTGGAAGTGTCTCGTACCAAAACGGTATAAAAGTAGTATTGGGGAGGTAAGGAGAAGAAGAATTGCATTGCAGGGCAAGGAGGCTTTTCCAAGGAGGAGGGCGTTGATGACGGGGACGTTGAGTAGGGAGGTTAAGACAAGACTCGTAAAAACTCTGATATGGGACGCGGAAACGTGGTCATTGGAGAAGGAGGATAGACGTAGATTGGAGGCTATTTGAGAGATGTGGGTGTGTTGAGAAGAATGTAAGAAGGTGAAATGGACCGAAGGAAGGAATTAACAAATGAGGAAGTACTGGAGATGGTGGGTGAGGAGAGGGGTTTGTTGGGAGAAATCTTAAGGAGGCAGATGAAAGATGGATGAAAGGCATATTGAGCGGAAGTGGGATGTTGAAGAAGACTGTATTAGAGGGGAGAATGTTAATGTTAGGCAAAAAAGGAAAGGGCAGGAACAGGATAGGGATCTTGGACGGGATGAAGGGAGGAAGGAAGTACACAGATATGAAAAGAGGGTGTTGATGTATAGAGTAGGTTGCTGGATTGGGTTTTGTTTGGAGTTACAAAATGTTTATTTGATAGTTGTGTCCATCCAAAAACCAACCTTAACCGAAATAAAATACTACTTTATAATAAATAATAAAAAGGAACCCTTCGCGTATACAACTAAGAAAACAAAACCCGAAATCTTTGTACAATTTTCTTAAACTTGACGGAAACGGAATTATTAGGAGCGTAAGATGAGAAATATGGTTACAGCGACCAACTTACTTGCAGAATAAGATCGTATATGTAATCCCCAATTAATCACATTTAAATGGGAATTTGGAGAAAAGTAGTCGCAAATGGGGCGAGAGGAGATCTTTAAGAATAAGAATATAAGGAGGGAGGAGGAATGATCAATGGATCAACAAGGTTCATTGGATATTATTAAACTGGCGACGAACAATCAATGCTCAATTAATCAATGTGCAGGTGCATTGTCTCAATTAACACCTTGACAAACACAAAAATGTAATTATAAGTTGGTTGAAATTCAATCACACATACGTAATTAATATTAAAAATCACAAAATACAACACAGTTGAATGCAAGTACATTTGAATAGAACACATGCGATGTTCAATCGTCTGTTGATCAGTGATTAGGACGTCCGCTGCAAGTGTTTCATCAACAATTATTATGGCTTTCCCAGGCTTGCAAACCACGAAATATTACTGCCAATCGATTGACAGTGGACCTATCGACAGCATCCTCACCATAAACAGCCTTCGAACGACGATTAATCTCAAAGTAGGAGTCACTTTTTAAGTTTGAAGCTGTTTAACTCTCGTATTGACACAGAGCACACTAGAACACGTAAACTCCATACTTCCCCTTTTGAAAATACGTACACTGGATGAATGTGACGACCTCAAACCTGCGCATGCGTGTTGAGGGGAGATGTTACCTCGTGCCCACACTAGGGGCGCTTCCGAAGTTCATTCTGTTGGTGGTCTACAGGCACGTTCGTTTTAAACCTACTTTCTTACTTAAATGAGATGAACATGGGAGATTAACATATGATTAATGTCATTTTTTGTTTAATAATTCCGGAAGCTGTTCAGGTCGTTAAATATTAAGAATGACGGGGATAAATAATTGAATTTAAAGTTGAAACTATACATTTCTAGAATATATACAGGGTCAAAAGTGGTAGGACTGATTTTTTACAAGAATTTTATTGACGATATACTTACATCGACTTAACAATCTTCAAAGTATACTCCTTGAGCTGCTACATATTTAGTATAACGTTGCTCCCATTCCCCGTACGCACGCTGGAAATTTTCTTTGGGGATGCCGTTGGTGACCCTCGTCGAATCCTCTTGAACGGCCTTTATCGAGTCAAAACGTCGTCCCTTGAGCTGTCTTTTCATCAGGGGGAAGAAGAAGAAGTCCGGTGGTGGCAGATCGGGAGAATAGGGCGGGTGCGGCAACGTGGCAACGCCGTATTTGGCCATGAACTGTCTGACAATGAGTACGCCATGGCACGAATTTTCGGCACCATCTTGGCACACACCTTACGCATGGCCAAATCCTGTGAAATAATGCGTTGGACGTTGGATGCAGACAGACCCAACTGGTCTGCAATTCCTTCACTGGTTAAGCGTCGGTCTGTGTTCAGCAGTGTCCTCACTCTGTGCACATTCGTGTCGGTTCTTGCCGCCGACGGCCGTCCGGAGCGATGGTCGTCTTCAACGAGCTCCCTACCCTCGTTAAACAACATGTGCCACTCAAATACTGTGGAACGGCTTAAGGCAGTGTCCCCATAAGCCTGCTTGATCATATCGAGGGTCTCAGTTGCCGTCTTCCCGAGTTTCACTCAAAACTTCACGGAATAACGTTGCTCTAAATTCAGATTCATTTTGTTTTTCGACGCGGACATAAAACTTGATTCACTAAAAACGGTGTCCTCACTCAAGGACAGTCCGCAGGCAATCGAGGTTGGTATCGGTCTGTTGCTAAGAGTCTCCTCCACCTTACCCTGCCAGGCAGACCCCCTTCCACCGCTTCGTTCGCGCCAGAGAAAATCAGTTTTACCACTTTTGGGTGCGACCCTGAAAATATCGAGTTTTCAGTCATGATTTTTTTAGTTACATATTAGTTTTCCTTGTAAGCATTGTCTAATTCCCTTCTCTCATTAAGCTTATCCCTGCTCTTGCAAGGATTTCGTCATGATCCAATAAACAGTACGATTCCAGGGATGCCAACCCTTGGTCGTTTACAAATGAATCGTCACGTTCGTTGGATGAGGGTTGGGTTTTCTTTTTTTGAAGATGCCACGTCCTTTCTCATTCTAGAATCGTCTCTTCCGCCGACCCGGTCACAATTCCTATATACAGTCACGTAGCTTGGGACTTGCGTATCGGAGTTAGGGGTTCGGGGAGTTGAAATGGTATTGCGCTGTCCGCCGTAAACAATAGTCCCAACCCCCTTCCGTTTTCCCGACACACACACACACAACCCCCCACAGTCGATTGCTGCAAGGGAATTAGGGTTGTATTCGTTGGGGAGGGGGATGAAAGTGTCTGAAGGGAGACTGAGGGCGGAGGGGGAGCAAAGTTAGATGCGACAAGGAATAGGGGAGGGTCAGGAGGATCTCCAACGCCATCTTTTGACGTAAGTTTGAATTTAAAAAACACGACAAAACGGTAGGACAGATGAATATCGATTGGCGCATACGTTTAATTTCATATTTCAATGGCTGATTATAATAAAACAGAGAGATTGTATCATTCTCATAATTTACTTAATAGCGCATAATTTAATAAACATTATAGTATGTTGCTAATTTCGTTATGAATTTATGTATATATAAGACTATAGTGTAAATAATACGGACGTGAAACAATAATGTATATAGAATTACCACTATTAACCAGAAACACATATAAAAGAAGAACTCAATGTGATTCGAAATATCGGTGTTCCAAACACCTTTCTCAAAGGCAGAAGGAACAGAACTGTGTGTTTGTGTCTCATTGTAATAATTCCATTTACATTATATGTATGCAAATACATATATACATATATATTACTTGATATATATATATATATTACATGATATACATATATTAGGTAATCTACCGGTTAAGGTAGGTTTTTTTGATGGACACAAATATCAAATAAACCTTTTGTAACTCGAAACAAAACCCAACCTAATCTACATCAGGTCCCATATATATATATATATATATATATATATATTAAATGGACGATCTCCGGTGACGAAAAAACACACAGATGGAATATTCAAAACACAGAGACGAGAGTAAGCTTATTGATTGATCGGCATTTGGGAAATGTTATTAGAAAACTATAGGCATATTTATATATAAATACATATATTAATAAAATAAAGTTTAATGTGGTTTTATCTAAGAAAGAAAAAGCCTAAGCTAAACATTAAAATAGGCGGGGAAAAAATAGAACAGGTAGAACAGTATCTCTAAGAAGTGTTTTGGACCAATGATGTCAAAGTAGTATTGGGGACGTAAGGAGAAGAAGAATTTCGATGTTAGGCAAAGCGGCTTTCACGCAATAAGGAGGAGGGAGTTGAAGTATTAGGGACGTTGAGGAAGAATGTCTAAGAAAAGACTCGTTAGAAAATTTGGATATTGAGTGTAGTTATGTACGGCGCGGAAACGTGGTCTCTGAAGCAGGAGGATTGATGCAGCTTGGAGGCTTTTGAGTGATGTGGGTGTGTTGTGAAGAATGTGAGAAGGATGTGAAATGGACCGAAAGAAGGAATTAGCAAATGAGGAAGTGTAGCTAGGAATGGTGATAGGGGAGGAGAGGGGTTTGTTGGGAGAAATCCTGTGGAGGCAGATGAAAGATGGGAGGTGAAGGGCGTATTGATCGACAGTGAGATGTTGAAGAATACTGTGATAGAGGGGAAAATGTTAATGTCAGAGGAGTGAGTAGGGATAGGAATATTTGATAGGGATGTCTAATAGATAGGGGATGAAGGGAGGAAGGAAGTACACAGAGATTTGAAGAGAGGGAGTTGATGTTTAGAGTAGGTTGCTGGATTGAGTTTTGTTTGGAGTTACAACATGTTTATTTGATAGTTGTGTCTATCCAAACCTTCCTTAACCTGTAGATTACCTTATAATTATATATGTATATATATATATATATATATATATTTATTTATTTATTTATTTATTTATTTATACAGATCGAGTCCTATCTTATCTTTCGAAGAAGACGGAGTTCGAGTCCGTCAAAATTATCAGGATATTGTTGTGAGTGTTCTTTTTATGTGTTCTCGTGCTGTGTGTTGCTGTCTAAGTTTTATTTATAAATATATATATATACATATTTCTATAAAAAAAATTTAGATATGTAAATATAAATTTATTTATTTATAGATGTATAATTTTGTTTTACCATTCTTTGGTGCTTAAAAATACTTGCTAATTTAAAATGAGTTAAAGGAAAAGTCGCCATGTTGTTTATCTGGACCCGTATCCTAGTTACAATTGTTTGTCCCCGACAAATGAAGTCGGAAATGAACCTAGTCGAATTTAAATATATGTACAATATATAATGTCTACGGAATATAAAATTAATGAACTAAAGATGAAAACACTATTGAATACCAAATTCACACCCCGTAATACGATTAAAAATGATGAATGCTACCATTTAGAATTCAAATGAGTACTCAGGTTACTTAAAAAATCCCAAATACGGTAAAAAAACCGATTTCCAGGGAACAATACGATTTATTTTCCTTTTTTTATCGGATTTGGTTCACAAAACATGATTTTAAAACAATCTTTACATCCTCCTGCCTACATATAATGACAAAATGGACTGGATACGATTGATATTATGTTCCCGTTGTGCCAACTTGACAAAAAATCTCATCTTACGCTAACATAATTATTGTTTTATTTATTTTTTCAGGGAAACAGGTAAAAAGAGCGGATGGGATTGAAGAAATCGATCTAAAAAATCTAATCTCTCAGACAAGCCCCAAACTCGTCAACCATTCTTCAAAAACCTAATCTGACGAAAACTCATCTCGACCATACGTCCCTCTATGTTTGATTTGGCCGACTATCTACCTCAGCTCACACGTCGACAGAGGGCAGGTATGTGGTCAGTTTAAAAGGAATGGTGGGGGAAGTCTTTTATCCACGAACAAGGGAAAAAAAGGTGGTAATATTATCTTTAAAACGTTCGTTACCCAAACATCAGATCATGCAGCCTCCGCTTGCTCGAAAAATGGCGGGGAGGGGTATCCACGACTACGGAGATATCACTATCGGTCTGGGTTTGAGGGAGGAATCCCTTAGCTAAGCAGATTTTCGTGGGAAAATGTTTATATTTATATATATATGTAAATATCGGAGCAATTCCTTAACTTTGCGGGTCTTCGTAGGGACAAAATGTTTTTACATACTATATATATATATATATATATATATATATATATATATATGTGTGTGTGTGTGTGTGTGTGTGTGTGTTTATATATATATATGTATGTATGTATGTAGGTGTGTGTGTATTTGTATATATGTGTGTGTGTGTGTATAAATATATGTGTAAAATTTGAACGGCTCAATTGAACACAGAATAAAATAGATAACACGTAAAAGAACATTCACATTGTAGATTATTACTCCAAGGCCTTCTTCAGGTCAGACTGTACATGTACATGTATATATATATATATATATATATATATATATACACACACAATTATATGCATACATATATATACAAATTATTTCTTCGAAGTAACACGGAAGTGTTGAATTAAAAACCCAGACAGCAACACACAATATGAGAACACATTTAAAAGGAACACTCACACGTTATTTCTTGATCATATCGGCGGAATTGAGCTCCGCCTTCCTCAGAAGATTAGTTAGGACTCTGATTCTTAGTCCTTACTAATATTCCGAGGAAGACGGATTACAATTCCGTCGAAATTATCAAGAAATATCGTGGGAGTGTTCCTTTTATGTGTTCTCATATTGTGTATTGCTGTCTAAGTTATATATGCACATACGTTTATGTATATAAGTTTATGTGTACAATATATATATATATATATATATATATATATATATATATATATATATATATATATATGAACCATAAACACAGTAATCAACCCTAATAAGGTCGGTTTAGTAGGTGATGGTGGAGCTCACCCATGTACCAAGCCCTAAACGGCGTGTGAATGTTCACACATCAGGTTAGGGGGGCCAGTTCCTTTCCCTGTGCGGGTTATGGATTCCCAGGAAGACATCAGGTACCCAGTTAATAATCACATAGCTTGGTTGGAGCTGCAGGCCTCCTGAGTGCCTTTCCCGGGAATTGAAACCGGGACCCTCCAGTCCAACACTCTACCCCCTGGACTACTGCGTCCCACTTACATAAATATAAAATATGTATATATATATATATATATATATATATATATATATTTATTTATTTATTTATATTTATCACATGCACAGCGTCATAATGAAAATACGTTTTGACCGACCGCCAATTTACTCCTGCTAATTGAACCACACCAAACAAAACTCCAGTAACAAGCTCCGCTGCTACGGCAACGGGTCAAAATCGCTCGACGATCTTCACTTGTCTTCGCCACTCTTTTTAATTCTTTCCGGCGATTATTTATTTTTAAAAAGCTTTCGTAACATTTAAATAATGGTATTAATTCAAAGTAATTTGAACTATAATAGGAATATTATAACATAACAGCTTAAAGAACCTAATTATTAATTAGGAGGTCATTTATTTGTCCAAACATCAACATAATTCTTAAAAACACGACGCCATATATTTTCGATTTCGATCTCTCTACGACGTTGCCATATGTCTCTCTCTCACTCTCTCTGACTGAGAGAGCGATATGGCAAACTCAGGTCTGGACTGAGTTACCTATCTCTGTAGTCTCAAATCAGCCCAGACTACCTGGAAAAAAGGGATGTACGGTCCGATATGACGCAATGTATGGCTGTGAAAAAATCGCTCACACCCCCCAGCGATATCGGGCGGGCAGATCCGGCAACGTCGGAATGACGTAGTTTGTTATGTGATTCGCCAATCAAGCCGATGGCGAAGCCAATTCGCCAAACAGCTTTAAAAATGGAGAGCTAAATTCTTATTACATTTATTAAAAGACAAAACACGAATGTATCTGTTAATATAATATATTCTCCGTTAATTTCAAATTAATTCCATACTTTTACCCTATCGCCAAGTCATCTTCGTGAGCAGATATGTTGTCATGGTGAAAAATGATATTTTTCATCTTCCGGCCAGGCATGCAGCTGATTGTCGAGCTGTGCGTATGGTGACAGTTATGTCATTTTTTGTTGTCCTTTTTCAATACTGTTTGTCGTCGAAAATGGAATTTGACGAAATTATGGAGCAACCAATCAACATATCAAGTTTTATGTTGAAGTGCAGTGGTAAAAGTTATCGATAAATTACTGAAAAATGTACTGGCAGCTGTTTATACGGTGATGATGCTCTGAATAAGAAAACATCCGTCTTCAAAGTGGATTTAAGCGTCTTAAAAAGATGGCAAACTAGACAAGACACCAAGACGGATGATCATGCAAGGCCTTTGAAGATCTTTAAACCAACTGTGTTGTTGATGTAGGACAACATTGATCGTGTGTGCAATGGTCCCTTGTCCTCCTTCTTACCAATGATCATAGTCATATTAAAACTGTCTGAAGAATGATATCTGAAGAATAGTGAACTGAATTTAGAATGGAAAATCAACAGTGCAACCACACTAATACTATTTCAATATCAAACATATGATAGGAACAGGATAGGGATGTTGGACGGGATGAAGGGAGGAAAGAAGTACACAGAGATGAAGAGGGACCTGATGTATAGAGCAGGTTGCTGAAGTGGGTTTTGTTTGGAGTTACGAAATACTTATTTGATAGTTGTGTCCATCCAAAATCCTACCTTAACCGGTAGATTACCTAATAATAATGATGCATTGATGGATCAATGGACCATAATGACACAACCTGCACATTAATTCATTTAGAGCATTGATTGAATTCATCGCTAGTTTAATAATATTCAGTGAACCTTGTAGATCCATTGATCATAATCATTCCTCCTTATATTCTTATTCTTATAGATCTCCTCTTGCCCCCTTTGAGACTACATTTCTCATATTCCCATTTAAATGTGATGATTGGGGATTACATATATATATATATATATATATATATATTTCGATGATGCGGAAGTACTCACGAGAGCAATATAACTGTTGGACGGCACAATAGAACACAGAATAAAACAGATAACACGTAAAAGGACACTCACACTGCAGATGATTTAAGCTTTCGGCCTACTCCCGAGCCCTTATATATATATATATATATATATATATATATATATATATATATATATATATATATATATATATATATATATATATATATACACAGTAATCAACCCTAATAAGGTCGGTTTAGTAGGTGATGGTAGAGCTCACCCTTGTACCAAGCCCTAAACGGCGTGTGAATATTCACACATCAGGGTAGGGGGGCCAGTTCCTTTCCCTGTGCCGGTTATGGTTTCCCAGGAAGATCTGGTACCCGAAAAATCAACTAGCTTGGGTGGAGCTGCAGGTGCCCAGAGTGCCTTGCCCGGAAATCGAACCCGGGACCCTCTGGTCAGCAGTCCAACGCTCTACCCGCTAGATATATATATATATATATATATATATATATATATATATATATATATATATATATATATATATATATATATATATATATATATATATATATATATATATCACTGGGTGGTGTACATTAAATGTGTGGAAGACACAATAATAGAGCAATAAACGAGAGACGATGGAATATTATATAAATAGAGAGCCTATATATATATATATATTGTGACGTGGCAGTCAAATCGTCAGTCGTATTTAACAATCACGCCGACTGAGAGACAGCGTGCGTAAATTGAATGGTTAAACAATACACGGAGTGAAACGTACGTTGCCATGGGTATATAATATTTTTGTTAATTGTGACGTGTGGTCGAGGGCGAGGGAGAGAGAGGGGAGACAATAATCGCGTGGGGGGATCGAGGGAGGATTCCGGCGTGGACTGGAACGCGAGGCGGGAGTGTTAGCGAGGAACCCGTGATCGCGAGGGATGTGAAGTGCAAGCGACGCCGAGAGGCCAGCGTCGGCTGTGGAATTTGGTGCGGTGGTGGTGTGGGCCAGCGGGCCAGGAGCGGCTGCCGGCCCCAAGGCAGTAGTCACTCGAGGACCTCCTCCGAGAAGGAGAACTCACGCTGCTATCCAGGCAATGTCCGCGGGAGGCTGAGGCAACCCACGAATTCGTGCATCAGGAGCCGTGACCAGTGCGGGACTTCCCGGCGGTAAGCGTCGTAGCTTACCTGGCGCCCTTAATCAAGCCGAGTGAAGTTCCAAGTTGTGCGCCGGTGTTGGGGCATACTCCACAGGGAGTATCAAACCGCGTGTCACAAATGGCGCCCAACGTGGGGCCCTTCGAGTGATAGGCGCGATGTTAAGTGAAAAGTGTTTGTCATAAAATTTTGAAAAAAAAGGGGAAGTGTGTGTGTGTGTTCAATCGAATTTCAGATGTGACGAGTTTACTGTTTTCTTGAAAGGCAATTTCTATTTGTTGCTGTATTCTGTCTGTTTTCTGTTGTTGGTGAATCCTTAAGGGAGGGATAATGTGTTGTCCTCCGATTTCTTGTAAAGAATGCTAAGTAGATGGGAATTGAGATAAAGGATATCTAAGGGGACTTCTGAACGTGGAGGTTATTTAGGCGTCTAAACCGTGAGTTACGAAATTATTTGGAATTATTAGATAGATAGAGGGAAGTTTGGGCCAGTTAATAAATTTAAGCCATTTTCTTTTCTTTCTATACGTTATTAGATTAGATTAGGTCATTTAGGGCTACTAGCGTGATTCAAAGGAGTTAACACATATCTATTAGTATTGAAACCAATAACGAATAAAAATGGACGACAAACAACTCTTGGAGACTTACGCAAGAGACATGAGAGCGTTGAAGCGGACGGGTAACATTGAAGAAGAATTTAGGGCCATCCAAGCCTTAAGCTTATCTGAGGTCGTGGAAGAATTGGAAGCAAGTGAATGCTCCACCGTAGGGCCACCGGCTACCCAGAGAGAACGACTCTTTCGATCTAAGGTCATCAGGAAATTTCCGAAAACGACAATTCCCTGGTACGGGGACCTAGACTTCGCGGGAGCGAATAGCAACCCTTCGTTGGCAGCCTCTCTGCAAGTACTCTTCCCGGATGAAGAGACAGTATCTGGACCACCTAAAGGAGCGAAGGATAAATCTTCCAAAGCGAAGAAGGAAGATAAAGGGATTATCGCCACCGAAGAAAGGGATCAGCAAGAATCGCTCTCCGCCAAAGATCAGTCGGTCGTTACAGCGAAAGTGGTTGAACTCACCGAAGAGTTAAGCCGGTATAAACAAATTGCTGCAAAACAGGAACAGCAAATTGCCAAGTTGACCCAACTGCTAGCTGACACGTCGGTGGGGAAAGAGGATGGAACGAAAACGACTACAGTTTTGACATACTCGCCCAACAAGAGAAAAAACAACCAACGGCAGGACCAATCATCCTCGAGTTCTTCTTCATCCTCATCGTCCTCCTCTGATTCGTCCTCAGATGACGAGCCGTCAGACGACTCTGACGAGGGCTCCCCTAACAGCTCAGACGAGAGCGAGGAGGAGGTAAAGGATGACAACAGTGGCAAAGAGAAAGACAAGAAGAAGAATTCCACGAGAAAGAGGAACAGTAGGAAAACGTCGAACGCCAAGAGCAAGATGCGAGACAGATGCACTAAGGCCTTTCAGAATTGGAAGTTAGAATTCAGAGAGGACTCGTCGAGTCACGCCCGACAGTACCTAAAGACGCTAAACACCATCAGGCGGAACCTAGAAGTAACCGACAAGGATCTTCTAAAAAGCTTATCATTCACTTTTAAGAATGAGACAGCTGATTGGTTCGAGGCTACGGAGAAATACTTCACATCTTGGCGCAGATTCGAACAAGCCTTTAAAGATAGGTATATAACTGAACTGACTAAGGAGCAGGTCTTAGATGAGTTGAACCACCGAACTCAGGCGGAGGGAGAAAAAATTGCTTCGTACATCGGGAGTCTACGGCATATTAACCAACACCTGAAGAAAGGGCTATCCGAACGCAAACTGGTTAAAATCGCGTTAACAAGGATACATCCCGACTATCGGAACGAATTAAAAGGGAAAAAGTTTGATAGTCTAGAGGAGATAATTAAAAAGGGCCGCAAGTACGAAAAACGCCTATTAGAGAACGAGCAATATCAAGCTCCGAGACGAGCTAAGGATTCGCTTATCCCATCAGCGGCATTCACTAAGACCGACTATGCAGTGAAGTCATCAAAGAGCAGTGCAAAAATTTCTGCTATTCTGGAACCCGCTGAGGAAAACGGCACTCAAAACGGAGAGGGCCGGGGACAGGAAAGTGAAGGAGGGACACGGAAGTCCCACTGCGCCGGCTGATACCTGCAGACCAGTTGAGGTGGTCACACATGGACCGCCGAAGTCAAAAGCAACAACCTTCGGGAGACCAATGGGAAATAATTATTACAGTCCCAACCCTGTGGCTGGTCAGAGTGGCGCACCACCCATGGCAAATCGGTTCATCGGAGCCTGCTATACGTGCGGTGAAACGGGACATCGCGCAAGCAATTGCCCACAAACGCAATGCTTTAGGTGTGGAGGGCAGGGCCACATGAGTTCAATTTGCCCACGCAAACGGCCAGAGTCTCTTCTGAAGTGTATGTTGTGTGGCCAAACAGGAGCCCTTGCCATCAACTGCCCTAATTGCCATGGGATTTTTCAGAGAGTTCAGGGAAACGGGAGCGGCGGGGAGTCGTGGGGCTCAAGCGACTTCCCCGCAGACACGAGATCATTCGAGGGGTGCGATTGCCAAGCAGTGAGGAGGGGACGTGTATGCGTGGAGAGTAGGGACTGGTACTCTGCGTATCCGAATCGGTCAGCCGATTTCGGCCAGCAGAGTAAAAACCGGCAGGGGAGGGAAACTAAATTTAATTGGCCGATTGAGACAGCTCAATCCGAACAGTTAATTCGTGGCGGTGTGAGTAAAAAAAAACAAGATTCTTTCGAACCGACAGGGGACGCCCGTGTCATATCGCCGATCTTAACTGAGGTGAAAGGCAGACCTGCAATGCTACATTCAGCATATTTTCCCAACTCCAGCTGTAAACAAGGAGCCAACTTCAAGTCAACACAAGGCACCTTAGAACTACAGGATCGCGACGAGAAGATATCTCCTCAAGACCTTAGTAATCTACTTGCCCAGATAAAGGGATTAAACCTAGATGGCGACGGGAGGGGCCCACCTAATAATGTGCGAGTGGAGTGTGGTGTTGAAACCGAATCAGACGCACCTTCCGGAGTACGTCCGGTTCAAGGAGGGGGAGATGACGTGTGTAAAACGTCAAGAATGTGCGAGCGCAGAGAAGTGAATATAGCTGGGACAATGATCGAGAATCGTAACTTAATCAAAGTCCGAATTGGAGGAGTGGACTATGCAGCCCTCTTCGATACGGGTGCGCAAGTAACCATAGTAGGCCCTCAAATAGCGGAGCAGTACAAAGCAAAACTTCGAGGGAAAACCACTATGTTGAAAATGCCTATGACTCCCGTACCAGCTAAAACGTTAGGATATTTAGAGATGATAATATCCATTGACGGAACGAAAGAGAAAATGAAATGGAAAGCGGCTGACTTTCTCTCTCACCACCAGTTAATTGTGGGAGCCGATTTCATAAACCTCTTTGAGATAGATACTCAAAGATCAGAAAATAATTGGCGAGCGAGGAAGGGACCATGGCATCCATTCATATCAGAGGATGAAAATCGGAAAGCAGACGTGACGGTAGAATGCGCAAGTGTTGTGAGCTTGAAAAGAGATGAATATGCCCAGCTGCAATCCGTCTTTGATGAGTTCTTCCCCAAGAGAAATGACTCGGACGCGATATGCGGTGGGATCAGCGAAATCAGCGAAGAACAGAGGAAGTTGGTGGATGAAGTGATAGAACGGGCCATCTCCCCGGAGCAAAAGTTCGGACCGTGGGAACTGACCGAACACCACATCGATGTCCAAGGCGCTCAGCCCTTTAAACATCGGCTGAGGCGTTTATCCCCCCCAATGCTAAAAATAGCTCAGGAGGAGGTAGCACGCATGCTAAGGGAAGGAGTAATCGAGAAGTCAGCTTCGGCGTGGTGCAGTGCACCCGTTATTATCAAGAAATCAGATGGAAATCCAAGATTCTGCGTCGACTATCGAGATTTGAACAAGTTGACCAAAAAGGATGCTTACCCCTTACCTAGTATGGACTCGATATTGCACAAATTGCGACAAGCAAACTACATAACGAAGATAGACTTGAAATGGGCCTATAATCAAGTCCCAGTAGAAGCCTCTTCGAAGAAGTATACTGCTTTCGCAATCCCAGGGTCGGGCCTCTATCAATTTAAGAAAATGCCATTTGGTCTGACCAACTCACCAATGACGTTTCAAAGATTGATAGACAACTTATTTGGACCAGAGTTCGAACCAATTGTCTTTGGCTATTTAGACGACATCATCATCGTCAACCAAACGTTCGAAGACCACCTCAAATGGCTAGAAGTAGTGCTGAGAAAATTGGACAATGCAGGTTTGATAATAAACAAGGAGAAATGCGAGTTTTGTAGTGCAAGAGTGGCCTACTTAGGTTATGTGGTGGACAAAGAAGGGTTGAGACCAAATCCGGAGAAGATTGCTCCAGTGGTAAGTTATCCGGCCCCATCCAACACAAAACAGCTGAGACGATTTCTCGGAATGGTTGGATGGTACGCCCGATTCATTGACAATGACTCGGAGATAAAAGTACCACTGTTGAAGCTACTCCGTAAGGGACAACCATGGATATGGCAAGAGGAACAAAAATTAGCATTTGAGAAACTGAAGAGAGCTATTACTGAAGCCCCAGTGTTGGCTCGACCGGACTTCAGTAAACCCTTCATCGTACAGACTGATGCAAGCAGCACGGCGATAGCAGGAGTACTGGCCCAAGTACATGATGACGGGGAGCACCCAATTGCATACATGAGCCGAGTGCTCACTGATGCGGAACGCAAGTACAACACATCTGAGCGAGAATGCCTTGCCATTCTGTGGTCCATCAAGAAACTCCGCCCATATCTGGAGGGCTATAAGTTCATCGTCATAACGGACCACTCTGCACTCCAATATCTCCGTAACTTGAAGGACCCAACGTGTCGATTGGCCAGATGGGCATTGGAGTTGCAGCAGTGGGACTTTCATGTTGTCCACAGAAAAGGCAAGCAGCATGAATTGCCCGATGCTTTGTCCAGGATGTACGAAGTAGAGGAAGAGAATATGGCCAGTTTCTCTCAAATTAAGGACGAAAGTTATAAACAACGAGTGATAGACGTGCAAAAGTGGCCCAAACGCTTCAAGCAGTGGAAAGTAGAACAGGGACTACTTTACCGTTATAAATACGACAAATTATTGGACCCCATTTCCGATAATGAAGACGGTTGGAAACTTGTTGTGCCAGCAGAACACAGAGAACGTGTTCTAAGAGATGCTCACTGCGAACCGTCGTCAGGACACCTCGGCATAGAGAAGACCTTCGACAGAGTAATTAGAGACTATTATTGGCGAGGAGCTTATCACGACGTATTCAACTTTGTAAGAGAATGTGAGACTTGTCAACAGTTTAAAGTATCGCAACAAGGGCCACAGGGCCTCTTAGGCAGACGGGTAGTTGAAAGACCATGGAGTGTAGTAGCAGTAGATCTCATGGAGTTTCCCATGAGTAAAACCCAGAAAAATACCTAATTGTTTTCCAAGACATGTTTACCAAGTGGGTAGAGCTGAAACCAATACGTACTGCCACCGGGGCCAACGTCGTGAAAGCTCTAGAAGACCTAATTCTCTTTCGTTGGGGAACACCAGACTACCTTCTTACCGACAACGGGAAGGAGTTCAATAATAACTGCTTGAAGAGTGTG
This sequence comes from Hetaerina titia, assembly GCA_037158775.1. NCBI lineage: Eukaryota > Metazoa > Arthropoda > Insecta > Odonata > Calopterygidae > Hetaerina > Hetaerina titia. The sequence continues at coordinate 4,782,588 of JAVFHJ010000014.1, read as the reverse complement.
TTAGAGGAGTATGGAATAAAACACACTACAACGCCTCCGTACCATGCGCAGGCAAACCCAGTCGAACGAGTGAACAGAACGCTGAAAAACATGATCGCCACATTCATAGGGGAAGATCACCGGGAGTGGGATCGCCATCTCCACGAATTCCGACATGCCGTAAACACAGCTGTTCAATCTTCGACGAAGGTATCGCCTGCGTATCTAAATTACGGGAGACACCCAGTAGCAGTAAAGAGCCTAAGAAAAGAATTAGAATCCGGAGAGCAAATCGAGTATCGATTAGATCCAGAGGTTTGGAAAAACAGGGTTAATAGATTACACGCGTTGAGAGACTTAGTAGCCGAGAATTGCGATAAAGCTCACACTAAACAGGCTAGAACATATAACAAGGGAAGGAGGGATATCGAATACAACGTAGGAGACTTAGTTATGCGAAAAATGCACCACCTATCTAGCGGAACAACTCGCTTCTCAGCGAAGTTGGCTCCCCAGTATGAGGGCCCGGTTCAAATCGTAGAAAAACTATCACCGACCGTTTACAAGGTCGAAACACGATCTAATAAACAGATAGCTAAAGTAGACATAGGAGACCTTAAGAGATATATCGCACCTAGGAAAGTGAATAAACTAGTCGATTCTCAGGCAGGCGCTATACAATTAGGCATTACTCAAAGTCAGATACCCAGAGTATGAGGGTAAAAGGACTATCCCTAAGTCATCATCCAATGAGTTAATTTTCCTTTTTTGTTTTGTTTACGTATTCTTTCCTTGTACTAGATTAAGAAAGAAAGGGGCAGAAATGCTGCCTACTAAGTTCAATCAAAAGAAAATTTTGTTTTTGTATTTCGTTTTCTTGTTTTGTTTTAAGCGAAACTCTTGTATTTATTGTATGGTATTGTATTATTATTATTGTATTGTATTTATTGTCTGGTATTGTATGCGAATTAGATTTCAAAGGAAGGAACCCAAAGGTTAGATGATAAATTACCAACAAAAGCTATGTTATTTTCCGTTTGTGCGAATCACGCATTATGTACATCAAAGTTATTTTTTGTAAAAGGCATGCCTTGAGCGAATGGAGTCGACTTGACTAAGTTTCGGTGAGAGTTCATGTGTAAGCAGTCCACTCAGGATGAGTGTCCAGCTTAGGGAGGGGGTATGTGACGTGGCAGTCAAATCGTCAGTCGTATTTAACAATCACGCCGACTGAGAGACAGCGTGCGTAAATTGAATGGTTAAACAATACACGGAGTGAAACGTACGTTGCCATGGGTATATAATATTTTTGTTAATTGTGACGTGTGGTCGAGGGCGAGGGAGAGAGAGGGGAGACAATAATCGCGTGGGGGGATCGAGGGAGGATTCCGGCGTGGACTGGAACGCGAGGCGGGAGTGTTAGCGAGGAACCCGGGATCGCGAGGGATGTGAAGTGCAAGCGACGCCGAGAGGCCAGCGTCGGCTGTGGAATTTGGTGCGGTGGTGGTGTGGGCCAGCGGGCCAGGAGCGGCTGCCGGCCCCAAGGCAGTAGTCACTCGAGGACCTCCTCCGAGAAGGAGAACTCACGCTGCTATCCAGGCAATGTCCGCGGGAGGCTGAGGCAACCCACGAATTCGTGCATCAGGAGCCGTGACCAGTGCGGGACTTCCCGGCGGTAAGCGTCGTAGCTTACCTGGCGCCCTTAATCAAGCCGAGTGAAGTTCCAAGTTGTGCGCCGGTGTTGGGGCATACTCCACAGGGAGTATCAAACCGCGTGTCACAATATATATATATATATATATATATATATATATATATATATATATATATATATATATATATATATATATATATATATATATAACTACTGCTGCTGCTTAAAGGAGGACTTCCATCCAAGGGTGTTTCACTATTAAACATTAGTGGCATGGAATTAAGTAGAAGATGGAATAATAGTGATGATTGAAGTATTATCATCCTTGATATACATGTTCATCCCCAAAACTAATTGGAAAAAATCGTGGAAAAAATATTTATTATCGATCCCTGAAATACTAATTTATCAGAACTCTTCAAAAATACGGCACCCCATGTGAATCAACAAACATGTCACCTCAGTGCCTCTCAGAATCTCACCTAATCTCGCGAAGAATTAGTCGTATTCAATTTATGAGTGCCTTTTTTTTGTGTTTCTGTTGGTTTGAAGTGTCGTAACTCGTGTTAATTATTGAATGGGTGTTCGGTGGTTGATATTGGATGATAGGGTAGTTTTTCCGAAGCGTATGTAACCTTATTTAAGTCGCCAGAATGATTTCTGTCACCTTGAGCAAGGTGTTCGATCCGTTTTTCCAGCATATCTGCGAGATTCCTACCTCCGAATCTTCCCCCTCCCCTCCATCTCTATCGCCGAAATTTCCTTTCTCCCTTCACAGTCATTACAATCTCCCCCGCCTCTCACCCCATCCCCCTTTACCACCTCCTCTTGCCTCTACACCACCCCCACCCCGGACCTGAAAATCCTCACTAAACCTCCTCCCCCCCCCCTTCAACCAACCCTTATTCCATTTCGTTCCCCCCTCTCAATATCTGACCTGCTTAGGAATGGTCCTCTTAAACTCCATCCCACGGCAGAATGGAGAAACGCACGCCTGCCAACCAAACAGAGACGGACTCGGATTTGACATGATGTTCACAGTAGTGCCAACTTAAAGGTTTAAAAATCCCAGGAAACAAAAAAACAAACGAAAAGTTAACTTACGACAAAAATAAGATATAACAATGCATAAAGATTCGAATATTCAACCACAAAGCCATGGCAACATAACCGAGTTTAATAAACAAAATGCCTTAATGTATATTTTTAAGATAAGTTAAATGGCTCCCAAAATTCAAGAAGTGAATATAAGATGAAGAACATTCAAACACAATTTAGATTCATTAATTTAAAACTGTTTGACATCACGCACGATAAATTAAACTTTCGCGTGTGAAAATAAACGTCTTTCATAAACTTCGCCATCTTGTTTCAGTGTCAGCGGGGTAAATAGTTACCGCTATTGTAAACAACTCTGACATACACATTGGTCAATATAAAACTAATTAGAACTCCCTGGGTGGACATAGAATAATAGATCTCTGTAACCGTATTAATCCGCAACCTGTACATGTCTATCAGATTGCTATCAGATGCGAGTGGGGAACGGAGAGCCCGGATGGGCAGTGTTAGGAAGAGGTGTAAGGCATGGGGTGTCCATTATCACCGGTGCTGTTCCACGTATATGTGGAGGAAATGATTGAAGAGGCATTATGGGAAGAACTGGAGGGATAATAGGAATGAAAGTCGGAGCGGAATTCGTGTAAAATCGGTTAGGTTTGATTGGATGACCAAGCATTAGTTGCTCAGTCAGCCAATGAAGGGGTTGCAAGCATTGCTGAGTGAATTGGAGGTTCAGTGCGATAGAAATGGGACGAGAATCAATATTAATAAAACAAAGGTTATGCGATTTTATCCAAGAAAGAGAAAGGCTAAGCTAAATATTAAAATTGGAGGGGAAGAAAGAATAGAGCAGGTAGAACAGTTTATATACCTATCTCTGGAAGTGTTTTGGACCAACACGGTGTCAAAGTAGTATTGGGGACGTAAGGAGAAGAATTGCGATATTAGACAAGGAGGCTTTCTCAAGGAGGAGGGAGTTGATGACAGGGACGTTGAGTAGGGATGGCTTAAAGAAGACTCGTTGGAAAACTCTGATATGGAGCGTAGCTATGTACGGCGCGGAAACGTGGTCACTGAAACAGGAGGATAGACGTAGATTGGAGGCTATTGTAGAGATGTGGGTGTGGAGAAGAATGGAGAAGGTGAAATGGACCGAAAGAAGGAATTAACAAATGAGGAAGTCTCGTAGGGATGGAGATAGGGGGAGGAGAGGGGTTTGTTGAGAGAAATCCTATGGAGGCAGATCGAGAAATGGATGAAAAAGGCGTATTGAGCGGTAGTGGAATGTTGAAGAAGGTAATAGAGGGGAGAATGTTGGGCAAGTGAGGGAAGGGTAGGAATAGAATATGGATGTCTCATAGATAGGGGATGAAGGGAGGAAAGAAGTACACAGAGATGTGAAGAGAGGGACCTGATGTAGAGAGTAGGTTGCTGGATTGGGTTTTGTTAGGAGTCACGGAATATTTATTTGATAGTTGTGTCTATCCAAAAGCCTACCTTAACCGGTAATTTACCTAATAATAATGATGGATTGATGGATCAATGGACCATAATGACACAACCTGCACATTGATTCATTTAGAGCATTGATTGAATTCATCGCCAGTTTAATAATATTCAATCACCTTGTATATATATATATATATATATATATATATATATATATATATATATATATATATATATATATATATATATATATATCTATATCTATTGATTTTTCTGTGTAACCATAACATGCACAGGGAAAGGAACTGGCCCCCTACCCTGATGTGTGAATTTCATACGCCGTCGGGCTTGGTGCCTGGGTGAGCTCTACCATCACCTATATTTAAATATATATATATATGTGCGTATATACATATATATATATACTATGTATTTATTTATTTACTTGTATATGTATACACGTAACTTAATAATGGTAACAATATTCCCTAATTAAGTATTTACGCATTTAATGAGAATTAAATCCATTTTGTACAACTGTATAGGACATTTCCACAGGTCACATCACCATGGCCACCACATAAACAACACGTGATGGTCGCCGTTGCCTGGGTAACCGAGTCCAGCTGATATCCAATCCGGATGGTGAAGATGGGAGCGGTTAGGTCACGTGTCACCGGGGCATGAACAGGGAGAGGGCAAGAGAGAGAGAGAGTGTTTCTTGCGTCGAAGGGAAGTTGGACGCCTTATTCCCTATATATCCCAACCTAACGGGTCTTGTCTTGGTTGGTCTTCTGGGAAATATCCTTCCACCTCCCTCTTCTTCACGAAATAAAGGAAGTTTCCTTAGGAGGAGGGAATGAATTGGGCGGAAAAGGGATGGGGAGGGCGCAGATTAGGTCATATGGCGAATTTTTAGGAGGTAGGAAATGAGGGAGAGGGTAGCGGGGCGCATAGGACGAAGGGGGTGCTGAGTTGTGGACAGACTGCACTATGATTTCGAATTTATATATATATTTTTTATTAATACACACACACACACACAGACACACACACACACACACACATACATATATATATATATATATATATATATATATATATATATATATATATCTTTTATCGTGCATAAAATGCACCTCATTCTACATAGGCGAATGCATTACCCCATTATCCATCCGAATGAACAATCACCGCTGCTCATGTAATTCTGCTTCACTCTCTTCTCTTCCTATCCCTTTACACGCAAGTTCACACAACCTATCATTTGACGAATGCTTTTCCCTAACACTTCTAGAATTCCTACCCGATTCAGCCACCAACATAGAGGTGAGAACTCGAGAATCCGCATACATCCCATATTTCCGATCCTTTAAAATTCCCACCCTTAACCGCCATCTTTAATTTCTTTCCCAACAGTCCGTAAACCTTCCGCCCCCCCTCCCCTCCCCAAGCACTCTTCCCTCAAAACCTCTCAGTCTGACCTGAAGAAGGCCTCGGAGGAGTAGGCCGAAAGCTTAAATCATCTACAGTCTGAGTGTCCTTTTACGTGTTATCTGTTTTATTCTGTGTTCTACTGTGCCGTCCAAAAGTTATACTATATTGCTCTCTCCTGAGTACTTCCGCATCATCGATATATATATATATATATATATATAATTTCTTCGAAGTAACACGGAAGTGTCGAATAAAAAACTTAGACAGTAACACACAATACGAGAACACATAAATAGAACAATCACAATAATATCTTGATAATTTCGACGGACTCGAACTCCGTCTTCTTCGGAAGATACGATATGACTGAGGAAACGAGTACGTGGTGCAGAGAGAGTAGGGGACGAGAGAGAGGGGAAAAACAGGAGTATATATATATATATATATATACACATTATTAATATAAATATAGATGGTATGAATTCGTCGAAGTAACACCTAAGTGTTGAATAAAAAACTTGGACAGCAACACACAATATAAGAACAGATTAAAGGAACACTCACACGTAATATCTTGATAAAATCTACGGAATCGAGCTCCGTCTTCCTCAGAAGACTCGCTACGACTGCATATATATCCATACTAGATGTGTCGAAGAGTTAACGAGAATTTTTTAAATATGGATGTATGTATTAATAAATCAAATATATATAATAAACTGTCCGTAATTCTTATCAAAATGCCTTTTAACCCTTGCTAGGCACTTTTCTATTTACATATATGAGTATACCTTTTTCTGAGTTGTAAATATGTATGGTGGGTCGCTGTGGTCCAGTGGGTCAAGCGTTGTACTACTGACCGGAAGGTCCCGGGTTCGATTACCGGGCAAGGCACTCTTAGCACCTGCAGTTCCAGCTTAGCTATGTGGTTTTGCAGATACCAGATGTCTTCTGGGAAACCATAACCGGCACAGGGAAAGGAACTGGCCCCCCTTATTTATACCGTGCTTCGTATGAGTGAATTCCACACTATGCCGTTAATTAAGGGCTTAAGACTGGGTGAACTCTACCATACTTCTGAATACATTTATAAAGTCAGTTCTGTTTAATCGGATAGCCAAGCTCTGGTTATTGTCGGTCAGCCAATTAAAATTAGTTGCAAGTATTGGATTGAGTGAGTTGGAAACTCAGTTCCATAGATATATATATTGGATGAAGAATAGACGTGAATAAAGGAAAGGTCTTGTGGTTATCCAGAAAAATAAAAAGGTTAAGATTATTACATGATAATTAAGTAAGGAGATGGAATATACCGTTAGAGCAAGTGGAACAGTTTATATACGTATACCATGGAGCTGTGCTATTTGGACCAAAATGGTGTCAAAGTAGAATTAGTATTAATGGAGACGTAAGGAGAAGAAGAAGAATTGCGTTGTTATATTATTATAAGGAGAGCAGAGAAGCTTAGACACAATAATAATAATTATATTAAGGAGGAGGAAGAGGGAATTGAGATATGAGGCACAGTTGGAGTATTAGTAAGATGTTTAATAGGAAAAGGCTCGTTAGTTAATACACATAGATATATATGGAGAGCGTGGTTATGTTTTGTTGCCATGGAAACGCGGTCAGGTTACTTTTCAGATAACGTTCATAATCTCGGCATAGGACTGACTGGAGTTAGTCTCATCTTCTTCGAGCTATCGATACTCCAGTTTTGTGGGTTCTATATCCCGGTTGATTTTCTAAATATAAACAATATGAACGTAGGATTCTATTCTGTTTTCGTTCGTCTTCTGTCTTGAAGGAATTTCCCATGTTGACGTGTCTAATATTCGGGACGAAGCCATATTTAGTTTGCTTTGTTGAGATATGAGTGGCAACTGTGATTTGTTGGTGGGTTTTATATGTGAACAGAAGTGTGGAATAATGGGTCTATTCTTCTACGTCTATGCGTCTACATCTAGGAAGAGGAATTTGGAGGAGGAAACGCTAGAAATGAACGACTACAAGACGAAGCATTGAGGTCGGAAAACAACTTCTACCGGGAATCAACTGTTTGGCCAGAAAAGGAGAATGTTTTCGATATATCTGAGCCACAATCGAGGTCGAGAATGATTGCGTTGTTCTATTATTATAAGGAGAGCAGAGAAGCTTAGACACAGAATAAGGAGGAGAAGGAGGACAATACTAGGCTTGACTCGTTTTCAATGCTTAATTGGTCATTATTTCAAAATTAATATTACCACAACACGTGATTAAAACTCTTTTTCCTATTTTGTAGTTCCAAGATTCCAATAATAGATGGCGTAGGGTGTTGTGGTTAAGTCTCTATCGCCTCCTCGTCCAATCAGTGTCGTTCTCGCCTTCATTGCTATATGAATGGCCTCCCAAAAGTGTTCGCTCTATTTATGGCTTTTTAATTCCAAGTTAGCGAGGAGAAAACAGGTTCGAGTCATGATCCTTCAATAAAAATGCGATGGAGACATTCTTGTGTCATCTCTACTTGAAGCATGAAGAGTTTACTGAGGGTTTAAGGGGTTTTCGGAACCCTATTTGAAATTAACAAGGGTATCAGAGGATATACGTGCTCTATCCAATAAATGCGTGAACTGGTTCAATCTGGCGATCATGACGCGGCCTATGCCCCCCCATAATATCGGCGATATTTGCCTGACACCCGATGAGCCGTCTGTGCTTGGCGGATCGTCGAGCTGTGCGTATGGTGGAAGTTATGTCAGTTTATGTTGTCCTCGTTCTCACTGTTTGTCATTGCAAATGGAAATTGAGGAAATAACGGAGCAACCAATCAACGTATCAAGTTTTATGGTGAAGTGCAGTGGTAAAAGTTACTAACAAATTACTGAGAAATGTACTGGACAGCTGTTTATACGGTGATAATGCTCTGAATAAGAAAACATCCGTCTTCAAAGTGGACTTAAGCGTCTTAAAAAGATGGCAAACGAGACAAGACGCCAAAACGGATGATGTAGGGCCTTTCAAGACCTTTAAACCATCTGTATGTTGACGTACGACAACATTGATCGTGTGTGCAACGGTCCATTGTCCTCCTTCTTACCAATGATCGTAGTCATATTAAAACTGTCCGAGGAATGATATCTGAAGAATAGTGAACTGAATTTAGAATGGAATATCAAACAGTGACCATTGACAATTGGACCATTGACAATGCAACCTGCACATTAACTCAGAGCAGTGATTGCTCGCCAGTTTAATATTCAATCACCTTGTTCATTGATCACGATCCTCGCGATCACGCGACTTTTTCCAAAGCCAAAAATGAACACATTTAATGATGGCGCTACGGATTCAGATAATAAAGATTAAGTAATGTGTTTAAGAAAGGTTATCAAATTGACCAAGAATTCCTTCATTTTAGTGATTATGTGTATCTACGAGTGCTGGACATTGAAGAGCCTACCATAAAAGACTAGGAGAAGATGATAATAATCACAATGGCAGAGAAACAAAAGAATGGACGAGAGCGAAAGCAAGAGAAGATAAAGAATGATGTCACGCGCAATTGGAGTGCTTAAAATTACTCGGAGGATTGAAAGGACAAAAATGACCCTCAGAAGCACTCCTGATATTAGCATACGGAAGTGACTTTTCCCCATCAACACGCATGCGCAGGTTTGAGGCCATTATATTCATACAGAGTAATTTGAGACGCGTAACTATGGAGACGAGTTCCAGTGTTCTATGTCAATACGAGAGTTAAAAGAGTGTCAAACTTAAAAAGTGACTCCTACTTTGAGATTAATCGTCGTTTGAAGGCTGTTTATGGTAACTATGCTGTTGCTAGGTATACTGTCAATCGATTGGTAGTAAAATTTCGTGGTTGCGAGCCTGGAAAAGCTATAATAATTGATGATGACACACTTGCAGCGGACGCCCTAATCACTGATCAACAGACGATACAAACATCGCTCAAACTCGATTCTAAGATTTGATTCAATTTAATGTCCGGCCAATCACTCATCAAAAGCGTAATATCATCGCAAACCATATATTGGATAATAATATCCAATTGTGGAACGTGTGTCGGCCATTCAGTAATTGAATAACAATTAGGGATACCGTATAAATCTGTGCACGATGGGTACCACGCCGTACCACACAGAAGACGAAAGAAGAAACAAAACCTTCATTATTATTCCCCCTTGCGATCTTATTGCGCCTTTTGCGATTCTCATCTGTTTCCTCTCAACTCAAGAGAGACACCTCAAAGGGGGGGAATCATTACACTTAATTGGATGATGAATAGTTGAAGGCAGAAATACGATACTAGCACGCTGTTTAACTCGCGTCGACATGGAACACTAGAACACGTCTCCATAGGTCCGCTTCTCAAAGCACACTGGGTGAATGTCACGACTTCAAAATTGCCACAGACGAATGAACATCGCTCAAACTCGTCGAAGATTTTATTCAAAAAGACTTGTTTTTTGACATTGAATGCGGGTTAATAGCAGAACATGGATGTTATTACATATTTTCAAAAAATCGGTTTTTTTTTGTACTCAAATATCCGCTGTTTGACTTTCGTCGAATTATCCGTCCGTCTCATTTTTTCTTCTAGCTATACAGAGCTCTCACAAGGCCAAGAACGAATACTGACATCTACTAATCCATCTCCTCTCTTAAATTCGTCTCCTTCTCCCAAACTTCTTTAAGATCTGTACCTTAATTGATGAATGCCTTGCCCATCAATACCCTCTCCAATCCATCTCATTCGATATATATTAACGATAATTCAATGTCTTTCATCATTATCGACTTCAGACAGTGTCGAAAGGTTCCGACACATGCTGACGAACTATCATTCCTGTCTTGTACTCGAAAATCATGGGTTAGAAGTCATATAAAAACGAAAATATAGTAAGTCAAATTACCTGAATACGAGCTTCCATTAGTATCCAGATTATGACTACCATTTCGGTGAATCGGTTAGGTTTGATTTAATATGACATGCTCTGTTTATTGTCAGTCAGCCAATTAAGGGAGTTGAAGGCAATGGATTGGGAGAACTGGAAATTAAGTGCAATAGATATATGTATGAGAATTAATATAAATAAAACGAAGGTTGTTCTGTGTTCCAGAAAGAGAAAGACTAATATTTAAATATAAATATTAGAGCAGGTGGAACAGTTTATATACGTATCTCGGAGTAGTATAATCTGGACCAAATTGGTGTTGAAGTCGAAGTATTAATGGGGACGTAAAGAGAAGAAGAAGAATTGCGTTGTTATATTGTTATGAGGAGAGCAGAGAAGCTTTGAGACAGAATAATAATATTAAGAAGGAAGAGGGAATTGAGATATGAGACACAGTCGGAGTATTAGTAATATATTTAATAGAAAAAGGCTCGTAAGGGAATACACTTTGATATGATGGGGAGCGTGCTTATGTTATGTGTTGCTATGAAAACATTGGTCTTTGAAGAAGGAGGCACTGAATGATGAGATAGGTGTGTATGTAGAAGAAGGGGGGACTTGATTAATTGATATATAATAATGATTAGTGGAGAAAGAGAGAGAGAAGGTTTAAGAGTGGAGAGAGAGAAGGAAAACAGATAAATGAAGGAAGTGGTGCTCGAGTGTATAATATGTGGATAATTGGTTAAGAGAGAGAGAGAGAGGGGAGGAGAGGGGATTGCTGGGAGAAATCATATCAGGAGGAGAAGAAGGGAAGAAAGGAAGATGGATATTATTCAGAGAGAGAGAGAGTGCATATTGATTGATTGATTAACAATTGGAGATGTTATGCGTCGAGGAAACTGACAAAAGGTGACAATGTTATTGGCAGACGAAGAAGTAGCGTTAGGAGGAGGAACAGGATAGGTGGATAGGGATGTCTTACATAAGGAATGTAAGAGAGGATTCGGTCCATTTCACCTTCTCCATCCTTCTCCACACCCACATATCTCAAAAGCCTCCAATCTACGTCGATCCTCCTGCTTCAGCGACCACGTTTCCGCGCCGTACATAGCTACTCTCCATATCAGAGTTTTTACGAGTCTTTTCTTAACCTCCCTACTCATAAGTCCCCGTCATCAACTCCCTCCTCCTTGAGAAAGCCTCCTTGCCTAGCGCAATTCTTCTCCTTACGTCCCCAATACTACTTTGACCGTATTGGTCCAAAACACTTCCGAGATATGTAAACTGTTCTACCTGCTCTATTCTTTCTTCCCCTCCAATTTTAATATTTAGCTTAACTTTTTTCTTTCTGGAAAATCGCATAGCCTTTGTTTTATTAATATTGATTTTCATCCCGTATATATCGCACTGAACCTCCAATTCACACAGCATTCCTAGCAAAACCCTTAGCAGACTGAGAATTTAATGCTTGGTCATTCAATCAAACCTAACCGATTTCACACGAATTCCCCTCCGACTTTCATTCCTACCTCCAGTTCTTCCCATAATGCCTCTTTAATCATATCCTCCACATATACGTTGAACAGCACCGGTGACATTGGACACCCGATGCCTTAGACCTCTTCCTAACACTGCCCATCCGGACTCTCTGTTCCCCACCTGCACCTGATAGCAGTCTGAAAGACATGTACAGGTTGCGGATCAGCCTCCTATACCTATTCAAATCCATTCCTATTTTCTGCAATACACGCATTAGTTTGTCCCAATTCACTCTATCAAACGCTTTTTTATTAATCATACGAAACAGGTAAATACGTCCTGATTGTATTCTATATTCCTCTCGACTAGTGATCTCATTACTGCAATGGCATCACATGCGTACCTCTTCCCTTCCTGAACCCAAACTGATCATCCCCTAAGTAATCATTTGCCTTTCTCTCTATCCTTTTGTTGATGATCCTGAGAATAACTTTAGCTGCGTGGGATATCAAACTTATTGTTCTGTAATCCTCACATGAAGCCTTTGCCTTTTTTGGAATAGGAACTAACACCGATCTCACAAAATCTTCCGGCCAGATTCCTTCCTCATAGAAACTACGAATCAGAATCCATATAGAGTCTCCTTCCCACATTTTCCTAAACATTTCAACAGTTCTACAGGTATGTTGTCCACCCCCACATGGCCTAAGTTCTTTACCATAGTGTTTCTATATATTCCTTCCATCTCTCTTGGATTTTATCTGGTTCAACCATTATCTTACCCCACTTATCCTTAACTGTTAGTACAGATATCAAACTTATTGTTCTGTAATCCTCACATTATATATATATATATATATATATATATATATATATATATATATATATAAAACTTAGACAGTATCACACAGCACGAGAACACACAAAAAGAGCACTCACAATAATATCTTGATAATTTCGATGGACTCAAAATCCGTCTTCTTCGGCAGAAAAGATATGACTCTCTTCTTACCGAAGAAGACGAAGTTCGAGTCCGTCGAAATTATCAAGATATTATTGTGAGTGGTCTTTTTATGTGTTCTCGTGCTGTGTGATACTGTCTAAGTTTTATATATATATATATATATATATATATATATATATATATATATATATATATATATATATGTATAAAACATATATTTGTACATATATATGTACAAAGATACATAGATTTATAAATTAACACACACAGAGTTCTCTGGGAGGTCGAATCAATGTATTGTTCCTGAAGAACGCTTTGCGCTTCGTACACGGCGTTTGTTAAGAGGGAATCTAGCTCACCTTAATTTCCAAGCCTAATATTTTCCACCCTAAACCCATCCTACTTAAACAGTCCACCACCACCCCCTCCCGTGCTTTTATATATATATATATACCTGTATATCTATTTCCCCTTCCACCACCCACACCCTGTCTTACTCAGAGAACTGCAAGATCGTTTATTCCCCCCTCCCCTCCCCACTTCAAATCTTACCCCTCACCACGTTTCGGAGATATCCCTCCCATCACACGTCCATATCTTCTCCTGCAACCCCTCTTCCTCTCCCTCTCTCCCCGTAGTCATTCGAGCTCTGCCTGGCTAACTACCTTCTACCGACTACGCCATCCTTTCCTTACGACCAGAGAACCCACCCCTCCTTCTCTCCAGCTCGACGTTTCGGCCATCCCCTCCACGGCCGACTCCTCCAGCCTCTCCGTATCCAGCGAGGGCGACCCATCCCAAATTCTCTCTTGTCTCGTCTTGATCATAAACTTCAAGCTAACTGCTCTTTCCCCCAAAGCGCAAATAGGCCCCCATTTTATCTCCCAGCATGCCTCTCTGCCTCCCCTACCACGCCGAAACGAACCTTCCCCCACTTCTTCCATTTCACACACAGAGATGGAGACACCTACATAACTCCCCTCTCCTCTCCTCTCCTCTCTACCACCCCGCGGCGATTGACCCGACAATGCCGGACTTCACTCTTTTGTTTTGCGCTAAAGGAAAAATAAAAAAAAACATCTCAACAAACTCACGAACGTAATACTAATTGGATTGAAATTCTCCCAAAGAAACTACGGATTCACAATAAAATAAACACGGAGCACAATACATTTGCAATCCCTCTGATTATATTGATTAATATCGTCAAGAAAGACGAGACTAGACTCATCTTTTAGCCTAGAAATCCGGAATAAAACTATTTAAATTAATCAACATATCCTGGGGTTCCAAATGACTTCTATTCTACATCTGTATCTACATACAGGGTTCGTCCGGAAGATAAGTGTACTGAGCTCAGGAAAAAAAATTTATTACACTTTTACATATCTTAAGCTAATATTCCTCAAAATAGGACCCTTGTAAGTCGATACACTTGTTCCAGCGGCATTCCCATTCCTGAAACGCTCCCGTGAAGGTATCATCGGGAACCTCTCGTAGACACGTCGTCACGGCCTCTTTGACGGCGTCCAAAGTCCCGTATCGCGTTCCTTTCAAACTCCTCTTTATCTTCGGGAACAGAAACAAGTCTCTAGACGTTCTCTAAAAAATGTGGATCATTTTTGCAGTGATCCGCAAGTTGTGTCGCGATTTCCAAACGATTGAGTCTTCGATCATCACTGAGCACTTTC
>JAVFHJ010000014.1:4742654-4767872 GCA_037158775.1 Hetaerina titia | reverse complement strand
ACACCCGTCAACAAGGCCTGCCAACCGTCAAAAGTTTGATCACACCAAAAGATTTGCAACAGATGTTTGTGTGAATTCGCTCCAAGTTCCGGGGCTGGGAAATCATCGAAACTAATCGCGCAACAGCGCAACGCGAACAGAATGGTAACGTCCAGGTTTTCCTGAAGGTAATCTAAGGTTTTCGTGTATGCGTTAAAATTAGACAGGTAATAAACAGCTCACTGTACATTTAACTATACTCAACACTATAATTATTCTCAATACATACATAGTCTGTTCAACAAATGCACAAACTTGTGCAATCAGGCAGGTCATGATGCATATTATAGCCCCGCCTACTAGGAGTGATAGTTGCCAGAGACCCAATTACGAGCTGAGTCCGTCCTTAAGCTGATCGTCAAGCTGTGTGTACGGTATGCCAGTTAACGTTAGTTTCTGTGTTTGTCCATTGTATCTACTCTTTGTCATCGAAAATGGGAATTGACGAAATCACAGAGCAACAAATCAACATTTCAAGTATTTACGGTGAAGTGCGGTGGTAAAAGTTATCGAGAAATCACTGAGAAATGCACTGACAGCTGTTTATACAGTGATAATGCTCTGAATAAGAAAACATCCGTCTTCAAGGTGGATTGAGCGTCTTAGAAAGATGGCAAACGAGACAAGACAGGCCAAGACGGTGGATGGTGCAAGGCCTTTAAAAGACCATCAAACCACCTCTTGTGTTGATGTACGACAACATTGATCGTGTGTGCAATGGTCCCATTGTCCTCCTTCTCACCAATGATCGTAGTCATATTAAAACTGTCCGAAGAATGATATCTGAAGAATAGTGAACTGAATTCAGAATGGAAAATCAACAGTGCAACCACACTACTAATACTATTTCACTATCTTAACATATTATAAGATGGATTGGATGGATGGATCAATGGACCATAATGACACAATGTACCTGCACACTGATTCATTTAGAGCATTGATTGAATTCGTCGCCAGTTTAATAATATTCAATGAACCTTGTTGATCCATTGATCATTATCATTCCTCCTTATATTCTTATTCTTATAGATCTCCTCTCGCCCCCTTTGCGACTACTTTTCTCCAAATTCCCATTTAAATGGGATTAATTGGGGATTACATATATATATATATATATCTAACTGGGTGGTGTACATTAGATGTGTGGAAGACACAATGATAATAATAATAATAGAGCAAGAAACGAGAGACGATATAGAATATTATACATAAAAAGAGAGCCTATATATATATAACTACTGCTGTCGCTGCTTAAAGGAGGACTTCCATCTCTAAGGGTGCTTCGCTATATTAAACATTAGTGGAATGGAAATTAAGAAGAAGATGGAATAATCAAATACTTTAAAGAAGGGGACTATAGTAGATAATAGACAATATTAATTGTGCAAAACGAAGTCTAATTTGCCAAAATAAGTGGAATGATCAATCAAAACGTTCGTATTTAACATCAAGAACTTTGGAAACGGTGGCAGGTCTGTTGGACGACTAACTCAGAAGGACATAAATGAGATATGACTAGTTAATGGAATGAGAGAGTTGGTGAGATATATATACTATTAATATATATATATATATATATAATATATATATATGTATATAGATATAGAGAAAGAGAGAGGAATTGATTTTAAAGACGAATAATTTCTTACTCTGGGCATCTGTGAAACAACATTGTTGCGATACAACAACACAGTGTGTTGCTCCGTCATTTGTAGGGAATCCAACCATTGGTTTATTTGGAGGAGAAAGGCAGGTGTAGGGCGGGGGGGGGGGGCGAGGGGAGGGGGGGATATTAAATAATATTAATCCGACGAAATTTAAAGAGAGAACAGATTCGGTGAGAAGAATATGGAGGGGGAAACCAAGGAAGGTGGGGAGGAATCAATACGTTTGTCAACAAAACCAAGACGGATTAACGACAAGAACATGGAGGACATTAAGGAAAGAGAGAGAGACGTTGACGTCGACACAGGTGTATTATGAGAAGGCAGAGGACATTTGATGTAATTTAAATATTACGGAAACGTCAAAGGAGTGGTGAGGTACGAAAACCATTGCCAAAGACAGTAATCCAACCATCGGCAACGATTTCGTGCCAACAGGGACAAAAGATACATATAGATCAGTATATGATTTAAAACACAGATGGAGGGAGAGAGAGAGAGAGCCAGAGAGAGAGAGAGAGAGAGAATGAAGGGTTTGAACACAAGTGGAATATAAATCGAAAGAAGTTTAAAAAGGTATCGAACAGAAAGATAAAACAATCCATCGTTTGCATTAACGTACACGATGCAAACGTGGGGAAATCATTTGACGTGTCGGAAAAAACGTCAATCGAACACAAGAGTTTGTACGAAAAAATATTGAAAAAAGGAGTTGGGGCAACGACGTTACAAAAACATTCCTCAATTGTAGATTAACGTTTGGGATTTTATGGCACAAAAATTTAACCCCAAAGAAACATTTAAAAAAATTAATGAACGGTTATGGATTGACGTCATTGTGATAGTTAGCATCGTGGAAAAAAATTATGATTAGACATATTTCAATGAGAAAAACCAGCGATTTCGAACGACCAATCAGGACACCGTTCATGGGATAAATTGAACAAATTGTTCACACAAGGGGAAAACAACGTTCACAGAACGTTTAGCGCACAAAATGACAAAGCCGAAAACGTCGACGATAGAATAACGAATCACAGCACAAAGTTCAAAGAGTATAGATAGAATCAGAGAACACACGAGGGCGATAAGGGTCATCGTGAGGGTCACGGAAGGGGTGGGATAAGAGGTCAGGACGTTGTTTAAGGATAGGTCAACGATATCAACGACGGTAGACATCACAGTTCGTCGTTGGAGACGTCGACGAGGCAGATCGGAACGGAGTAATGGCGGACCGCATCCAAATGAGGCATGCCGGGAAGTGAAACAGAGAGAAAAAGACAAAATATACCGCGTTAGTGGCCGTAAACAAATCCAAGACATGCTCAGCCCTCTCCGAGACGTTCGCCCCAACCACGGTTTGCTGAAGAAAACAGTTTCATTAGTAAAAAACAGAATAAATTTGGACACAAACGTTAGTTATCACCGCCGGACACATTAATTACACTGTTAACAGAGAAAAAGTAATATAATTATATTAATACACACAAATATTATCCTCCGTTTAACGTATTACACAAAATAGGAGTATGGCATGGGGTGTCCGCTATCACCTGTGCTGTTCAATACATACATAAAGGATCAGTTCCACAAGTGCTACAATTGAATTTCCTACACTGCTACAATTGATCGGAACGGGATGGAAGCACTTAAAGTAGATGAGAGCGACTCTAAGCTTCACCTCGAAACCAGTCTCAAGGCTCTCCAAGCTGCAAAAGCAACAGGACTTCAGTTATTGTAAACATCTGCGCGCCAACCCTGTCGTCAAAGACCAACTGAGCAGAAATTTCAAGCAAACCTCTGCAATGTATAGAAAATGAACCTGATTATTCGGACAATATTATTTGGATTGGTGTGCGAAACCTGGCACTTTTTAATGCAGAAACAAAACGCCAAAGCTTTCTGCGAGGCACACCAACCAGTCCCCCCAAGCCCAAAAAGGCAAAAAATGACCAAATCAAAAGTGAAAACAGTGCTCATTGTCTTTTTTGACAGTGAAGGAGTGGTCCATAAGGAGTTTGTTCCACAAGGACAGGCAGTTAACGCTGCTTATTCCACATGGAAGTACTGGAAAAACTCCGAAAAAGGGTCATCAGGACAAGAAAAGATATCTCCGCTACATGGCAACTCCATCACCATAACGTACTACATGGCAACTCCATCACTATAACGCACTACATGGCAACTCCATCACTATAATGCACTACATGGCAACTCCATCACTATAACGCACTACATGGCAACTCCATCACTATAATGCACTATGAGTCTACAAGTTCCTGGCCAAACACCAGGTGCCTCTGCTGCCTTACAGTCCCTATATAGTCCTGACGTCACCCCAGCAGTCTGCTTTTTGTTCCCTCGGATTCAGACAGCCCTGAAAGGAACCTGTTTTTCTTCATCTATAGAAAGAGATCCAATCAGCTCCGTGAATAGAAGATCTTTGAAAGAGGTCCCAGAAGCCACCTTGTATGGCATGTACCGGTCATGGTAGAGTGACTTAGAAAAATGTGTAAAGAGGCCCAAGGAAAGTACTTTGAAGAATTTTAAGAGTTTGTGCAAATCTATTCAAAGGATGACTTAATAAAAAAATAAATGCATTACTTTTGGAACGCACCCAGTATTTGGTGGAAGTTCTTCATACTAAGCATATATGAATGAAGACTTACTTGGCAGATCCGACTGGAATTTCATCTGTCAGAAAATATCTTCTTCCCGTTTCCAAAGCACTCGGACAGAATTTCATATCCCAACAGACTTCGGCAAATACTTCCTGAACCATTGAAAAAGTTTTACTGTGATGGCAGAGTTGTCAGAATTGATACAAAATCAATAAACAGACGACACCGCCCTTCTGATAGCAAAGAAGTTATTCAATGAACAAAGTGTTTCGTCAAACACACAAGCATTCCAATATCTTCTAGATCAATTCTACAAACACTTAGCCTGAAAACAAGTGATTAAATCACTCCCTTTTGTTCGTTCCAATCAGGACAGCAGCCTAGAGTGACGACAATTTCATCAAAGTTCGAATCAATGATGCTCATATCAAAAAAATGATTGAAATTCCGTTACTTATCAAAGAATGCCAACAGGAACAAAATCAATAGTGGAAGGACCACAAGAACACCTTCACAAAATAGTTGACAAATGAAATCAGATACAAACACAACCTCTAAAACCATTTGATGATCACGCACAATTTCCCAATTTCGTACGTTAAAAGTTTTTTAAATCGCCGAGCAATCCTTAAAAAAAGGAAAACCGTGAGAAATTAACCAAAAAAATAGAAAATAGCCTAAAAAACTGGTATTTGTAGCAATCACCTTTAAAATCGATAAAACTTAATCTGAAATGACACAGCGCAGAGCTGTAATCGAAGCTTTAAAATAACAATTACTCAAACATTTAACATTAAAGACCGTTCCGGAGAAGTTATGATTGGTACAACGATCAAATATTTGTAAAAATTCATCAGTCCGTCATTAACGGTGACCTTATCGCTTATATAAATAGTTTGAATAATAGTTTGGAGATGTTAAAAATTTGGTTTTCGCAATTATCCAGACGGATAATGCCAGCAGAATGCACAAATGTATGTACACAAAGGAATACTAATTGCATTAGTGAAGCGTTTTAAATGTTTCAATCAGATTTGCACCCAAAGACGACGTCACATATGTTTGTCTGAAGTAATGTGACCTTTGCAGCTAACGTTTAGCCTTGACAAGAGGTCTTTTCCATGATAAGTCCCTAAGTGAACGACGAGAAACCTCGGAAAGATGGGAAGTCTCACGGTGAACACTAGAACAAGAAAGGAAAAGGCTTACAAGGCCCTGGTGTTAACCAGTTTTAAGAGTAATCATCACTTGTATGGGACCTGTACGAAGGACTTATTACGCAACTAGAGAAGGTAATACAAGGATAGGTCACCAAAATAGGAGGACGAAGAGTGTGACTGAAATGCTAGAAAACCCTGGGCTGCGAACCTTTGCGTAGCAGAAGGGAAATAAGCAAAGGTTGCGGAATGTTGAGCATTTTGAAGAGGAGAGAGAGATTTGTAAGCAGAACTGAGGTAAGAAGCCGGAAATCCAAGTTTAATGAGGAGGAATCGTCGCAAATATGAAGCTAAAATGCCTGAAAACTATGAACAGTTTAAAAATAAGCTTCGTTTATCAATGAAACAATTGTCTATTAGAACATTCCAACCATAAAACTCTTCTAGCTAGTTCCTTTAACGGGTTAAATACTTAATAAAGAACGGATATGTAATCAATTTATGCCATAATTCGATTGATATATTGTGTAAAATTGTATGTAACAGCTTAGTTGTTTAATTCTATTTAAACCCTGTCGATTAGGAAACTGATGCTAACGAGACGGGGATTATCCTTCTTAATTTTTGTGTTCGGAAGTTTCCTTCGAGTGTATTCTGTTTTAATGTCTGATTTCATTTACTATCTATTGTGATACTGATTCACGTCATGACATATCACGTTACTTTAATTCCAAAAGGCAAGTTTGACTGTAATAATTGGGACTTGTGTGCCATCTGACATTGTCTATCTGCAAAATTAAGTTATGATACTATTAATAATATAAGGAACAACAGTCCCAGTACTGAATCAACGAAAAAAATCCATCGGAACTGCGAATAACATCGAAACATATCACTCCATTAGGCAAACGTTGAGCAGTATTATTTTTATGGGAGGCAACCGACAGCCAAGTTCATTTGTGCCACAAGGGATGGAGGGGAAAGGAGGAAGGGCGGGTGAAGAAACCCGGTGTCGGCATTAGCCTACTCTTGTTGAAAGACACCAAGGGGTCCGAAGCTTAACATCCCATCCGACAGACGAAGTAACAAGGCGTGATAAAAAAAATACCAAACTGATTTAATTCTGAGCAAGCCATTCAACGGATTGAAACGAGACCCAGTGTGCCATCTAGCCACACATCTAATGACTTAAACGAGAGGTGTTGCGTTCGTTTATGTTGAGTCGTTACGCAGCAGCAGCGGTACGTGTCTTAACCCGTTCGTCTCCGTGTGCAAAGGCAGCAATGAAGTAGCTAGAGGAACAGCTTGTGT
This sequence comes from Hetaerina titia, assembly GCA_037158775.1. NCBI lineage: Eukaryota > Metazoa > Arthropoda > Insecta > Odonata > Calopterygidae > Hetaerina > Hetaerina titia. Next base: position 4,761,077 of record JAVFHJ010000014.1, on the reverse strand, counting down.
GTACGTGAAATTTCGTTGCTTCAAACTTGACAAAAGTGTTAAGGAGACATTTGGAATGATTCAGCAAGCCTTTGTCAATGAAGCTATGAGTCGTTGTCGAGTGTATTTGAGTGGTTCAGTCGTTTTCAATCGGGCAGAACCTCGACAGATGAAGATTCGCGAACGGGGGGGCCTTCAAATTGGACAGACACCAACCATGTCTAATTGGTGAACGATATGGTGTGGGAAAATCGCCGTTGAACTGTCAGGGAGATGGCCGAGGAAGTGAACATTGGTTTCAGATCCCGTCAGACAATTTCGACAGACATTTTACGCATCAAAATTCGTCCCTTTTGGGTGATGACTGATGAACGTGAGTTTACCACCAGAATTGGAATTTCCGTGATCCCACAGCCACCCTTCTCTATCCAGACGAGGCTCCAGCAGACTTTTTCCAGTTTCCAAAGTTGAAATCATCCTTGAAAGGGCACCGATTCAGCTCTATTCCGGAGTTTAAAACACTATTTGTATGGTGGACCTGAAGAGGATCCCTAAGGCGGCTTAACAGGCAGGGTTCGAGAGCTGGGAGAAACGTTGGTAAAGGTGTGTCGCCAGCCTAGGGCATGTACTTTGAGGGCGACACGTTTGATCAAGCTGTATTTGTATAAATGAGAAAGTTATACAAGGGTCGTCCGGAAAATAAGTGTAATAAGCTCATTGTATTTTTTGACAAAAGGGGAGTCGTCCACTACGAATTTGTACCTGAACGACAAACTGTAAATGCTGCATTTTACGTGTGCAAGTGCTCGACGGGCTTCGAAAACGAGTCGCCCGCGTCCGGCCAGCGATCGAAAACATCTGGCGGCTGCATCACGGCAATGTGCCGTCTCACACCGCGCTTGTCGTGTCGGACTTCTTGGCCAAGCACGGCGTGGCAACACTGCTTGGCACCACCGGACTTCTTTCTGTTCCCGAAGATAAAGATGAGTTTGAAAGGAACGCGATACGGGACTTTGGACGCCGTCAAAGAGGCCGTGACGACGTGTCTTCGAGAGGTTCCCGATGATGCCTTCGCGGGAGCGTTCCAGGAATGGGAACGCCGCTGGAACAAGTGTATCGACTCACAAGGGTCCCATTTTGAGGAATATTAGCTTAAGATATGTAAAAGTGTAATAAAATTGTTTTCCTGAGCTCAGTGCACTTATCTTCCGGACGAACCCTGTACAATCAACCCTGTCTATTTTTGATCATGCCTTGTACAGGCTCCAATCGGGATACTTAAACCACATGGTGTTTAACAGCACCTATGAGCAATTGCTTTAATGTCCTTAAGTTTAGCTTCAGGGCTGCGTATTCTTGACTTGCGTACATTCATTGCTGGGATGAGACATGGAAGAAATTAATGCTGAGAACTAAGGTTGTTGTATTAGTAAAATATGGAGGAACGCAACGCGCAGAACATCGAAGATAGAACCACCACCTGCACATGTAACAGACATGACGAAATCATTTAGCTACACACAGGGAATAAACGCACAGGGGGTCATACAAACAGAATGACACACATTACAAAACGCATACACAATGGACAAACAGTAAACTTGTACGGACAATACAGTGTGCGTACAACGTGTAAAGGGACCCTCTGAAGCGGTGGGAACAATGAAAACAATTAATTCGAATACAACGAAAGCAGTTTGAAACAAGAATTCGGACATTCAAACCCCAACACAACACAAATACCCCAACACGCACAAGAGTACAACACGAAATTGAGTTGAACACAATTCTCAACATTTATACGCAAACTGAACGCAACATTACTCATTAAACACACCAAAAACAGCACAAAACAGGCCAATATTGAATTTCAATTAAACAATAAACAAGAAAAAACGTGCCCGAGTTCAGTACATGAAAATCGTCACTTAAAAACTACCCAGACACATTTTAAACCCAAATATCCACACTTAAACAATAAACTAATTAGTTTTATCAATACTTAAAACGCTCTTCCACTTTCAAACAATTATAATCAGCACATTTCGTACACCAAATACTGATACGTTACATAAATGACTACCCAGTTTGAATTTGAATCTCACAAAACATCAATCAGTTCGTAACCACACCTTATTCACACACAAACAATTACATAAAACATTATTTCACGACCACGATTCAATGAATTGAAGCGATATAGCCACAAAAACTTACCAGTAATCCACCAATCGCATTGCTCCGATGAGTATTATTTCAGAATCAGATGGATTTCAGCGGAGGGGGGCTAGATTTGAGAGTCAAACATAGTTATGACCAATGCAGCAGAAGCGTATCTACTTTGCTAGACAATTTAGGTTGGGATTCTCTTACACAGCATCGTTTCCTATATAGATTAAACTTATTGAAAACATTTAAAGATGGGCCCTTTCCCAATGACATCAAGGATATAATACATACCCCTAATATAGTATTTACGGTCGGAGGGATCACATCAATGTAAGATTAGACAGAGATACACTGTGCAAGACTGACAGGTTTAAAATGTCATTTATTGCCAAGAACGATAAGGGACCAGAATGCTTGTAGTCCAAATCCCCCAGGAGTCAGTTCAACACACAATAAGTATTACGTACAGATTAGGGACTGCGTGTGGATATATATATATATATGTACATTATGTAATATATATATATATATATATATATATATATATATATATATATATATATATATATATATATATATATATATATATATATATATATACATATATATAAACCATAAACACAGTAATCAACCCGAAGGTCGGTTTAGTAGGTGATGGTAGAGCTCACCCATGTACCAAGCCCTATACGGCATAGTGTGATTATTCACACATCAGGGTAGGGGGGCCAGTTCCTTTCCCTGTGCCGGTTATGGTTTCCCAGGAAGACATCTGGTACCCAGTTAATAATCAACTAGCTTGGGTGGAGCTGCAGGTGCCCAAAGTGCCTTGCCCAGGAATCGAACCCGGGATTTTTATCTATATATAAATAATTATTTTTATATATATGTATAGAAAGACAAAGATATATATATTTATATAGGTGGGTCGCGGTGTTCCAGGGGGTAGACCATTGGACTACTGACCAGAGGGTGCCGGGTTCGATTCCCAGGCAAGGCACTCCGGGCACCTGCAGCTCCACCCAAGATATGTGAATATTAACTGGGTATCACATGTCTTTCTGGGAAACCATATCTAGACTAAACTATGTGTCTGAGCTGAAGAAGGCCTCGGAGGAGTAGGCCGAAAGCTTAAATCATCTACAGTGTGAGTGTCCTTTTACGTGTTATCTGTTTTATTCTGTGTTCCATTGTGCCGTCCATCTATGGAATCATTTGTTTCTGTTCTGCTGAGCGATTTCATTTCCGGCTCCGATCGATTATAAACTGAAGATGTCTCCATTTTGCACTCTATATAATTAAATAGGAGACTTTTTTCGGCAATCACGCATTGGAGTATATATGCAAATAGTATGTGTAATAACATTATTAATGCATAATTGTGCTATCTTTCTATCATGGAACAATGTTCAAGGTATACAATATTGTTGTAAAACCGGATTTGAACTGAATACGTCTCCAGAGTGCTTTAGTCATCATGGCTACAGTTCTTACGCTTCAACACTTCAGGGGCCTTTAACTGAGCCAGATGTTACGATAAAATACTGTGCATTCCATGTTCAAGGTAGACGCTAATTATTATCTGTTGTTAATTACTTGAATTATTGTTTGGCCCTTGTAGTATGACTATGGCTCAGATAATTACTCCCACCAATCCTCCTATCACACTCAAAACAATAGAGCAAGCTTCAATATGGCTCCTCGATTTATTGAATTACCCAGGTATTAATGTTACACATTAATTACCCCTTTTTACACATATTTTCAGACGGTGCCTAGCAATTGTTGTGACTCCCACCAGCAGAGCTCTAGGGGTCATCGGAACGCACAAGCCCTTCCACCATGCCACCAAGTCTAGTTTGTAGTCCATGGAAGGTCATGTACTTCAACACAGCTGTGTTGAACACCCGCTCCTGCTGTTTTGAGTGCAACTGGAGGGTCAGAGGATGGGAGTGATGCTAAGATGGATACAATGTAGTGTTTATCAAAGGGTTTGTTGTGTTCGAATCCGCAAACACACCTCCGAATGGGATGGGATTCTGGTTTTGGAAATGGGACATGTTTTGCATCTAGGTTTTTTTGCAGGGCCTGGAAGAGGGATGGGATCCCATTTACCACAACTACCATTCCTCATGTACCTCCAGCAATGTAGTATACCTTCTCAAGTGCCAACTCTGTCCTGCCGTTTAAATTAGACAGTGTACCACACCCCTTATTATTAGTATCTATAGCCACCTCGTGCCTCATATAAGGATTTGTCCCTGATTGGTATGCTCCCAATCCCCAAACACACCTTTGAACACAACACTCCCTTTGACAAATGCTAATATATGGCTCCTCGATTTATTGATTTACCCAGGTATTAATGTTAGACATTAATTACCCCGATCTTAATATAATTTCATTCCCCCTCTGCCCCTATCACCTTCCATATTATTCCCAACCTTCTAAAAATCTCTGCCTAACTCTTCCAAACCAAATTATTTCCCTTCGCAAACCTTTCCCCACCTTCTTCGGACAATTGGAGTTTTACTGCACTTGTGAAAACATTAATCCCTTGAGTGTAGCTCTTAATATTGCAAAATCGTGGCTCAAAATTTCAATTTTCTTTTCTCAAACGTACCAAGCGTTAAAATCCGACCTCGTTACAGCAGTAAAGTGTGTTGGGCTGAAAGTTGAAACATTTCAAATAATTAGCAACACTTAAGGAATAAGGGATTTGGGGGAAAACAAGCAACATGTTAGTATTGGCAATGGGGTTTGGGGAATTTTTGGGTTAGTGGACAACCATGGAATCCATACCAAACTTCTGCTTCAGCCAATCCTCCGGAACGGGACAATAGGAACCGGTAGGGTCAACATCTCCGACTCTCGGCAGCTTGCTCGGACGACCAAACTTAGACCGCCACCTCACCCTTGCTAATTGTCCTAGGCGACAAAATAAATGAACATCACAAAAGGGGTAAACAAAACAAGGGAGGGGAGGGGGGTGTCTGTGACTTGCGTGTGGTTGCGTATGCTTGTGTGTGCGTGCGTATATGTGATGAGATGTGAGCTCGTGTGAGGGTGAGAAACAATCAAAATTACATGCAATCCCACGCAGAGCAAAACGCAAAACAAAATAGCCCAAAATGAAAATTAAACAAAGGTTTGAGTAAACAGGAAGAGATGGCGGACCACCTCTCTGGGTCAACTCTGACCAACTGTGCTCGGATCACCGTTTCCAGACCACGCAACAGTGCGCATTGCGTTATTAAACCTTTCAGATGATAAAACACCCTCTCCCACAATCTTGATACAACCATTGTACACTTAACTAACAAAAGTAGTGCCCAAGTGGTCAAACAAGGAATTGACGCAACAACGCAACGACTAAACTTAAAACTAAATTCGAATTTAAATTCACCGGAATCTACTTGGAGTTCAGGTTTCCGTTAATTTTTCCAACTTTTCATTTAAATACCACTCCGAGTTATCTTTTCAAGCCTTCCGACGTAAAACCTATACCAATTGTTGGATTTCTAACATAAAAACAGATATACTGAAGGAAAAGAAAGCCTTTCTGATATTTTTCGAGCGTATTACAACAAATTACTTAGAAATACAAGGTTTACCCAATAAATACGCAAACTGGTGCTATCTGGCATCCACTGACGCATACTATATAGCCCCTGGGCCCACTATTTTGGCGTTAGTTGCCTGAGATCCAAAAATGAGCCATCTCTGCTTGGCGGATCATATAGTGCCAGCTGTAACCAGTTTCTGTTGTCGTTTTTCAATACTGTTTGCTGCGGAAAATGGAAATTGACGAAATCACGGAGCAACGTATCAACTTATCAAGTATTTAACCTGAAGTGCGGTGGTCAAAGTTATCGAGAAACTACAGAGAAATGTAATCGAAAGCTGTTTATACGGGGATAATGCTCTGAATAAGAAAACATCCGTCTTCAAGGTGGATTTAAGCGTCTTAGAAAGATGGCAAACGAGACAAGACAGGCCAAGACGGATGATGATGCAAGGCCTTCCAAGACCTACAAACCACTCGTACATTGATCGTGTGTGCAATGGTCCATTGTCCTCCTCCTTACCAATGATCGTAGTCATATTAAAACTGTCCGAAGAATGATATCTGAAGAATAGTGAGAACTGAACTTAGAATGGAAAATCAACAGTGCAACCACAATACTAATACTATTTCCATACCGAACATATTATAAGATGGATGGATGGATCAATGGACCACAATGACACAATGCACCTGCACACACTGATTCATTTAGAGCATTGATTGAATTCGTCGCCAGTTTAATTATATTCAATCGCCTTGATCCTTAATCAATCTCTTCCTTACTGTCATAGATCTCGCCCCCTTTGCGACTACTTTTCTCCTATTCCCATTTAAATGTGAATGAATAACGCCACAAAACAATGGAACATTTTAATAGACAATTATCCATAACTCACAATAGTCTGATACTTTTCGAACAGCCCACGTAAACATGTTAATTCCTATTGACGTTATTTTACGCCATGACGTGAAATCAACCTCACACAGTTGGTCAGAGGATTTGCGGATGAGATGCGTACGATAACAAACGGGCTCTTTTGATGTACGCCAAAACAATGTAGACCGGACATATGATGAAGACGCAATGCGCAAACATCAAAGGAGATGAGAAGGGCTGAAATAAAACACCGATTAGCAACAACTGCCAACATAGAATGGAGGCAACAAAAATATGTCAAAGCCAACATCGACGAACAAATAAAGAAAAACAATTCCATCGCTCTCTTTCTGCAACAATTAACATTTCCATCCAAGAAACTTATATTCGTACACATATTCCTGTTGTGATTCTGCCTCACTCTCTTCTCTTCCCATCCTTAAAAACACTAGTCTCCCACAACCTTTCCTTAGACCTGTGTTCCTCTCCAACCATCCTAGGATCCCTACCCTAATCAACCAATTATTTCTTTAGCAGCCATCAATATTTGAACACTATCACTGAATTTGTCAAAAATGGAGAAAACTGGTCATCGTTATGTAATATAAGACGTCACGTTGTTTAGTAATTGTTTGGCAGCCATCAATGTTTGAACGTTTTTACAGTGAATTAGTGAAAATGGAGGGAATTGGTCAATCGTTAGATGTGATATACAATACATTTAATTTGAGAAAGGCCTCTCAGCCCAACCAATGTAATAAAGCTGGACTGGATTCCACTCTGTTGGGTGAGTGAGTCTGCTCCTTCGTTTACAGCATTAATATATATATATTGGGTGGCATTGGAGTTTAAACGAGGGGCCGTACGAGCTGTCAAGACGAGGACATCGCATTGGTCGACCATAATGAGGTGATCCAGACTCCAGAAACTGTGAAGAAAATCCACAAAGTGATGTTGGATGATCTTCAAATTAATATATACATTGGGTGGCATTGGAGTTTAAACGAGGGGACGTACGAGCTGTCAAGACGAGGACATCGCATTGGTCGACCATAATGAGGTGATCCAGACTCCAGAAACTGTGAAGAAAATCCACAAAGTGATGTTGGATGATCTTCAAATTAATATATACATTGGGTGGCATTGGAGTTTAAACGAGGGGCCGTACGAGCTGTCAAGACGAGGACATCGCATTGGTCGACCATAATGAGGTGATCCAGACTCCAGAAACTGTGAAGAAAATCCACAAAGTGATGTTGGATGATCTTCAAATTAATATATACATTGGGTGGCATTGGAGTTTAAACGAGGGGCCGTACGAGCTGTCAAGACGAGGACATCTCATTGGTCGACCATAATGAGGTGATCCAGACTCCAGAAACTGTGAAGAAAATCCACAAAGTGATGTTGGATGATCTTCAAATTAATATATACATTGGGTGGCATTGGAGTTTAAACGAGGGGCCGTACGAGCTGTCAAGACGAGGACATCGCATTGGTCGACCATAATGAGGTGATCCAGACTCCAGAAACTGTGAAGAAAATCCACAAAGTGATGTTGGATGATCTTCAAATTAATATATACATTGGGTGGCATTGGAGTTTAAACGAGGGGCCGTACGAGCTGTCAAGACGAGGACATCGCATTGGTCGACCATAATGAGGTGATCCAGACTCCAGAAACTGTGAAGAAAATCCACAAAGTGATGTTGGATGATCTTCAAATTAATATATACATTGGGTGGCATTGGAGTTTAAACGAGGGGCCGTACGAGCTGTCAAGACGAGGACATCGCATTGGTCGACCATAATGAGGTGATCCAGACTCCAGAAACTGTGAAGAAAATCCACAAAGTGATGTTGGATGATCTTCAAATTAATATATACATTGGGTGGCATTGGAGTTTAAACGAGGGGACGTACGAGCTGTCAAGACGAGGACATCGCATTGGTCAAACAAATTATGTGGTGACTCCAGAAACAGTGAAGAAAATCCACAAAGTGATGCTGGATGATCTTCAAAGTGAAAGTGCGTAGGCTAACAGGCATGGTAGGCATTTCAACAAGCGCGGTACATGGCATATTAAGTGAAAATTTGGACATGAGAAAGCTGTGTGCAAGATGGGTGCTGCGTTTGCTCACACTCGAGCAAAATCAGTGTTCAGGTGAAGATGTTTCAATTTTAGTGTTTGGCAAAGTTTCAACAGCAAAACAAAGCAGAATATATTGTGCTGTTGATGAAAATTGGGTCCGTTACTTCACACTCGAGACAAGAGAACAATCGTAACAATGGATTCTAAAAGGAAGTACTGGCTCAAAAGAAGGCAAAGACTGTTTCATCTGCAGGCAAGGTCGTGGCGTTGCCTTTTAGGGATGTGCATGGGATTATTTTCATTGACTATCTCGCAAAAGGAAAAGCCAGCAACGACGGGTGTTATGCGAACGCATTGCAACGTTTGAGCGAAGAATTCAAATGCAAAAATTGGCCGCAATTGGCCAAGAAGGAAGCGTTGTTTCATCAAGACAATGCACCAGCTCACAAATCCGTTGTTGCGATGGCCAAAATTCATTTAATTAAAGCTTGAATCGCTATCAAATGCACCCCTATTCGTACAGATTAAGCCCCCTCGGATTGCTTTCTGTTCGTAAAACTTGAAAAAAAATGGTTTGGATGGTCAAAGGTCATCCAACCATGAAGAAGTAATGTGTGGGCAATTAATGTCTATTTTGAGGAGCAAGACAGTTCTTATTATAATGAAAAGGGTATCGAACTTGTCGAACATAGCTGGGAAAAGTGTATTCTAGAGCTGAAAGGAGATTATTACGCTGACATATAAATACTTTTTTGTCCAAAATTTTCGTGTTGTCTTTCTTGTGTCGGGTACTGCTGGGAACAGCTTTATATGTGGATTAAAAAGGTGTCTTCCTCTCCCAAATGACCCACTCTGTCCCCACCTAACATACTCCTAACTCTTTTCTCCCCACTGCTTTCTTCAAACTGTTATAAATATGATGTGTCACACTTTGAATCTGGTCTTGTACCCGAAGATGGTTCGATGGACTGAAACGAGTTGTACGTTACGAATATAAACCTGTGGAACAGTGCAAATTTAGTTTTTCCCACCAGGACCAACTCCCACTACATCTCACCTGAATCTGACTGAAAAGTGAAGCTGAAAACTGAAAAGCTTCAGGACGAGACCTGGTGGAAGTCGAATATAATGAATAATAGATGGTAGGCACTATTTCACTTGATAGAATTAATTTTACGACCAGTTTTCTATGTATTACATCAGCGTCAGCTAACGATGGTTGCCTGACGGTTGATCGGTTACCCGATAATGATCTAATACGTTGAAACACGGTCGTAAAATTAATTCTATCAAGCGGGATAGTGAGTGGTACAATCTACGTGGGTGGTTCGATAAGTAGCCGTGTTTGACGACCATGGGCGTTCCTGAGGGAAGTTTACGTTATCATCGTGTGCTTCCATCTATCAAACGACGGTGAAACAAATTTCAGACCGATTTAAAGGTTAGTTTGGATTTGGCAGCCATTCGACTGAGACGACGTGCTTCGTGATTTTCGCAAGAGATGGGAAGAGCGGTATCTTACGGTGATTTGCTTTTTGTTTTTGGATGGGAAGAAACGCGAGGAGATGAAAGCATAGTCGGATGCTGTTTATGGGGACACTTCTCCATCTATGACAACAGTTAGATATTGATTCAATGAATTTAAACGTGGGCGAACATCTGTTTTCCATGAGGAGCGACAAGTATGCTCGACAGACGTGGTTACCGAGGAAATCATTCAAAAAGTCCACGCCATGATTCTCGCTGATCGACGAACGAAAGTGCACAAAGTAGCAGAGGCCGTGGGTGTGTCGACCGGAACGGCAATTAATATTTCACATGATAAGTTGGCGATGAAAAAATTGTCGGCCCGATGGGTGCCGGGATTGCTCACGGTGGACAACAAGCGGATCCGGCTGTCGACTTCAAAGCAGTGTTTAATGCAATTTAATTGCAGTGAGACCCAAAGGTGTTTTTGCATCAAGTTATCACTGTTGATCAAACCTGGATTCGTCATTACACCCCAGAAACCAAGCAACAATCAGAACAATGGATTTCTCCCAGTGAATCTGCTCCAAAGAAGGCACGAAGATGGCGTCATCCTCGTGGATTTTTTAGGAAAAGGAAGAACGATCACTCGGGAAATACTACAGTGAGTTATTGGACCGCTTTGACAAAGAATTGAAGGAGACACGGCTGCATTTAGTGACGAAGAAGGGGCTATTTCACCACGATAATGCACCAGCACATTCATCTGGAGTTGTTTCCGTCAAACTGCATGAACAACATTATGAATTGCTCTCGCAACCCCCGTATTCACCCGATCTGGCTCCCTGCAACTTTTTCTCATTCCCTAACATGAAAAAATGGTTCGTGGGGAAATAAATTTAGCTCGAACGAGGAAGTTATCGCCGAGCCAGAGACGTTTTTCGGAGAGTTCGACAAATCCCACTTTTTGGAGGGGTTAAAAAAACGGCCGGAACCTTCGGAGAAAAATTATCTTTCTAAAAAGGGGACTATATTATAAAAATAAATGGTTTTTTCTTTCTAAAATGGGTACTTATCGAACCACCCAAGTATTATTCATCGTCTGAATCTGTTGGAAAACCCCTATGCAAATCAAAGATAAGTTGTACACTACGTAAGGGAATTACTGTGGCATCAATTAGGACCACAAAAATTCGGGTAGCCGTGTTTAAAAACATGTCTGTACCACCTTTATTTGATATGAAACCTACGTGATACAAAATTCTTACATAGTATCTTCAACAGAACTCTCCGTACCAACGATCTTCTTCCCCTATTCTCAATTCGTGTTCCCCGTAAACCAACACGTAACTTCTGAGTCTGTCGCAGATTCCAAAATTTCATCTCTCCGTCACTAAACATTCCCTATTCCATCGACTTCCCACTACAGTCAATTCTCTGAGCATCACTCGACACTCCCACCTGCTTCCTTAAACCCCAGATCGCAGTAACTCAGTAACTCTCTCTGTTTGCATATGTGCTCTCCTGCCATCTTATGGCTGTTCTAGACAATAATTTTGTTAATTTTTCATTATTGTTGATTACTCCTACCCTCTCCCTTTCTTTAATGTATATTATACAAGGTCATTTTGAAAAGTAAGGTGCCCCAATCAGGTGTCACTCAGCAATGCTTACAGCTCCTTCATTGACTGACTGGGAACAACTAAAGCTTGCTCATCAGCAAACCAAACTCATTTTCAATACATTCCCAACTGACTTTCATTCTTAGATTATACTGGATTAGACAAAATTAATAATTTCCACAAGAATTCCCGTGACCTCTTCATCATTCCCTCCCCAACAGAAGGAAAACCCTCGAATGAAGTACGTTAAATTTATTCTCAGAGGCATTTGTGAACAAAATGGAACCTCCGTTCACAATTCACGATTGAATCCATCTGAAAACGTAAAACTATCTGAGATTCCCGTGACACTCTTCAATCTGATTGACATTGTTTCGATGATAACAACGCAAGCATTCAAAGTTTCACTCTGTGCGTCAGGTAATTCGTGAGAAAACTTATGAGGGCTAATTGAAAAGTAAGGTGTCCTAATGTTTTTCTCATGGACAATCAAGTTTATTCTCAACTTTACGTACATCGTCGGAAAGGTTGAGCGTTTAACTATTTATCCACACAGTCGCCTTGTCGATCAATCGCTTTTTGCACCCTTGTAACCAGGTTTTCAATACCGACATCGTTCCATTCTCTCACCACATTGCAAAGCCAACTGACGACTGCTTCTTCCACTTAATCATCTGATTTCTGGATTCGATAGCGACTGGGGACAAAGGATGGGCAAGCCACAACACCCCAGGAAAATAAGGAACAGTCGAAACAATGGCCTAACCCCTCCTCACCGAAGCCCAAAACATTCATAACACAGAGAGGTCAGCGGGTAAAGTTACGGCGACAGTATTCTGGAACAGGAAGGGGGTTCTGTTGGGTGGATTTCATGTCAAAAGGAACAAGAATCAACTTAAAAAGCTACTGCGAGGCTTTAAATAAACTTGGACAAGCTATCTACGTGGAACAAAAGAAGGGGTAGGCTCACCAAAGAGGTGTGGTTGTATCATACTATTGGCACAATTGCGAAGCCAGCTAACGACAGATTCCCCGACAGAAATTCATCGCCAGTTAGCAAGTGTATTTTGAGAAATGTATGGACACATTAAAAGTTAAAACAACTAGGCCTTTCCACTTAAAATTGTTTTATTCTCATGACCTAAGTTTCGTTATCGTATAACATCATCAGGTTAAAAATGCAAGTCAAGCTGGAGCAGTTGGAGAAATCCTTCAACACACGAATTACGGGGAAGATATTTTGAACAACGAGTTTCTTTAGCCTTCACGTTCCCCGTTATTGTTTTTTCCCTCACCCCCTGCCAGCTCACCTGAAGCCAAGTGAGACTTTTTCAACAACGTAGCGACTCCTCCCAGCCCGCTACTGAGAGTCACCTAACTAATTACTAAGTGCCATTGTTCTCTCCATTCACAATAATCATTCCCCTAATCCTCTGCCAACTAATCCAATGTCAGGTGGGCTTTTTGCAACATTGTATTGACCATATCCTTCCAGCCTGCTAATTATCTAATTGGTTTTTATCTAATCTAATTATCCAATTATTGCTAATTTGTCAATATTACCAATCCTCCTCCTCCTTTTCAAACCAAAGGCGTTGTAGGCCCCCCCACTTCCCAGCTTAACCAATCCTTTCTTTCCTCCCTCCTCCTCCCCTCCGCCCAGAGATATGTATATATACATGGTTCGTCCGGAAAATAATTGTACTGATTTTTCCCCCAGGCTCCAGGCGCACCCAGCACCGCTCTGACGGGCTGCGATTGGAGGGGGGTATGTTGGCAAGCGACGCTGAAAAAGGCAGTCGGCTCTGAGCTGTGGTGTAGTGAGGAGCTATGTTAACGCGAACCTCCACGCTCGACCCACGTCACGGAACACGATGCCGAAGTTTTTGGAGCAGCGTTATTCCTTCAAATTTGCGGTAAAGCTTGGGAAATCGTCTACCGAAACTGTCGGTATGATTAACCAGGCTTACGGGGAGTCACCCATGTCCAGAAACATGATCTTTCGGTGGCACAAGATGTTCGTGGAGGGCAGAGAAGAGGTCGACGACGAACCACGGCCTAGACGCCCATCAGCGACACTCACCGACGAAAATGCGCGAAAAGTTCGCGATGTACTGAACTCTGATCGTCGTCTTAGTGTTCGGATGATAGAAGAGCAGTGTAATGTGCCAAAACAATAGTGCACGAGATTATTAGGGACCAATTACAGATGCGAAAAATTTGTGCAAAGTTGGTGCCGAAAGTGCTCAGTGATGATCAAAGACTCAATCGTTTGGAAATCGCGACACAACTTGCGGATCACTCCAAAAATGATCCACATTTTTTAGAGAACGTTGTTTCTGTTCCCGAAGATAGAGAGGAGTTTGAAAGGAACGCGATACGGGACTTTGGACGCCGTCAAAGAGGCCGTGACGACGTGTCTTCGAGAGGTTCCCGATGATGCCTTCGCGGGAGCGTTCCAGGAATGGGAACGCCGCTGGAACAAGTGTATCGACTCACAAAGGGTCCTATTTTGAGGAATATTAGCTTAAGATATGTAAAAGTGCTTTAATTTTTTTTTCCTGAGCTCAGTACACTTATTTTCCGGACGAACCCTGTATATACGGTGCTTGACTTGCATTTTTAAATGACGATGTTATAGCATAACGAAACCTAAGTCATGAGAATAAAAAATTGCAAGTGGAAAAACCGACTTGTTTAATTTTTATGTGTATATGAAGATTTTCCACCAAGTCACGCCAGAAACTGTTTCATATTTCAATTGTACGGACATCAAAAATGGGCAAAAGCGGTACTGGGATTTTTATAACGGCTTGGAAAGCATCCACGTTTAGCAGTGATCAGGGAGGTTGAGTTTCTTGGAATCACGGTGGCTTGAATTGACAAGATGGTGGACAAAAATCGGAGAATTACCCTCCGTGAGATGGAGGGAAGGTCTTAATGAGGAGTGTGGCTACTTTTCCGTGCGGAATATTGTGCCAAAGGTCCTTGTTTACAACAATGCGTCCACCCAATGAGTGTGTTTGCATCATGACAATCCACGTCCACATGAGACATCATGACAATGCACATCCACATGAGTCACATCAAACGACCAACCTACTCGATGAATTCGGCTGGGATGTTCCATCGAGCACCCTCCATACAGCCCGGACGTAGCCCTCAACGACTATCACTTGTTTCCCCCTCTCAAAAAACACCTTGGGGGACAGGAATTCAAGCCAGACGAGGAAGAAGTGCTAGGAGCAATCGTCAGTTGGCTTAAAAACGTGGTGCTGGTATTTAAAAGCTGGTAACACGGATGAAATAAGTGATTGATCGTCGAGGCGACTGTGTGGGAAAATAGCTAAACACTCAACCTTTCTTACGATGTACGCAAACTTGAGAATAAACTTGATTATCCACGAAAAAAAAAGGTTAAGAGACCTTCCTGTTCAATATGCCCTCGTTTATATCGTCCGTCAACCGATGTAAAAGCCTTTGTGACGTATTTGGCTGCTTTGTTCAATGTAAAACATGAATGAACATTCAGGACGCCCTAAAAATTACTGTGAAAACCAACAATAACGTCTGAAAACCTCACCGGAAAGATCGTATTGCACTGTCTTTAACATCCTCCACTTGCAGAACACAATTAAATAGTAATAATTTAAAAAAACATGACTTTGCTGCAGTACTGAACAAGGTTTTGGGTCAGCAAAAGCAAGGTCAAAGCTGTTAAACAAGGCAAATAATACAACCCAGGCGTCCGAATTGATAAAACAAGCAATCTATTTACTCATGTTGGTTGGATATGGTTTCCTATTGATGACGACTTCGTGGGTTCCGTCATCGGCCACTGCAAACGAAAAGAGAAAGAAAGAGAGTGATGGAGGGGTGGAATGATGGTCGGGGAACGCGCAAGGGGTGGACACACAACGCTTGCGCCCATCACAGGCGACCGACAACCAGTCTGTGCCCAGTGTGATCATATCACAAACACCGCATTCAGTGAAACATTCATTCAAGAACAATACATGCGTATCGCTCACCGTTCCCGATGATTCGTGTCTCTATGACGACACGCAAAGAGGCCAAACAAACCATATCGACAGATTCAAAACCTCTTGAAACGCAATTCTCACAATTCCACTCCTGGATTAACACACCTTCATGAGAATAAGAGGGTTGGCTGAATACTAACGGACGCACATGCTCGTAGACCACAAACAGAACGACCTTCGGAAGCACTCCTGGTCTGGGATGTGGAAGTAACATTCCCCCTCCTTAAATTGACCTTTAAAAGCACTCCTCGTGGCACGTGGGAGTAACATTCCCCTCAAAAAAATGACATTCATAAGCACCCCTTATCTGGTCATGTGGAAGAAACATTCCCCCTAACAAAATGAGTTTTACTAGCACTCCTGGCCTGGGCATGTGGAAGAAACATTCCCCCTAACAAAATGAATTTTAGTAGCACTCCTGGTCTGGGCATGTGGAAGAAACATTCCCCCTAGCAAAATGAGCTGTAGTAGCACTTCTGATCTGGGCATGTGGAAGAAACATTCGCCCTAACAAAATGAGTTTCAGTAGCACTCCCGGTCTTGGCTTGTGGAAGTAACATTCCCCCTTTTTAAATTGACCTTTAAAAGCACTCCTCGTGGCACGTGGGAGTAACATCCCCCTCAAAAAAATGACATTCATAAGCACCCCTTATCTGATCATGTGGAAGAAACATTCCCCCTAACAAAATGAGTTTTACTAGCACTCCTGGCCTGGGCATGTGGAAGAAACATTCCCCCTAACAAAATGAGTTTTAGTAGCACTCCTGGTCTGGGCATGTGGAAGAAACATTCCCCCTAGCAAAATGAGCTGTAGTAGCACTTCTGATCTGGGCATGTGGAAGAAACATTCGCCCTAACAAAATGAGTTTCAGTAGCACTCCCGGTCTTGGCTTGTGGAAGTAACATTCCCCCTTTTTAAATTGACCTTTAAAAGCACTCCTCGTGGCACGTGGGAGTAACATCCCCCTCAAAAAAATGACATTCATAAGCACCCCTTATCTGATCATGTGGAAGAAACATTCCCCCTAACAAAATGAGTTTTAGTAACACTACTGGTATGGGCATGTGGAAGAAACATTCCCCCTTTTTAAATTGACCTTTAAAAGCACTCCTCGTGGCACGTGGGAGTAACATCCCCCTCAAAAAAATGACATTCGTAAGCACCCCTTATCTGATCATGTGGAAGAAACATTCCCCCTAACAAAATGAGTTTTACTAGCACTCCTGGCCTGGGCATGTGGAAGAAACATTCCCCCTAACAAAATGAGTTTTAGTAGCACTCCTGGTCTGGGCATGTGGAAGAAACATTCCCCCTAGCAAAATGAGCTGTAGTAGCACTTCTGATCTGGGCATGTGGAAGAAACATTCGCCCTAACAAAATGAGTTTCAGTAGCACTCCCGGTCTTGGCTTGTGGAAGTAACATTCCCCCTTTTTAAATTGACCTTTAAAAGCACTCCTCGTGGCACGTGGGAGTAACATCCCCCTCAAAAAAATGACATTCATAAGCACCCCTTATCTGATCATGTGGAAGAAACATTCCCCCTAACAAAATGAGTTTTAGTAACACTACTGGTATGGGCATGTGGAAGTAACATTTCCCCTATTTAACTTGACCTTGAAATGCACTCTTCGTGGCACGTGGAAATAACATCCCCCTCAAAAAAATGACATTCGTAAGCACCCCTTATCTGGGAATGTGGAAGAAACATTCCCCCTAACAAAATGAGTTTTACTACCACTCCTGGTCTGGGCATGTGGAAGAAACAATCCCCCTAACAAATCGAGCTTTTTTAGTAGCACTCCTGGTCTGGGCATGTGGAAGAAACATTCCCCCTAACAAAATGAGTTTTAGTAGCACTTCTGATCTGGGCATGTGGAAGAAACATTCCCCCAAACAAAATGAGTTTCAGTTGCACTCCAGGTCTGGGCTTGTGGAAGAAACATTCCCCCTAACAAAATAAGTTTTAGTAGCACTTCTGATCTGGGCATGTGGAAGAAACATTCCCCCTAACAAAATGAGTTTCAGTTGCACTCCAGGTCTGGGCTTGTGGAAGAAACATTCCCCCTAACAA
The DNA here is from genome assembly GCA_037158775.1 of Hetaerina titia. Taxonomy (NCBI): domain Eukaryota; kingdom Metazoa; phylum Arthropoda; class Insecta; order Odonata; family Calopterygidae; genus Hetaerina; species Hetaerina titia. Next base: position 4,743,189 of record JAVFHJ010000014.1, on the reverse strand, counting down.
AATGAGTTTTAGTAGCACTTCTGATCTGGGCATGTGGAAGAAACATTCCCCCTAACAAAATGAGTTTCAGCAGCACTCCCGGTCTGGGCTTGTGGAAGTAACATTTCCCCTCCACAAAATGACCTTCAGAAGCACCCCTGGTCTGGGTATGTGGAAGTAACATTTCCCCTAATTAAATTGACCTTTTAAAGCACTCCTCGTGGCACATGGGAGTAATATTCCCCCTCAGCAAAATGACCTTTGGAAGCACTCCTGGTCTGAGTATGTGGAAGTAACATTTCCCTCATTAAAATTAACCTTTAGAAGCACTCCTGGTCTGGGCACGCAGAAGTAACATTCCCCACCTCATCAAAATGGCCTTCAGAAGCACCTCTGGTCTGGGCATGTGGAAGTAACATTCCCCTTAACAAAATGATTTCCTGAAGCTCTCATGGTAAGGTCAAGTGGAAGAAACATTCCCATTCTTCAAAATGACGTTTGGAAGCACCTCAAATCTGGGCACGTGGAAGTAACATTCCCCCTCAAAAAAATGACA
>JAVFHJ010000014.1:4645154-4737654 GCA_037158775.1 Hetaerina titia | reverse complement strand
TTCTTCCTTATCAATTCTCGTTCGAACATCATAGGAAAATGTTCACAACATTCTAAGTTGCGTGCATACATAGCCTTCTCTCAAATGTAGTTATTCCTCACGTCATCGTCAGTATTTCAATCCTAGGAATGGTTTCCTACACTCCTCCATTATTCCCTATTTAGTATCAAATTGAAAATTACACAAACAGCCTCATATCTCCTAATTAATCCATACAAACTAGGTCTACATTGAAGAACGGCAACAGACCTACTGTGTAAATGATGCGATAATCTTAATAACTTCAATTTAAAGCATCAATATCACTCCATTGGTACTCCTCAACAATTATCCTTCCCATAGTACGAGGGGTGTTCAAATATTAACGAGAATTCTTTCATTTCGCTTTAGGCTTGGGGAGAGTCCGATTGTCAAACCCTTTTTCCTATTATTATGTTGGTATACATGCCCCTGAAGTATGATATAAAACTTTCAGCTGTTTACATTTGTGTTCTTTGTGTCTGTGACTAAGCCACTTAGAGGTTAGAGACGTGTTTTAATGAGCTCGGAGCGATTTTCGTTTGTTAAGAGAAATGGATCAAAGGATTTGTAAATCAAATTTTGCGTAAAAAATTAAATAAAGCGTAAAACAAAGTGTGTGTGTGAGTGAAATGTCTTGAAATTAAAAGGTAACTTAAATGGTGTGAGTCTGCTATGAGTAAATCAAGAGTTTACTACGAGTGGTATATAAGCGTCGTGTTTCCAATAAGAAGGCGTGAAGACCTTGAAGATGAAGACGGACGCAATCAGACGCCCCAGCACATCAACAATCGATGGAAACGTGGATTGAAAAGTGAATTAAGAAATGGTGAATTAATGAACGATCATCGAATCACAATTAGAGAGAGGTTGCTTATTGATGAATGATGTTGGCATACATCATTGGATCATGTCATGACATGTTTTCCAACTTTTTGGGTATGGAACATGGCGTGGCAGCGAAACTCGTTCCAAAATGGCTTCTGCACCAATGCACCAGCTCACACACACTTCAATTGCTTGTTCGTGAGTGTTTGGCCAAAAACAATACTGTACATACGATGTATGTAGCCCCCCCAGCCTCCTCCATATTCCCCCAAGTTGTGGATTATCTCCGTGTGTTTGACTTTTTCCCATATTTCCTATTGAAATTAAGAGAACCTTAAGAAGGGAGGGCCGTCGTCTTACAACAGCCGTAGATGACATTAAAAGCGCATCGCTCAAAGAACTAAAGGCTGCCATATATCTCAAAGATCGAGAGTTTGAGAGAAGTGTGTTTCTCGGGGGGATTGGAAGAAGCGCTGGCGTACAAGTAAGTGCATTAATCTCCAATTTGGGGACTACTTTGAAAGGTGGACAACATCAATCGTATTAAGAATAAATATGAATATTATCGTCCGAAACATTAAAATTCCCGTTGATTTTTGAACACACCTCTTATATATCATATTTCTCTCCAGTTAGGTCCATCTCATCCCTAACTAATCTCAAAATCCCTCGATTAATGCATCACTCACTTCTTTGCCAAAATAATCAAACGCAGAGTCCCACATTTCCGCAATATGCCCTCAAATACTACTCTGTCTTCCTTATCCATTTCTAGCCCACAAATCCGCAGACTTTAACCTGATTTTTAATTCCTCCACGACACCCTAAACTCGACTATTGATTGCCCTCGACTGCTCTCTCTCTTAAACTTCAGGATACCGACTCAATCCACCCGCACACACTCCTTTGTCTATTGCTGGGATACCTATCTCTCACTTAACGATCAACATTATTTCATCTCTCCTCCCAACTAAATTCAATCCATCACACTCTCGATCCTTCTCATTTATCATGCAACAATTTCACCACCCAAGCTTTATCCCAACTATCAACCAATCAAATATGTTCAATCTTATGCTGAAATCTTATGTTCATCTAATCTTAATGTCTTTTGTCCTCTATCATATGTCTTTGTTATATTCTACAATCTAAATTGACAAAACTGCTGCTGTATGTGACTTATTAATATTATCAGGTAATCCACCGGTTAAGGAAGGTTTACGGTTGGACACAACTATCAAATAAATAAATATTTTGTAACTCCAAACCAAAACCCAATCCAGCAACCTAATCTATATACATCAGGTCTCTACTCTTCATCTCTAAGTGTACTTGCTTCCTGCCTTCATCCCCTATCTATTAGACATCCCCTATCCCCCTATTCACCTATCCCTACTCACTCCTCCTCTGCCATTATCATTCTCCCCTCTATTACAGTCTTCTTCAACATCCCACTGCTGCTCAATACATCCTTCATCCATTTCTCAATCTGCCTCCTTAGGATTTCTCCCAACAAACCCCTCTCCTCGCCCACCAACCCTAGTTTTACTTCCTCATTTGCTAATTCCTTCTTTCGGTCCATTTCACATCCTCCTTACATTCTTCACAACATACCCACATCTCTTTCAAATGGTCTCCAATCTATGTCTATCCTCCTGCTTCAATGACCACGTTTCCATAGCCACACATAGCTATGCTTCATATCAAAGTTTTTACGAGTCTTGTCTTAACATCCCTACTCAACGTCCCCAGTACTTCAACTCCCTCCCCCTTATTGTGTGTGGAAGCCTCTTTAACCTAATAGCGCAATTCTTCTTCTCCTTACGTCCCCAATACTACTTTGACACCGTGTTGGTCCAAAACACTTCCACAGAGACGTATTATATAAACTGTTCTATTCTGCTCTATTCTTTCCCCTTTCCCATTTTAATGTTCTTAGCTGAACCCTTTTTCTTTCTTGGATGAAACCACAATAACATTTGTTTTACTAATATTGATTCTCATCCCATATCTATCGCACTGAACCTCCAATTCACTCAGCAATTCTTGCAAACCTTCATTGGCTGACTGAGCAACTAATGCTTGGTCATCCAAGCAATCCTGACTGATTTTACACGAATTCCCCTCCGACTTTCATTCCTATCATCTCCAGTCCTTGTATGTGAATTATGTTTTAAAATGAAATGTAAATAAGATATTTCTGCCCTTAGTTCTGATGATGACCCGTCTACTCTATGAATTAGCACATAAAATACGACAAGGAGCATGGAGCTACTTGGTGTCAAGCAAACAGCTTGGCATTCAATGATGACCTGCTCTGCGCAGTTCCATTATAACATATATCTAACTCCTTAATTAAATTAAACATTAATTATGTCAATTACACAAAAACAACATACGTAGCAGACGTAGCCTGTACAATAAATATGTGAACTGGCAGGCCTTGACACACACTATAGCCCTGTAACCCACCACAAGTTGCCTGAGACCCAATAATGAGCCATCTGTGCTAAGGCGGATCGATCGTCGAGCTGTGTACGCATGGTGACATTTATGTTAGTTTCTGTAGTCCTTGTTCTCACTGTTTGACATTGAAAATGGAAATTGAGGAAATCACGGAGCTAACGAATCAACATATCGAGTTTTTACGGTGAAGTGCGGTGGTGAAAGTTATCAAGAAATTACTGAGAAATGTACTGAGAGAGATAATTTATAGAGAGATAATGCTCTGAATAAGAAAACATCCGTCTTCAAAGTGGATTGAGCGTCTTAAAAAGATGGCAAACGAGACAAGACAGGCCAAGACGGATGATGATGCAAGGCCTTACAAGACCTACAAACCACTCGTACATTGATCGTGTGTGCAATGGTCCATTGTCCTCCTTCTTACCAATGATCGTAGTCATATTAAAACTGTCCGAAGAATGATATCTGAAGAATAGTGAACTGAATTCAGAATGGAAAATCAACAGTGCAACCACAATACTAATACTATTTCACTGCCGAACATATTATAAGATGGATGGACATATAGTATTATAATATGGATTGGATGGATGGATCAATGGACCATAATGACACAATGCACCTGCACACTGATTCATTTAGAGCATTGATTGAATTCGTCGCCAGTTTAATAATATTCAATTTACCTTGTTGATCCATTGATCATCATTCCTCCTCCTTATACTTATTCTTATAGATCTCCTCTCGCCCCCTTTGCGACTACTTTTTTCCAAAAGTGTGTATATATATGTATATATATATATATATATTCAAACTTGAAAATCCCGCCATACGGCGCACAAATATTCATTCAAACATAGAAATAGGTATAAGGAAAGGGGATAGGAAAACACATAAAAGGTGAACACAGGACACTATTTCTATGTCTGAATGAATATATATATATATATATATATATATATATATATATATATATATATGTATATATATATATATATGTATATATAGCTACTGCTGTCGCTGCTTAAAGGAGGACTTCCATCTCTAAGGGTGCTTCACTATTAAACATTAGTGGAATGGAATTAAGAAGAAGATGGAATAATAATAAGAAGGCATAGCATTTTTACGAATGAATGAATGGAGAGTACTTTGAAGAATTGGGGAGACTACGACAACATAGCCATCGTCGATTGTAGTAGACTAACTAAATTTATAAAGAGAGGTTGTTTTAATGGCCTCAGTTCGCGTATTTATTGGACGGACCTCGTAATAGTCACTGATAAGATTCGCGTCTTTTTGACCATTTTCAACAGTAAAGCATTAACATTTTCAATCAAAATAACCAGAAAGTCCCAATGGTAGGAATTCTCCCACGATTATAATTGATAACCTTTCTCTTGCCTACAATCGAAATATCAGATAAAAAATCGCCTTCTAGAACAATAAAAACCATTACTGAATAATTTTACAATTCGTCAATACACATTTTAAATTATTGCATAAACAAATCACAATTTAATACTCTATCCTGATAAAATTTTAAGATGACGGAGTGAAACTATATCTGGAATGGAAACGAAATAAAATAGATAGCGCGAATTATTTTGCAGTCAAAATAATGTCTAAAAGAGAATCAAATTGGCTTCCAAATTTGCGTAAATCAATAAAAAGCAACAACTATGGCTTCGCTGAAAAGGGCGCAAACAATTGAAACAAATTGAAAATTCTCACAATATCATCAACACGCATTAATATTTACTCGGTGCAAATGTTTACCAGATTTGAACAAAAATACATTTGATTAAATGAAACAATCACTTTGGAATGTACAACAGTTTAACGAACCTGTTTGGAAAAAGAAAATGATCAGCGAACAGTAATATAAACACTTACAGTTAAACTAATTTAGCGACAAGTATGAAAATTTCAAGAAAATGCAGAATATTACACATAAGAATCGAAAATACGTATTAAAAAAAAGTTCACCAACTGCAGTTCCTGTGGGGATTTTACGAATCGAATTATTATTCCAAGACTTAAATCGATGCATTCACAATTCTTTTGTCATTAACTACAGCCAATTCTCAATTAAAAAAACAAACGACAAATACATAACAATAAAATATTTTTTAATTACCAAAACCTGCGAAATAATTAACATATATGAGGATTATGTTACTTTCCGACTTCAAACAAGAGACAAGTTTTTCGTCGGCAACAATACTAATTCACTCCATAGCAACAAAAATCAATAAACTTCTAAATAAATATATACATTAAACCATCCAGCTCTTCCAGCAGAAAACATTTCATTAATTTATAATAATAATAATGTTCAACCATCAAGACCTTCATAATCACTCCAATAGCTACTAAGTATTCGATCGTTAAACAACTCCTCATACCTTGGTATTCCATTCGGACTTTCTCAGATTCATATTCTTGGAGAGCGGTCAGAAGAGAAGATCTCTCCTCATCCGTCAGCTTCAAAACCAAGTCTTGGGCATGAGTTTTCGTTAGTGTCGGTGCAGTCCCGGCGTCTGCCGAAGTTCCATATTCCAAACCACGAGACCGCCGCAGAGTATGAATTAATCTCCTCACGCGATCATCACACATACCTGAAACTCGGACAATCTCAGTTTCTCCTTCATATATCAAAAAAACTTGATTTCCGCGAACAACTCACAACACAACTTACAATATCGGGAGACGAACAATAACCCATTCCTTGTTTTTCTCGGGCGATAAGTCCGATATGATAAAAGATACCGCCAGGATATTACTGACAGCGTATGTGATGTGTTCATTTCAGATTTGCTTGCAGCAAGCCGTGATGAAGAAGGTGTTTCTGTAATCAAAAAATTATTGGTCGTCCTAAGCAGCCATTACCATTATTGATGTGATGGTGTTCGGCAGTGCCATGCGTAGTGAAAGACAAATATATGAACATCGAGCGGCGTAATTACCATCAGATTGCTAAACATTTCGACCTTCGATTTTTATGGGCGCCTTTTCGTAAGAGCATTGCCAACGGCACACTTCCTCCGTACCAAATTAAAAGAAGAAAAACTTATAAAGGTGGAAATTAAAAGAACGATTTATTATATACCTTATCGTAAGACGGTGGTTTCACACGTGTGGTCTGAAAATCAATATTTTCATTTTCCATTCATGTAAGTATTAATTTATTAAAATATCCATCGCATTTCTCTTTTAGGATACAAATATATATTAATATAATCGTTAAGATACACTTCACGTCCAACACAGGGCAAAATTACTTCTATTAACATTCCTAGTATGTAATCTTTGATTGCAATTTTTCAAGGCGATTAATATTTTCACAATATTACTCTGAAATTTCCTGCTTCGCTCTAAACTTTCTATTTACAGAAAATTCAAACGTTCGCCCAGCAACTGAGAACTGAAAATGTCGTTATGGACTGATTTAATTCTTAATTTTATTAATACAAATATGGAGACAAGTTTTGAATTTGTTGAGGAGTATCTCCAAACAGACTTGCGTCTTTCCTCTATCACTTCCGATATACATTTCGAAAATCGGTCAATATTGCCGAGTTGTGGTCTTGTTAAGGTCAATATGGATAATTGCTATGTCTAGCCCTGTTTAGAATTGTGAAAGTAACTGCCAATGCTTAATAATCGGTTCTTTGATTTATTTTTTAATGTGGTCCTTCCTCAGAAATACGCTCATAAGGAACAAAGAAAACGAACTCTTCAATCATCTCCGTATTTAAATAATCTCGTGCGGAAGCTTCTATTATATCTCTCAGTATAATAATGTGATGCTTACAATCTAATGTATACAATCTCTCTTCAACCTCGTTGTGTAACAAGAATTAATCATTTCATTGATGACAAAATTTCGGAGGCGGAAACCATAAATATTCGTCACATCACAAAATGACTAACACCTTAGTCACGACGACATTTTTTAGCCTAATGAATATCTAAGCATTTAAATTATCGATTAAAAATTCAATTTATTAAAATATTGACTGCGAAACGATTGAGAGAGGTCCTTGTCAGAAAAAAATGAGTGTTCACTTTTGCATCAGACATATCTGCATGATATAAGTAAAAGCCATCGGTTAACGCTGATGAAAATTCCCCCTAAGTAATTATTGGCATCCATTGTGTTTTTCTGAGTTATATTACTCTATGGCTGTCAATGAATGAGACATTATTCGGAGTTAATTTAAAATTTCACCGTAATTCTTCCATTGTGCCGACCTCAGCGTCTTCTTTGCCCATGAGACAATATTTTAGAAATCGGGCGATTTATATTTTAACTCTGAATGCTATCATTTCATTTTATACAAGGGAAAATAATGGGAATTTACCATAGGAGATTCCATTTTGGAGCGTTTTCACAAGGATGTTGGCTTATTCCTTCGTTTCCTCGATGGTATTAAAGTTCTTTTCCGATTAATATCCCCATGTTTGTTAAATTAAGTTTCTTCCTGCTGTAACCATGGCAATGGTGACCATTGTTATAGAATTCTAGATAAACAACATGGCTTTTTCTAATCACATTTCATTCCTATTTTGTTTCTTGCTTAGATTCGCAGATGGGTGCCTAGAATTGAAAATAAAAGTCCGGAGAAGTATAAATAATCTATATTTCTGTTAGAATCCAGGGATTTACTTAAATAGGTATGTATTCGTGAGACATTGTTAATAAATGTCTTGCATCCCTTCTTTTAGAATCAAATGCCTTCAATAATGAATGGAAAAACTAACTGTAACGGTATTCTGAAATAGGGTTCACAATTTCTTCTTTTATATTTTAACCTTTTAAATTTTTAAATAACCGGGATCCCGGTTAAGGAAACATTTTTTTACTATCGTGATCTGCTCAAAAAACCGCCTCCCCCAAATGACCTGTGTTCGCCTATTATGTGTTTTCCTATCCCCTTTCCTTATACCTATTTCTATGTTTGAATGAATATTTGTGCGCCGTATGGCGGGACTTCGTATTTGAATCTATATATTTACATATATACACACACACACACACATATATATATATATACACACATAAAACATACTAAGCAACTAATGCTTGGTCATTCAATCAAACGTAACCGATTTTTAAATGAATTCCCCTCCGACTTTCATTCCTATTTACTTTACAGTTCTTCCCATAATGCCTCCTTAAGCATTTCCTCCACATATACGTTGAACAGCACTGGTGGCAATGGACACCCCATGCCTTACACCTCTTCCTAACACTGCCCATCCGGACTATCCGCTCCCCACTCGCACCTGATAGCAGTCTGATAGACATGTACAGGTTGCGGATCAGTCTCCTATCCCTATTCCAATCCATTCCTATTTTCTGCAATACACGCATTATTTTGTCCCAATTCTCTCTATCAAACGCCTTTTTCAATTAACATACGAAACAGGCAAATACGTCCTACACACACACACGTATATATTATTATTATTAGGTAATCTGCCTAGATAAGGTAGGTTTTTGGATGGACACAACTATCAAATAAACATTTTGTAACTCCAAACAAAACCCAATCCAGCAACCTACCTTACATCAGGTCCCTCTTCATCTCTGTGTACTTCCTTCCTCCCTTCATCCCCTATCTAAGATATCCCTATCCTGTTCCTGCCCTTTCCTCGCTTGCCCAAAATTCTCCCCTCTATTACCTTCTTCAACAACCCACTATTGCCGCTCAATATGCCTTTCGTCCATCTTTCATCTGCCCCCAATAGGATTTCTCTCAACAAACCCCTCTCCTCACCCACCATCTCTAGTACTTCCTCATTTGTTTTCCTTTCGGTCCATTTCACCTTCTCCTTTCTTCTCCACACCCACATTTCAAAAGCCTCCAATCTACGTCTATCCTCCTGCTTCAGCGACCACGTTTCCGCGCCGTACATAGCTACGCTCCATGTCAGAGTTTTTACGAGTCTTGTCTTAACATCCCTACTCAACGTCCCCGTCATCAACTCCCTCCTCCTTGAGAAAGCTTCCTTGCCTAGCATTCCAATTCTTCTCCTTACGTCCCCAATACTACTTTGACCGTATTGGTCCAAAACACTTCCAGAGATACGTATATAAACTGTTCTACCTGCTCCATTTTTTCCCCGCCTACAGAGAAGGGTGTAGTCTTACATGTACAAGAGATATGTGCCGATAACCAGCTCCATTTTTCTTTTAAGAGCTCTGATTTTATAGTCAACTCATTCATGTCAATTTTAATTAGTTTTATATTCCTTTTTGGCAAATTATTCAACTGTCAAACCTCAGTTTTAGTGACTCAATACTGCTACGGTGGACATAAGAGGTCAAGGGTTTTGATTATCTGGTCTTGCTGCAGAAGCAGTTCATTTAATTTAACATTAAACCATGGATAACTATAATTACATGTCAATACAGCATTAGTTATTAGCGTTCTAGAGTTCTCCAGGTGATTTTGACAACATTATTTCCAGGGATCCTGGCGAGATGGAGGAAAATAGGTCAATGTAATCGCATATCGAAACATCTCTCGCTATGTGGCTTGTGGACGAACAGCGAGTGCAATTTTGTGCATTAATATCTTAATTTCAAAAGAGAGTACCTTGTGTTTAGGAGTTCTAAGCAATCAATCTTGTTATTCATCAAGGCATGAAAGAAGAACTATGCTTTCGATTGTCCAACGTTAATGCAAGGAGGGAAGAATTGGTAGAGATAACAGTTCATTATAACTGTAAGGATCTTTGTGATTTTGCATGCTTGATCTGTGCAATAAATTGGCGAACTTGTGCGACCTGGCAGGTCTTGACACAGACACTATAGCTGCACTAGTTGCCTGAGACCCAATAATGAGCCATCTGTGCTAAGGCGGATCGATTGTCGAGCTGTGTACGCATGGTGAAAATTATGTTAGTTTCACTTAACTGTTTTTCGTCGAAAATGGAAATTGACGAAGACACGGAGCAAGAAATTCAACATTTCAAGTATTTCGCTGAAGTAAGGTGGTATAAGTTATCGAGAAATTATTGAGAAATTTCTTGACAGCTGTTTGTACGGTGATAATTGGCGGAACGCTAAGCTGTCCCTGTATTACCAGTTATGTTAGTTTCTGTATTTGTCCTTTGACTTCACTGTTTGTCATTGAAAATGGAAATTGGCGAAATCACGGAGCAACAAATCAACATCTCAAGGTTTTACGGTGAAGTGTGGTGCTAAAAGTTATCGAGAAACTACTGAGAAATGCACTGGACAGCTGTTTATACAGAGATAATGCTCTGAATAAGAAAACATCCGTCTTCAAAGTGGATTGAGTGTCTTAGAAAGATGGCAAACGAGACAAGACAGGCCAAGACGGATGATGATGCAAGGCCTTTCAAGACCTTCAAACCACTCGTGCATTGATGTAGGACAACATTGATCGTGTGTGCAATGGTCCATTGTCCTCCTTCTTGCCAATGATCGTAGTGATATTGAAACTGTCCGAAGAATGATATCTGAAGAATAGTGAACTGAATTTAGAATGGAAAATCAACAGTGCAACCACAATACTAATACTATTTCACTATCTTAACATATTAATGGATTGATGGATGGACCATAATGACACAATGCACATTGATTCATTGAGCATTGATTGTCCATCGCAAGTTTAATATTCAAAGAACTTTGTTGATCCATAGATCATCATCATTCCTCCTTATATTCTTATTCTTATAGATCTCCTTTCGCCCCCTTTGCGACTACTTTTCTCCAAATTCCCATTTAAATGTGATTAATTGGGGATAACATACTTATATATGTATATATCTAACTGGGTGGTGTACATTAGATGTGTGGAAGACACAATGATAGTAATAATAATAGAGCAAGAAACGAGAGACGATATAGAATATATTAAATAAAAAGAGAGCCTATATATATATATATATATATATATATATAAACTTGGAAAAGACGCTCTCCGGCGACGCACAAACACACAAACACTAACACAAAAAACACTACACACATAGAAACATAAAAGAAGGACACTTACATTGGATATTTACGTTTCGACGGATTCTGATGACGACGGCCGTGCCGTCGAAACGTAAATATCCAATGTAAGTGTCCTTCTTTTATGTTTCTATGTGTGTAGTGTTTTTTGTGTTAGTATATATATATATATATATATATATATATATATATATATATATATATATAACTACTGCTGCTGCTTAAAGGAGGACTTCCATCTAAGGGTGCTTCACTATTAAACATTAGTGGAATGGAATTAAGAAGAAGATGGAATAGTAATAAGAAGGCATATAGCATTATTACGAATGGATAGGAGAGTACTTTGAAGGAGAATTGGGGAGATGATGACAACAGAACCATCAGCGATTGTAGTAGACTCTTAACTGAATTAAAAAGAGCGAAATGAAAAGGTTTTTAATGGCACCTCAGTTGGCGTAATTATTGGTAAGACCTAGTATGCACGTTAATCTTGACGCAAAAGATTAGATTGTATACATTAGGAGTACGCAGTGGCAATAATTTGCAGTTCATGAGTAATAGAAGTCTACAGGAGTCTTGTGTTTGAACTTAAAAATGTTTAGCCAAGGTTTTAAGCCAGAATGAAATGCCATATGGGAATCGAGATTGAAAATTATAATTATGTTTAAAGTTTATGGTATTTAAGCTATTGCTATGAATAAAAAATTAATTCAGCTGAAAGAGAGTTTTTCTGAAGTTTTTGTCACAAGTTTGTCAATGTACTAGGGCTCTCTAAAGGTTATAACTTATTATTATTGTGTATAGCAAGTGAAGTATTGTGGGAAAAACAACATTTGAACTTTCCCACAGGTTTAAATTTTAACCTACAACGCATTTCAAATGTAAACACAGAGTTAGGCAAAATGAAGTACAAAGAGTTAAACAATAAATTGAGAAGGGCCACAAATAAAGCAAGAGAAGAATGGTGGAAAATGCAATGCGAGGATATGGAAAGTTTACAGAAGAAGGGTGAAATTGGTGCTCTATACAGCAAGGTTAAGTTATTATCGGGAAGTAAGAAGGCAAGATGTGTGCTAACAGTTAAAGATAAATGGGGTAAGATAATAGTTGAACCAGGAAAAATCCAAGAGAGATGGAAGGAATATATAGAAACACTGTATGGTAAAGAAAGGCCTACAAGGTTAGACATAGGAAAAGAACATGACGTAGAAGAAGATAGCTTAGGTCCAGGCATACTCGACGATGAAATAGAAAGGGCATTAAAGGAGATGAAAGCAAATAAGGCCATGTAGGGGTGGACAATATTCCTGTAGAAATGTTGAAATGGTTAGGGAAAGGTGGGAAGAAGGCCATATATGGACTGATTCGTAGTATCTATGAGGAAGGAATCTGGCCGGAAGATTTTGTGAGATCAGTGTTAGTTCCTATTCCAAAAAAGGCAAAGCGTACATCATGTGAGGATTACAGAACAATAAGTTTGATATCCCACGCAGCTAAAGTTATTCTCAGGATCATCAAGAAAAGGATAGAGAGAATGACTGTCAGATGCACCTCTGGTCTGGGCATGTGGAAGTAACATTCCCCTCAACAGAATTACATTCAGAAGCACTCCTGATCTGGGCACGTGGAAGTAACATTGCCCCTCAACAAAATCACCTCCAGAAGCACTCCCAATTTTCAATTCCTGCCTTGTTGGTTTTTCCTCCTGCTAAGGTTTGGGTGTATGTAATTGCCAAATTGTTAAAGTGTGTTAAAATGAGTTACACGAAGGTGTTGAGAGATAAAAATTACTCGAAATCCTTATTAGTTGCGAGAAATTAATGGAATTTAATGTGTTAAAAGGTTGTTAATGTTTATTTTAAATTGAAAAGAATCGATAACCTATTAGCTTGTGGTCCTTACAAGTATATATGAATTAATTTTCAGCCTAACCTCCTATATTTAACGATTTTTTTTTCAAAATTCGCACGTACATTGAAAAATTGTGTTGATAATAGTTACTGAAGGTATGGAGAGACAGAAATTAATTGAAATCCTTATTACTTGCAAGAAAATGAGGGAAAATAAAGTGTAAGAAGGTCCCTTAAAGTTTAATAAAGAAATACCCTTGTCTACCAATTAATTATTAGATGTGCGTAAGGTTAACTGAAAACAAATGAATGAACTACTAGGGTTGAGAATGATTTATTACTGCAAACACCGAAGTAATAAGATATTGGTGTATAATATAAGATATTAGTAATGTAAATTTTGTATATTTTTAACTTTTAACTGAAATTAGGTAGTGCTCAAGTGGTAAGACGTGATTTTTGAGATGTTATATCGTGTTTGAATGTCCGCCATATATATATGTTTACATTTAGTCTTCACATTGATATCGTTAGATGGCGCAGCGAGTCCGAAGCCAATAACACATGGAGGACTCTTTGTTGCTAATGTCAATAAAGTTGAGTGATAAACAATTGTGGGGTCGGACGTTAGCGTCTGATGGACTTTTAGATTTTGAAATTTGATCGCCATCGGTTGCATTTCTTAATTTAATTGGTGTAGATTTAATGTCATAATGGCTACGGAGAACATTGATCATTTGTGTAGGATTTGCGTGAACGAAAGCCATTCTTTCAAGAATATTTACGACCTGTGCGAATCAGAACTTCGTTTGTATGAGATTATCAACGATTTATGTCGATTAGATGTAAGTATGAAAGTACAATATTCTCATTATCTAGTTATGTAAGTGTAAATCATGATATCGAGCTAAATGATCAGTAATTTTGACGAATACTTCGTAATTTACATGGGCTTTGTCTTGTTTATGGTAATTGGAAGGTTTTCAGAGCATTTGTACGAAATTTGCAATTTCCCCCAAAGACTTTTAATGATTTTAAACGGTATTATTGTTGACAAAATTTCATTCTGTGTACGTCTTCGAATTTTTATATATTTTTTGTAAGATATATCATTTGCTCCAAGAAGCTAGAATGGGAATGGAGAAGATATGATTGTAGATTTACAGTTTTTCTAAATTTAATGTTTGTCGGAGATTTCCAACTATACCACGCCTTTTTTTAGATGAAATTATCGATGTGAGTAATTAATTGCGAATTAGTTTTAATAGTATAATATTGAATGCTATTCTATTCGTACAATTTGTGGCGACAATTAGTATATATATATATATTTTCTTTTGTCGTGACCCCTTTGTGAAGACACGTTAAAGAAAAGGCGAAATGTCCGCGGTATTATATATTTTTAAGTGACTTTTTAATTTGAATCTTATACAGTTATTTATTTTTATTTATTCATTTGTTTGTTTACAAGTTTCCATGGAGTCTTAAGGAAATCCTACACCTAACGAGGAAAATGCACATGCGTGCTAATTAAGAAATTAAAATGGAACATAAAAACAATTACAAGGAAAGTTCTTAATTTTTAAATTGAAAAAAAAGGATTTATTAGAAAGAACAAAGTATATTTTTCTAGACTGACTGAAGTCGGTGACGAAACAAAATTAAATAACTGGAGTACAAATGAATTCCGAGGTTGGAAATGAATCTGCAGTAGAAATTATTTGTGTTACTACGGATTACCACACTTTTGATGAATAATCTCAAATTCGTTGCATTCTATAGACATCGACAGCAGTGTGAAATTTAACAATAATTAGAGGTGATGTTTGAAATAAGAAATAGTTTACTAATCCCGTGTTTAAAAGTAGGAACAATTATATTCAATTTGTTTATTAATAGGGCATCGCAGCTGCTGCTAATAATGTGAAATAATATGTTGTTTCACCATTGAATTCCGTACGAATTTCGCAAATTATAAGGTTCTGTGTGCTAATTAAGTCCTTATAAGGTGTGTGATCATTACCGCTAGGTAATAAGATTAATTTATAATAAGATCCAAATTACTGAATCATATGCAAGTGTATTATGTGCCGAGGGTATTGTAGAATAAAATGGCACGCGTAATTAGAATACCCAGTGTAATTGAGCACAGATATATGCTCAATTTGCATTTTAAATTGAATTAATCATCAACTTCTTAGCGTCAGATCTTTAACTGAGTATACGACAGGTAGCATTATGTTTAAATGTCTAAGAACGAAGGATTACAATAAAGTGTTAGAGAAACTTGCTGGATTTCATAGTAGCTCAAATCAATCTTAAATAAATGGCTGATATAACAATGGGTAACTGTGGTCTTGACTGCATTCTGGGTAGAAATTATCACCAATCAGATTGGCGACCTTTGAATTTAGCATAGTGTTATATTTTTCACTTCTACGTTCATGTTAACTTAGCAAACCAGGCCATTAGCTTGATAAAAATCTTTATAATTCGACCGTTAACAAATTGTTATCTAGTTCATCAAAGGCTTTTCGGAAATCCGTCATATGGCATCAATCTGCCAATTATCATTCGAAATTAGTTCATGTTAGACAGGTTTAGAGTTTACGCTTGTTTTTGGAAGCCATCTCTTACGAATAAAACGCAAGGTATTACTATAAGTTAATCTACCGGTTAAGGTAAGTTTTTGGATGGATACAACTATCAAATAAATTAATAAAACCACAAGATATCTCCGGAAATTCCAACTCTGTACCTCTAATGAAATAAAGAAAGCTGTTAGGATTATGAACAACCAGCTCTGTCCATTTTCATTACCGATGTCCACTATTTATGTGACGAGATGTGCTGACGTGCTTCATGACATCTCAGGTGCGTGCCAATGGTAATGCAATTGGATTTCTAGCACAGTTCCTATTGGTCGGAATTAGATCAAACCACTTGGAGTGGCTGGGGGAAAGGTTAAGCTTTTGCCGCGAACCCAGTATCAGTGCTCTCCAAGCTGCGGAAGCGACAGGACATTAGTTATTGTAAACCTCTGCACCAAATATGTCACGAAAAAAATAGAATTGACTATTGGGCAACGTTACTACGCAACTGCAATAAGTTTTTTTTTCTAAACTGAAATGAAAATCTATCGTTTAAAGAGGAGACTAACGAAATGATTGGTTAGGCTTACTAAGGGGACTCTGCTCTGTCCTACTCACAAGTTTTGAGGTGGTTGAAGGCTTTTAAGGAGGGCCAGGAAGAGTTTCTACACGAACAACGCTCTGGGTGGCCGAGAAACATCCAAAACTGACATTAATTTGGATTCGTGTTGGATAAATGTTGGACTTTGACCATCAATTGAGTATTCAATTTGACTCGTGTTCGTAAAGTGTTGGACTGTGACCATCGATTGAGTATTATCAAAATAGTTGCCAAATGAACTGAGCTTGTCGTCTACTGTGTTTCACATTGGTCCTGAAGATTTAGCGATGAGGAAAGTGTGCACCAACCTCTTGTCCAAAGTGTTTGTCACACAGCTATGCGTTCACAAGTTCCTGGCCAAACACCAGGTGCCTACGCTGCCCTACAGCCCCCCTGTTGTCCTGACATCGCCCCAGCAGACTTCTTTCTGTTCCCTCGGATAAAAGCAGACCTGAAAGGAACCGTATTTCTTCGTCTTTCGAATAGATCTAATCAGATCCATGACTGGAAGACCTTTGAAAGAGGTCCCATAAGATGGCTTATAGACCATGTACTGGTCATGGTAGAGTTGCTGGATGAAATGTGTCGAGGCCCAAAGCGAGTACTTTGAAGAATTTAATTAGTTTGTGCAAATCTTTTCAATTAATTACTTTTTCCTATATTAATTTCATTACTTTTAGGTACGCACCCAGTAGGTTGACCTGGTTGACAACAAGTTCAGTTCACTTGACAACTGTTTTGATAGTACTCAATCGATGGTCAATGTCCAACAGTTGTCGAACACGAGTTACATTGATTGCTCAATCGATGGTCGCAGTCCAACATTTGTCCAACACGAATCCAAGCACTGATCTTTCTGGTTTGAATTTAACAAACTGTTACGAACATGGTTCCGTCTAAGTATTGCAGCATTGAGAATTGGAACGGGGGAACTGTTACATTAAGCACGCCTTTTGTGTTCTCTTCTTCCTGTCAACGATTTCCTTGTCCAATGAGATTCAAACGCTTCCCTTCCAGGTCTATCCAGGAGATGATCTCCCCAGGTACGTCTGTGCTCAGTGCCATGGCCATCTGCTGGAATTCCGCAGGTTTAAACGTGCCAGCGAGGAAGGCAAGGCCATGCTCCTCAGCATCAAGATGAAGATGAACAAGGTGAGTGTATGTGACTCCCTTCTGATCTTTGCGTACACATCAATTAGAGTCAAACCGAACGATTCAATTCACGACAACACTTTCCCTCATTGCTCTCAAGTGTTCCAGGTTCAATTGTACTTGCCCTTTTTCCAAATAAGACCCACCAATCCTCTATTTCCCTGGTGATAGATATTTAACGTTAAATACTTGGACCAGTAGAGCCAAGGATCAAAAATATTTAGATGTCAACTCATATTACAATTGTAAACCTGAGTTGTTACAACAAGAAAAGAGCAACTACATGTTTACGAGGGCAGGCTGCAAACTAATGCCCAAATGCATCCTTGTACAACATAAACAAAATGAATTTCAGAAGCACTCCTGGTCTGGGCATGTGGAAGTAACATAGCACCTAATCAATATCAAATTCAGAAGTACTCACTCCAGGTCTGGGCATGTGGAAGTAATAGTCTCCCTCAATATTAATTTCAGAAGCACTCCTGGTCTGGGCATGTGGAAGTAACATTCCCCCTCATCAATATTAATTTCAGAAGTACTCCTTTTTTGGACATGTGGAAGTAACATTCCACCTCATCAACATCAATTTCAGAAGCACTACTGCCCTGGGCATGTGGAAGTAACATTCCCCCATCAATATTAACTGCAGAAACACTTCTGGTTTCCTCATGTGGAAGTAACATTCCCTAACATCAATATTAATTTCAGAAGAACTTTTTTGGACATGTGGAAGTAACATTCCCCCTAATGAATATCAACTTAATTAAGCATTCCTGGTCTGGGCATGTGGAAGTAACATTCCCCATCATTAAATCAAATTCAGAAGCACTCCTGGCCTCGGCATGTGGAAATAACATTCCCCATCATCAATATCAACTTAATAAGCCCTCCTGGTCTGGACATTTGGAAGTAACATTCCACCTCATCAATATCAATTTCGGAAGCACTACTGGCCAGGGCATGTGGATGTAACATTCCCCCATCAATATTAACTGCAGAAACACTTCTGGTTTCGGCATGTGGAAGTAACATTCCCCCTCATTATTTATCTTCAGCAGCACTCCTGGTCTGGGTATGTGGAAGTAACATTCCCCCTAATCAATATCAACTTAGTTTAGCACTCCTGGTCTGGTCATGTGGAAGTAACATTCTACCTCGTCTGTATTAACTTCAGAAGCACTCATAGTCTGGGAATGTGGAAGTAACATTCCCCATCTCAACAAAATTACTATCGGAAGCACTTTTCGTCTGGGCACGTGGAAGTAACATTCCCCACCTCATCAAAATGACCTTCAGAATTACCTCTGGCCTGATCATGTGGAAATAACATTCCCCATCTAATTAAAATGACCTTCGGAAGTACTTTTGGTCTGAAAATGTGGAAGTAACATTCCCCATCTCATCAAAATGACCTTAACAAGCACTTTTGGTTAGGCCATGTGGAAGTAACATTCCCTATCATCAAGATCAATTTCAGAAGCACACCTGGTCTGAGCATGTGGAAGTAACATTCCCCCAATGAATATCAACTTAATTAAGCACTACTGGTCTGGTCATGTGGAAGTAACATTCTACCTCGTCTATATTAACTTCAGAAGCAGTCATAGTCTGGGAACGTGGAAGTAACATCCCCCCTCATTAATGCACATGCGTGTTGAGGGGGAAAATGTTACTTCCACATGCCCAGACCAGGAGTTTATTCTGAATGTCATTTTGTTGAGATGGGGAATGTTACTTCCACATGACCTAAAGAAAAGTGCTTGTTAAGGTCATTTTGATGAAGGGGGAATGTAATTTCCACATGACCAGGCCGGAGATGATCCTGAAGGTCATTTTGTAGTTTTGGGGAATGTTACTTCCACATGCCCCAGACCAAAAGTGCTTCTGAAAGTCATTTTGAGGAAGGGCGAATGTTATTTCCACATGACCAGGCCAGAGGTGATCCTGAAGGTCCTTTTGTTGATATAAGGAATGTTACTTCCACATGATCAAACCAAAAGTGCTTCTAAAGGTCATTTTGTTGAGATGGGGAATGTTACTTCCACGTGCCCAAACCGAAAGTGCTTCTGAATGTCATCTTTATGTGGGGGAATGTTATTTCCACATGCCCAGGCCAGGAATGTATTCTGAAGGTCATTTTGATGAGGTGGGGAATGTTACTTCCACGTCCCCAGACCAAAAGTGCTTCTGAATGTCATCTTTATGTGGGGGAATGTTATTTCAACATGCCCACGCCAGGAATGTATTCTGAAGGTCATTTTGATGAGGTGGGGAATGCTACTTCCACGTCCCCAGACCAAAAGTGCTTCTGAATGTAATTTTTTTTAGTGGGAATGTTACTTCCACATGCCTAGACCACGAGAGCTTCTGAATGTCATTCCGTTTGTGTTGTCTGCAAGAATTTCTGTTTGAATTAGGTTTCCATGCCAACCCTCATAATTTTGTCGAGTTATCTGATAAATAGAAGACTTCGACTAACTTGTCTAATTGTCGTTAAAATTACAAATTATTGTTGTTGTCCAATTTTTTTTAAGGTTTACATCAAGGAAGAGCCACCAGATGTCACTGATGACAGAGTCGTAAGCCCTCGTCGGCTGACGGGAGAGTCGATTGTCAATTATTCGGAACAGGTGAGAGAGCGCTCATCGCTTTGTCTGCCTTGAATTATGGCAATTGTGGTGATCGTCGTTCCTTGTTTCGGGGATTACGTCCCCAGAATCACTTGTTACCACTGAAGTAAAGTTCAATTGCATTTACAGAGGGACAATTCATGCAATTTACTTTACAATTAACTCGTATTGTGCACCAAAATCTCATTAGGCCTGCGTTTTACATTAATAAATCTGTATGTGTGGTAATGACCTATGTGAAAACTAACACATTATTGATTCGTTCCAATTTAACTGTTCAATTCAATAATTAATTGGTAGCCAATGGCGTATCACCGAAAATAAACATTGGAAGACCTTATTTCCTCGCAATTATATTATTATTATTATATTCCTCGCAAATAATAAGGAATTCTGATCAATTTCCATATCTCAACACCTTCCTGCAACTTACATCAACACATATCTTCCATCCACTCACGAATTTTGGACAAAATTTGATATACAGACGAGGTGTGTTCAAACATTAACGATAATTTTAATATTTCGGGCAATAATATTCATATGTTTATTCTTAATACAATTGATGTTTGGTCACCTTTCGAAGTAGTCCCCCAATTTGGAGATTAATGCACTTACTTCTACGCCAGCGCTTCTTCCAATCCCCCCTTAAACACACTTCTCTCAAACTCTCGATCTTTGAGATATATGGCAGCCTTTAGTTCGTTCAGCGATGCGCTTTTAATGTCATCTACGGCTGTTGTAAGACGACGGCCCTCCCTTCTTAAGGTTCTCTTAATTTCAATAGGAAATATGGGAAAAAGTCAAACACGGAGATAATCCACATCTTGGAGGAATATGGAGGAGGCTGGGGGGGGGGGGCTACATACATCGTATGTACAGTATTGTTTTTGGCCAAACACTCACGAACAAGCAATCGAAGTGTGTGTGAGCTGGTGCATTGGTGCAAAAGCCATTTTGGAACGAATTTCCCTGCCACGCCATGTTTCACACCCAATAAATTGGAATAAATGCCATGGCATGATCCAATCGATATGCCAACATCATTCAATAATCGATAAGCGACCTCTCTCTAATTGTGATTCGGCGATCGTTCATTAATAACCATTTCTTAATTCACTTTTAAATCCAAGTTTTCATCGATTGTTTGATGTGCTGGGGCGTCTGATTGCGTCCGTCTTCATCTTCAAGGTCTTCACGGCCTTCTTCTTGGAAACACGACGCTTATATACCACTCGTAGTAAACTCTTGATTCACTCATAGCAGACTCACACCATTTAGTTACCTTTAATTTCAAGACATTTCACTCACACACACTTTGTTTTATGCTTTAATTAATTTTTTACGCAAAATTTGATGGTACAAATCCTTCGATCCATTTCTTTTAACAAACGAAAATCGCTTCGAGCTCATTAAAACACGTCTCTAACCTTTAAGTGGCTTAGTCACAGACACAAAGTCCACAGTGGAAACAGCTAGAAAGTTTTATATCATACTTCCAGGGGCATGCGTACCAACATAATAATAGGAAAAAGTTTGACGTTTGAAAGAGTTTAATGGTACGTTTGGCGCCTGACGCTTGTCATTTGTTTTTCAGATTGCCGAAGAGGTCCTACCGGACCGGAGCAGTGGTTCCTGTGCCAGACAGGTCTTCAAGGGAGAGGAATCGGTACAGACGGTGGATAACGAGGTGGGTTCGATTGAACGAGGTGTCGTTCTCTGGTGAATTAGTGGTGCTATCATCGAATACGGTATCTTTGGTTTTAATGCCAAGTTTACCGGACTGAAGGGAATTCCCAAATTTCCAACTCCTCGAGGGCGTTCAACCTGCGACCTTTCCTTTCCGTGCGTAAAATATCTGCCGTGAAGTCACTGGAACGGTTCATTGTCCAAGTGGTGTTTTTGGGCGAATTGTGATCTGTTGTTGTCTTTCTTCCACGAAGCGTGAACGGTGTTCCTTAAATCCCAACGTCGCAAGTCCTCCCCATCCGTCCGATGTAGATGGCGTTGCTGTCTGTGCAATTTGAGTTTGTAAACTCCACTCTGTTGCATCACGACACGATTTCGTCTTCGGGTGAACCTGTTTTTTAAGTTTTTCGAAGGATGTGAAAATGTTGTTAAGAGTGGCTCTGATATTGTTTATTTTTTTGAGAGAGTATTTGTTGTGTTCCGAGTGACACGTGGCCAATGAAAGGAATTATCCGCCAATTGGTGCTTTTTCTGGGTTTCGGATGTGCGATATGGCTATTCGGAACAAACGGCCCTTAGAGGTCGGAGGCTGATTGCTCTGGAGGAGCTGGGAAATTCCTTCAGTCCGGTATAATCGTGGCATGGAAACTGGAACAGTGTGCCAATAAGGCAGAATAAGTCGTCGTCCAATCATTAAATGATCAAATTAAATTACTCTCTCTTACGCAATCTTTGTGCAAAACACAAATGTAGGCTGTGAACTAACGCACACACACACACACACACACACACACACGTGCCTGTATATCACAATAGAAACGACATTCAGAAGCAATCCTGGTCTGGGCACGTGGAAGTAACATTCCATAGCTCAACGAAATGACCTTCAGAAGCAATCCTGGTCTAGGCATGTGGAAGTAACAATCCCTGGATCAACAAAATGACCTTCAGGAACACTCCTGGTCTAGGCATGTGGAAGTAACATTCCCAAACTCAACAAAATGACCTTCAGGAGCACTCCTTGCCTGGACAGGTGGAAGTAACATTGCCCAGCTCAATAAAATGACATTCAGAAGCACTCTTGGTAAGGGCATGTGGAAGTAACATTCCTAAGCTCAACGAAATGTCCTTCAGAAGTAATCCTGGTCTAGGCACTTGGAAGTAACATTCCCTCAGCTCAACGAAATGACCTTCAGAAGTAATCCTGGTATGGGCATGTGGAAGTAACATTCCCCACCTCATCAAAATGACACTTGGGAGCACCCTTGGAAAGCGGACATGGAAGTAACATTCTTTCTCATCAAAATGACCTTCAGAAGCACTCCTGGCCTGGGCATGTGGAAGTAGCATTCCCCAGCTCAACAAAGTGGCCTTAAGAAGCATTCCTGGCCTGGGCATGTGGAAGTAACATTCATAAGCTCAACAAAATGATCTACAGAATCAATCCTGGTCTGGGCATGTGGAAGTAACATTCCCCTTAATCAAAAAGATCTTCAGTAGCACTCTTGGTTTGGGCACGTGGAAGAGAGATTACTCCTCATCAAAATAACCTTTGAAAGCAGTCTTAGTATGGGCATGTGAGAGTAACATTCCCCCTCACCAAAATGGCCTTCAGAAGCAATTTTTTTTGGTATGTGGAAGTAACATTCCTCTCAAAAATGATCGTCAGAACCAATCCTATTGGGATGTGGAAGTAACTTACTGTCTCATTATAATGACCTTCAGAAGCACTCCTAGTGGCATGTGGGGGTAACATTCCCCCGTCTACAAAATCACCTTCAGAACTGCTTCTGGTCTGCAGATGTGGAAGAAACATTCCCTCCTCAACACGCACGCTATAGGTTTGATGTCTTTAAATTTGTCCAGTGCACATGCGTACATGGATGGATAGGTTCCCCAAAGATCCATAATTGTGTCATTTCATTTATGCTACAATTCATTCTTCCACTTGTTAGGAGTCCTCTCAGTGACATTAACCAGAGCAGTGATCATCGCGAAAACACTTGTGTTGTTTGTTTAATGCGTGTGCAATGTGTAATTATACTCGTTGCAGGTATTTGTCAAGTGTGAGCCCCCTGACTCTGGTTACGAGATTGAGCCAACTCCTCAGTCATCAGTGGAGCCTTGCAACGAAGACGTGGGCAACTTCGGACCTCAGGTAGGTTGGGTTGTGGCGGCTGTAATTGATGCAATTGGACCTCTATTCTCGAGCACCTAGCATTATTTCTGCTCTTTATAAATTCAGTTATAGTCTACAATCAATCGATCGATGGTTCTGTTGTCGTCATCTCCCCTATTCTTCTTCAGAGTACTCTCAATTCAATCGTAACAATGCCTTCTTATTATTGTTCCATCTTCTTCTTAATTCCATTCCACCAATGTTTAATAGTGAAGCACCCTTAGAGATGGAAGTCCTCCTTTAAGCAGCGACAGCAGTAGTTATATATATATATAGGCTCTTTTTTTATGTAATATTCTATATCGTCTCTCGTTACTTGCTCTATTAATATTATTATCATTGTGTCTTCCACACATCTAATGTTCACCACCCAGTTAGATATATATATATATATATATATATATATCTCGGAGTAGGTAATATATATATATATATATATATATATATATATATATATATATATATATATATATATATATATATATATATATATATATATATATCGATGATGTGGAAGTACTCACGAGAGCAATATAACTTTTGGACGGCACAATAGAACACAGAATAAAACAGATAACACGTAAAAGGACACTCACACTGTAGATGATTTAAGCTTTCGGCCTACTCTGAGGCCTTCTTCAGGTCAGACTCTGAGTCTGACCTGAGTTTGTGAGTCTGACCTGAAGAAGGCCTCGGAGTAGGTAATATATATATATACAGAATAAAACAGATAACACGTAAAAGGACACTCACACTGTAGATGCTTTGAGCTTTCGGCCCACTCCGAGGCCTTCTTCAGGTCAGACAGAGGTTTTGAGGGAAGAGTGCCTGGGGGGAGGGGAGGGGGGGCGGAAGGTTTAGGGACTGTTGGGAAGGAAATTAAAGATGGCGGTTAAGGGTGGGAATTTTAAAGGATCGGAAATATAGGATGTATGCGGATTCGCGAGTTCTCACCTCTATGTTGGTGGGGGCTGAATCGGGTAGGGATTCTAGAACTGTTAGGGAAAAGCATTCGTCGAATGATAGGTTGTGTGAACTTGCGTGTAAAGGGATAGGAAGAGAAGAGAGTGAAGCAGAATTACATGAGTAGCAGTGATTGTTCATTCGGATGGATTACCCCCTTGTTCGGATCTATAAGAATAAGAATATAAGGAGGAGGAGGAATGATTATGATCAATGGATCAAACAGGGTGATTGGATATTATTAAACTGGCGACGAATTCAATCAATGCTCTTAATGAATCAGTGTGTGCAGGTGCATTGTGTCATTATGGTCCATTGATCCATCCATCCATCTTATAATATGTTAAGATAGTGAATTAGTATTAGTATTGTGGTTGCACTGTTGATTTTCCATTCTAAATTCAGTTCACTATTCTTCAGATATCATTCTTCGGACAGTTTTAATATGACTACGATCATTGGTAAGAAGAAGGAGGACAAGG
The DNA here is from genome assembly GCA_037158775.1 of Hetaerina titia. Classification (NCBI taxonomy): domain Eukaryota; kingdom Metazoa; phylum Arthropoda; class Insecta; order Odonata; family Calopterygidae; genus Hetaerina; species Hetaerina titia. The sequence goes on along the minus strand of JAVFHJ010000014.1, from coordinate 4,712,209 downwards.
GACCATTGCACACACGATCAATGTTAGTATCAATGTCAATACACATTGTTTTGAAGGTCTTTTAAAGGCCTTGAATCATAATCCGTCTTGGCCTGTCTTGTCTCGTTTGCCATCTTTCTAAGACGCTCAATCCACTTTGAAGACTGATGTTTTCTTATTCCGAGCATTATCACCGAATAAAAAGCTGTCCAGTACATTTCTCAGTAATTTCTCGATAACTTTTACCACCGCACTTCATCAAAAAGGTTGATATGTTGATTCATTGCTCTGTGATTTCCTCAATTTCCATTTTCGATGACAAACAGCTTAAACAAAGGACAAATGCAGAAACTAACGTAAATGGCATACCATAGGCACAGCTCGACGATATTGTTTACATGTCAAAGCTACATATTCATGAATCTCTGTAACGTTTGGATGTACATTTCTGCCGAGCAGATTTAAACATATTTCTATTTATATATCTCTGAACTAGTTTCGCAAAGTTCCGTCAGTGTTATAAATCTGTGGCCGCATTTCGATTGTGGTTCTATTCGATGGATGATGCCTGACATCTTTCTTGGAAGTTACTCGTCGAGATGAATTACCAAACATATGTAGTCTTTAACTAACGTCAGTCGGGCTCTGACATGCAACTAATAATTGTACATTCCAATAACTGTTAAGTTGTGGTAAATTTGTGCTAATAATTGATTGATATTGATATTCCACCATTTTGGAACTGAGAAATCTCTCGATATTACGGCTAAAAGATGTCACGCATAAAGAAGAAGGGAATTGAGATGACAGAGACGTTAATAAATGATTAAAATGAAAACTGTGATGCAGAAATGGGTTTTGTGTTGCTCGGAAACCTGGTCAAACTTATTTGAATGGATCGGAAACTTGGTCCTAAATGAGACAAGGTTTTTTGTTGGACTGTGAAGGCCAAGTTATGTCACCAACCCAATCGTTTAACAAATCCCGAGACTAACTGACAAAATAACATTTGTACCAACAAAATTCGTTTCAAATAATCAACGTATCATGTCTGAAAAGTCTCTTTTTACGATGGAAATAAGATTTCAGACACAGGGAATTGAGACGACAGAGATGTTAATTAGTGATAAAATGAAAACTGTCAAATGGAGAGGAAAAATAAAATTTTTTTTGCCGCTCGGAAACCTGGTCATCCTATTATGAATGGATCGGAAACTTGGTCATGTATGAGACAAGATTATAGGTTGGACTGTGAAAGCTTTTAATGGTTACGTGGGCATTTAGAGGAAGATGAGAATGATGAAATGGACAGAAACAAAAACATATATAGAACGACCTAATAGGGCAGGGTGATAGGGGACGTTTTTGGCTCAGAAACTTGGTTGCATCTTACCAATTGGCTCAGAAACTTGGTTTTGGAGTCAAAAAATTTTTACAAAGATATTATTATGGATAAATAATGTTTTCAAAGACATTTTCCACACTTTACCTGAATTTCTCTCCATTAATTAGCTCGGGAAGTGCGAGGGAAGGTGTACTTGTTGGTACAAGTAAACGCATTGTCTGTTAAATCGTAAATAAAACCTCATTTGTGTTATCTCCTCATTTTTTTAGATTTTGTTGAAGATCGAGCAAGTTAGCGGAAATTATCTGGGCAACGTGGAAGGTCCTACGCCACTGCCACCTGGATTTGATACTGGGCACTATCAACCCGAGGTAAGAACGTCCAGAAAAACTCTTCATAGAACTACGGTTACTTTCTAAGAGTCACATATCAGGGTAAAGGGTATCAGTTACCTGAAAAAAGTAACTTGAACGAGGGTTGCTATTTATATTGTGAGCCTTGACAACACCAAGGGCTTTGGGTGCGATCTGATGTTTCTATCATAAAGTTTGATCCTTTTAACGCTAATTTCATTCAGAACTTTCTGTCGTTCGATCACAACTTGCGCTCTTTAAAGTCACTCGAAAATTTAGTCTCGGTGAAAAGATGTTAACTTTTGAAATGGTTTCGTTCAATGGTTTCTGATGACTTACAGGATCGCACCCAAAAGTGGTAGGACTGATTTTCTCTGGCGGTGGAGGGGGGTCTGCCTGGCAGGGTAAGGCGGAGGGGGCTCTTAGCAACAGACCAACACCAACATCAGTCGCCTGCGGGCTGTCATTGAGTGAGGATACCGTTTTTAGTGAATCAAGTTTTATGTCCGCGTCGAAAAACCAAAATGAATCTGAATTTAGAGCAACGTTATTCCGTGAAGTTTTGTGCGAAACTCGGGGAAGACGGCAACTGAGACCCTCGACATGATCAAGCAGGCTTATGGGGACACTGCCTTAAGCCATTCCACATTATTTGAGAGGCACAAGTTGTTTAAAGAGGGTAGGGAGCTCGTAGAAGACGACCATCGCTCCGGGCGGCCGTCGACGGCAAGAACCGACACAAATGTGGACAGAGTGAGGACACTGCTGAACACAGACCGCCGCTTAACCAGTGAAGAAATTGCAGACCAGTTGGGTCTGTCCGCATCCAACGTGCAACGCATTATTTCACAGGATTTGGCCATGCGCAAGGTGTGCGCCGAGATTCGTGCCACGGTGCGCTCGTCGTCAGGCAGCTTCTGGCCAAATACGGCATTGCCACATTGCCACACCCGCCCTATTCTCCCGATCTAGCATTAACGGACTTCTTCTTCTTCCCCCTGATGGAAAGACAGCTCAAGGGACGACGTTTTGACTCGATAAAGGCCGTTCAAGAGGCTTCGACGAGGGTCACCAACGGCATCCCCAAAGAAAATGTCCAACGGGCGTATGGGGAATGGGAGCAACGTTATACGAGGCATGTTTTTTTAAGTAAGTACCGTTTTGTGATTCTGCGGCCGCAGCGCTACGGTCGGCATTCCGCGCATGCGCGCTGGTTACCTACATCTCTTGTCTACGCACTGACGTCATTACAGTCTGATTCTTTATTGTATATGTTGTTTACTGAGTGTTTAAGATGCCTCCGACAATCGTGAGTCCCGCTGATTGTGAAGTACGGGCTGTTATACGATTTCTTAGTGCTAAAGGCATAAAATCGATCGATATTCATCGTGAGATTGTTGAAGTTTATGGACAAAACATTATGAGTGATGGAATGGTAAGGAAATGGGTGAGAGCATTTAAAGATGGCCGCACAAATGTGCATGATGAAGAACGGAGTGGGCCTCCTTGGGTCGTTAACGAAGATATGGTTCAGAAAGTGGACGAAAAGGTGAGAGAAAACAGACGCTTTACAATTTCATCATTGCCCGACTGCTTTCCTCAATATTCTTTTAGTGTAAAACTGTATTAAAAATAACTGTAATTTCATCATTAGGCTCAAAATATGAATAGCAACCCTCATGACAGTCACCTGTAACAGTTGTTATTTAAATATAAGTAATCATGTACCATCATTAATGGCAGTTACCTTTTCCTGTGACTCACTTGTAACAGTCACAAGTATCGGTAACGTTTTAAAAGACGTTACTAGTGACTCTCAAGTAATACATTTATCAAAGTAACTGTTTAGTGGAACAGTACTTTGAAGAATATCAAGTGTTTGTGCAAATCTTTTCATTTCGAATATTTCAAGAATAGATTAAGCCATTTACAACATTAAATTACTATGATTCAATCACCACGCTCAAAATATAAATAGCAAAGGTCGTAATAGTCACCAGTAACAGTTGTAAGTAACTTGTTACAGTCACAGGTATCGTTAACATTTTAAGATGTTACTAGTGACTGTCAGTAGTATCAGTTATCAAAGTAACTGTTTAGTGGAACAGTACTTTGAAGTAATTTTAAGTGTTTGTGGAAATCTTTTCAATGGAATGCTCCCAAAAAATTCTGATGTTAGATCAGGAATGCAGCTTGTATTAATGGGGGAATATCTTTTAATTCTTTGAATTTCTTAAAAGGGTCATTGGGACAGAATGGATTCTGAGAATGATGGCAGTGGATCGTGTCCTTCTGTGTTGAGTGACGAAGAAGCCGATGGCATGAATGGAGATGAATACATTGGGTCATCTCAGGTGAGAATACAAATCCTTTTATTTCTTCTCTGTCTGCTTTTCTTTCTTTGAAGTATGTGCCGTGGAATCTGGTAGTTACAAGGAGCAAAATGATAAATTCCTGAGCAGACCTTTAGAAGGAGTTCAAGAATACCAGTGTCTACTACGATCGATGATGGTTCTGTTGTTGTCGTCGTCTCCCCTATTCTTCTTCAGAGTACTCTCCATTCATTCATTCGTAATAATGCCTTCTTATTATTATGCCATCTTCTTCTTAATTCCATTCCACTAATGTTTAATAGTGAAGCACCCTCAGACGGAAGTCCTCCTTTAAGCAGCAGCAGTATTAGTTATATATATATATATATATATAGGCTCTCTTTTTATTTAATATTCTGTATCGTCTCTCGTTTCTTGCTCTGTTATTATTATTATTATTGTCTTCCACACATCTAATGTATACACCACCCAGTTAGATATATATGTAATCCCCAATTAATCACATTTAAATGGGAATTTGGAGAAAAGTAGTCGCAAATGGGGCGAGAGGAGATCTATAAGAATAAGAATATAAGGAGGAATGATTATGATCAATGGATCTACAAGGTTCATTGAATATTGTTAAACTTGCGATTAATTCAATCAATGCTCTCTAAATGAATCAGTGTGCAGGTGCATTGTGTCATTGTGGTCCATTGATCCATCCATCCATCTTATAATATGTTAAGATAGTGAAATAGTATTAGTATTGTGGTTGCACTGTTGATTTTCCATTCTAAATTCAGTTCACTATTCTTCAGATATCATTCTTCGGACAGTTTTAATATGACTACGATCATTGGTGAGAAGGAGGACAAGGGACCATTGCACACACGATCAATGTTGTCGTACGTCAACACACAGTTGGTTCAAAAGGTCTTGAAAGGCCTTGCATCATCATCCATCTTGGCCTGTCTTGTCTCATTTACCATCTTTCTAAGACGCTCAATCCACTTTGAAGACGGATGTAATTTCTTATTCGGAGCATCATCACCATATAAACAGCTGTCAGTGCATTTCTCAGTAATTTCTCGATAACTTTAACCACCTCACTTCACCATATTAACTAGAAGTGTTGATTGGTTGCTCCGTGATTATGTCAAATTCACGTTAACATATTCAAGTTAACGTATTACACGTAAATATTGACAGCGATTGTTAATGATGCATTTTGACAATTAAAGAGAGATCATTTCTGTACTATTCTGTACACTTTTAGGTTAATGGATGAAGAGTTCAAATGTAGTGAAATGACAAACTCACCTCTTCACCAATCCCTTAACAATCCCTTAGACAATCCCTTAACTCGCAAGTCACCTTATTCCATCCGGATTCCTGGACATTCCTGGAACTGGGCGTTCTCTCGTTTCCAGATGAGTCGGCGTGAATTGTACAACACAGCCAGGAGGACGGAACCATACCAGACAACCGAGACGGCACATTCCCGTGCGGCACGGATGGAAAGGCTGAGGTTACAGGGACAAGCTGAGGGCCAGCAGGACCGAGAGCAGAGAAGACGTCGACAAAGGGAGGAGAGGCGAAGGCGCCTCGAGAAGGAGACCCCGGAAGAACGCAGCGCCAGACTTCAACGGCTGCGGTTGTACAATGCGGCATATGTGGCACGGGAAACGCCGCACCAGCGCGTGGACCGTCTGTGGAAGATGAGGATGTGTCAGTCTCGGAGGCTTGCGAGAGAGAGCAGGGAAAAGCGGGAAGAACGACTGCTTCAGTTGCGATTGAACCAGGTTGAGCGGCTGGAACGGTTCAGGGACCGCATCCAGGAAGGGAGCCTGGACTGTACCAGGCGGAGTTCCTCCAGGGAAGCAGCAGAGAACCAGGACGATGCCACAGGCCCACCGGAAGAGAAGCAAACCGCAGCTGAGCCAACTTCCCACGCCGAACCAGAACCCAAAACCACTCCTCTGCAACCAAAGATAAGTACTCGCTCCTCTAAGATCTCCCCACAGTACAGAGAAGAACTCCTGGGCGTTCCGGAAGATTTCATCGGCACGATTGAGGAATTACTCGGTCCGGAAGGCGAGACGGACCCGCCTACCAAGAAACGCCGTTTGAAGTTCAGAATACGAAAAGGTTCAAATGTAAACCGTCTTCAACCGACTAAGGTGCACAGTAAGACCCAGATCGGTACCCCCAGCAAGATTCATACCACAATAGAGCCTGGGAACATCGTCACAGATGCAGGACTGGGAAAGAGTGCAGTGGTAGACCAGGTGGAACCTCTAGTACCGGAGGTTAACCAATGTGGTATCACGACTGAGGTTTGCAAGCCGTTAAAACATATTATAAGGCTGAAAATGAGTGGCAGTTCTCCTAAGAATGCTTTGCAGCTTGAAGGGGATCGAATTCAGCAAACTGAGCTTGCACGTCAGTGTTGCAGTGAAGACCGGACGAAGCCAGAAGATTTGGAAGATAAAGTCCGTCAACTGGATGGTGATGAGGGGAAGGTCCTCAGATCTAGGAGACTGACCCTAAACACTGGTAAGGACACCAGTGACAATCACACAAGGAGGTTTCGTCTAAGAAGGAAGGTTTCTGAACTGGTGAACTACGCTGACCCAGTCGGGAGCGAAGACGACAGCAATATATCAGCTGCGACAGAGTTGCAGACATTTCAGACAGTAGAGGAACCATCTATCCAAAGTTTTCCAGGATTGAAACAGTCTTTGAAAACTTCAAACACCGAGGACGTCAGCACAGTATCAGAGCACACAATATTGGATACATCTCCGATTCCAAAACAGAATCCCGATCCTGGATTGAAGAGTGTTATGATTTCTGATGATGTAAACCCGGACAATGTTCAGAAATCGGCACAGAATCCACAGAGCACGGAACAGATTACTGTAGATGAGTCTGCATCTTTTGTATGTGAAGGAAGCGGTATCCAGACCAGTGGGGAATCCACAATATATTCCGGAACTAGCTCAGACCCGAGGCAGAATCCAAGGAAGAAGGGGGCATTATCGAAAAAGAATCGCAGTAGCAAGAAATCACTTTTTGAAACTCTCCCAGGAGATATAGCAGAGTTAACTGATTCAGTAGCTAGTCCATCTGTGGCCGATCCAGTTGGTTTGGGCTGTTCGTCAAGCTCCGAGGTCGTCAGCCTGGATATACCAACTGATTCTGGTACTGTTCAAGCTGAACCAGTTGTGGATTTGCCAAAGTCAGCCATGAGTGGTGACGTGAGATCTGGAGGCACATCTGAGGCACAGTCACAGCAGTTGAACACTTTGACTGAATACCGTTTACCAGGAGTTCCGGATCGAGGTAGTTTTGGAGTGAATTTTGAACTTACTGAGCCAAAAAAGGTGATTGAGGATAAGTTGGAGACGTCAGGAAAGGTTCAGGGCCTGCCAGATATCGAACGTGCTTCAGAAAATTCACCTTTTGTCGAATCCCGGGATAGTTCAGCCACCGAGTCGGCTAAAACTTCCTCAACGGACGAATCAGACAATCTTTTGAACTCTAGAAATCCTTATGGGATCAAGATAGCTTTCGTTTCGTCTGGAATCACCGATTTTGAAGGGCAGAATACGAAGAATCATTTGGGTAAATCAGAGAATGACTTGACAATATCCGATACGACTGAGGTCAACGAGAAATGTGCTCCGTTGCATTCAACACAGGAGGACAATTCGGTGCTTACAAGTGAAACCCCTTGTGCAGCGTTGTTGAATGAAGAGGGGTCCATAAACAGACTTGTTCTTAAAGTTCCCTCACTGAATAAGAGTGTCTGTGAGCAAGATGCCTCTATGTCAGACGTGTGTACAGAGTATGTCAGGGCTAATGTGTCAGATTCAGAGGTCGTTTCTCCATGTACAAAAGATGTTACAGTCAGCGATGACCTTTCTATCACTGGAGACAGTTCACAAATCTCCGGTGAGGTTGACAGAGTTCAAAACAGTGTTCCAGTGCCCAAGGATGCTGAACTGTGCATCAGGGACGATGTTATGAGTGGCGATGAGATGTATCAGAAACATCTGAGTTCAGAGAGTCAATCCGGGAGCTGTCCTGATCCACTTATAGCTGCAACAAGTTAACAGTTAGCTAGTTAAGGAGGAAACGAAGGTAATGGTAGCTTGTTAAGGTACTCATACTAATAGGAGTTAAGAACTACAATGTTTGGACTTTATTCTTTAAGTTTTAAGCGGGCTAGTCAAGGAGATTGAGTTTTGGATCATTCTTTGAACTCTTTAGTGTGTTCAGAGGCCTAAAAGAATTGTTTGCAGAGACGCTATAACATTTTCCTAAATCAGGACATTGTTCAACGAACATCTATTCCATCTCCCGATATGATGATATCGATGCTGCGAAATGGACCCAGATCAGAGGAGATCAAGATGAGGTTCAAGCAGAATGTTTTGGTATGATTTGGCAGAACAAATTTATTTACAAGGTGTCGTTAGATGTTGAAGAAGTGTTGCGTCAACAGGGATGTTGAACTAGGGACTGGGTTGTAGCCCGAGAATAATAATGGCTTTTGTTAATGATGTTCAGGGGATGTGTTAATCATAATGGAGTCGTAATGATCTCAAAAAATGGAATGGTGAGTCGTCTGATGTTGAAGTTATTCATATAACATTGCAAGAAGTATATAGATATATGTGTATATATATACACCAGGTGTATAAGCTTAAATCTGCTGTTTTGTCACTGGAAAAAGTGTATTCAAACTTTTGTCCCCTGCCAGCGAAGCAGTTACTTATTCAAACTATTGTCCCCTGCCAGCTAAACAGTTATGTATTCAAACTATTGTCCCCTGCCAGCTAAACAGTTACTTATCCAAACTATTGTCCCCTGCCAGCTAAACAGTTACTTATCCAAACTATTGTCCCCTGCCAGCTAAACAGTTACGTATTCAAACTATTGTCCCCTGCCAGCTAAGCAGTTATGTATTCAAACTATCGTCCCCTGCCAGCTAAACAGTTACTTATTCAAACTATTGTTCCCTGTTCCCCATATTTTCATTTGTAAATCTCCTCAAGTTTCATTGCCCTCAAATTTTTGTTAAACTTCATTTTTTTTTTTAAACCGTTGGGAGGTTTGTAATTCCTTGAATTTACCTCTAGCCCCAAAGTTATGTCAACCTCAAATTACGTAAACTTTGAATTAAGCCGTTAACCTCAAATTTAAGTTAACTTTGAAGTTATCTTGGAAGGCAGATAAACCTAGAATTAATGTTAACCTCTAAGTTATATCAACCTCAAATTTCGTTAACCTTGAATTAAGACTTTAAACCTCAAAGTTAAGTTAACTTTGAAGTTATCTCGAAGTTAAGTTAACTCAAAGTTACCAGGTATGCAAACTAAGATCCGCGGTTTTTTTAGCCGGGAAAACTGAAAGAATTAATTATTCAAACTATAGTCGTACGGTTTAGTTAACGTTGCACCTATTTTCCGATCTTTTGAAGCTTTTCAATAGCACGTAGGGACATAGAAATGGCTGGTTCGACATAACTTGGTCAATGATACAATTTAAAAGTTAAAAATGCTAAGTTAAGCGTCGTAAGTTTAAGCGTAACCCTTGACTTAGTCCTTTATAATAATTTTATACGTCTTTTCCATACGTAACGCACTTTTTCTCAGCGTCGTGTTTGATTATTACGTCGTAAACCGTGTCGACGTCAGCAAAAGCTTCACATTTCAATTGTTTGGTAAAATGTATTTCCGTAAACCTTCTCACAATTTGTTAATTTTATTAGGAGAAGGCTCTGGGTCGTTATTTAAATCTCTTTGGCGTCCATCTGTTTTAAATAATCTCAAGTATTTCTTGACACGTTTGTGTGTTTGTTCGTGAATATTAATCATTTTGAATAATCACCAGTTGGCTTGTCTCGTTAGATTATTCCGTTGATAATTTTCATAACCTGTTTCGTACCTCTAATGGAAAATCTTCGAGTGAAATTTAAAAAAGATTATATAACGTTTATTCCTTACCTAGAGGTGTACGGTAATGCTTAATTTCGAGATTTGATAATCCTACAGTATTGAAAGAAATGTAACGCCTTGTACAGTTATGTAAATTATCGTTTTTTTCCCCGAGAAATTGACCAAATTTGAGTTTTAACTCGCGATTTCTCTTTTGAACCTTCCCAACGGTATGTAGGCACACGAAAATGGCTATTAGAATAACACCCAATTGCTCGGCAAGCATTTCAATGCTATTGCATATCATCTTCGCACAAAAAGAACCTTCAATTAATGGTATTCAAACCTTCCCAGACCAATTTTCAACACTCCCTATCACTCAGATGAAAATAGCCATCTGTAAACCGACGAAACAAATCTCCGTACGTTGTTGACGATAAAGCACTGTCACCATTAAGTCTTAATAAGCATTCGATGCGATTTCGACTGCCGATTCCTTCAAATTTAGCACAAAAACATAACTCACGTATCCTCCTTTTTAGGCAATGAACCTTGATGTCCTTATAATACGAAAAATTTGAGTTTTCTTATGAAATCGCCGACGACTTGCACCGCTTATTTTGTTTACAAATGTCGGCTTCAATGAGAACAAAAGAACGGCGTGTCCGTAGCAACCTAACGGCTTACTATCGCCAAATGTTTATATGCAGCAGATTTAAGCTTATACAACAGGTAAACCTTTGGGCATTTGTGTGAATATTTTACATTTTAAAATAGGCCGCAGTGGACTTAAACGTTCCTGGTAGTTGTAGAAATATTCCAAGTTGTTGCAAAAGCCATTTTTATATAACTAGGTCCGTGTTATCAGTCGATTTTCATGTTAGCCGTAACGATTAACCCTGACGATGTAGTCTTGGTTTTAAAGCCATCTTCTGTGCTTATGGTGCTGTTATGATCGAGTGGCCAACATTGATAACCAATCTGTCTTTCAGTTGAGTTGAAATATCAGATCATATGAATCTTTTTAAGAGGTTCTAGTTGGCTTTTAAAGCAACAAAGAGATTCGACTCAGAAGAAAGATTGTCTGTGAGTGGTGCGTTGTGGTGCAATCTAGTTATTAAAACGAAATCACTCAGATTAAGAAGGCATTGCAGACTTAGCTTATACAGCGTGCGGCACTTGAATCCAGACAAATTAATGAGTTCCTTCGCATTAGATTTCCTCGCCGTGTTATTGAAACCTTCCTCAGACTTCTCCGAAGCATTTATACTTAGCCGCGATATCGTAAACAGTTGACCGAGGGTACCGGAGAGAAGAATCGAAGTATATATCGAAATATAACGCCCTAATATGAACACTTATGATAATGGCGACTGTTCAAATTGTTCTCTGCACGCTTCAATGTGACATATCGGCCTTTTTTGAGGTTATGACCCCTCACTAGATGCCTATATCTTTCAAAGAAAGCCAATCGTGACCTCCGGTGGAACTGCAATATGGCGGGATGACGTCCTGTGCGAACAATTTTGATTATAGTGACTCTTTGATTGTACCCCGCTGACTTGTACGTAAAATCTCGGCCATTTTTGAGGTTATGACTGTTTGCTAGATGCCGATATATTTCAAAATATGTCAATCGGTACCACAATGACAGGATAATGGCCTCGCACGAACACTTTCGATAATGGCAGCTCTTCCAAATCGTCCTTTATGTCTCGGCCATTTTTTTACGGTAATGACTGTTTGCTAGATGCAAATATCTTTCGAGGAATGCCAAACCAGTGACCAACAGTGAAACTATGAAGTAGCGGGAATATCAAATTTGAAATTTTACATGGATTTAAGCGCCGTAACCTGTAAAATTAATTCTCTGTTACAAGCAATGGGCGAAGTGCTAATTTAATCGATCGTCGACGATTCGCGCGATCCTTGAAGATTAATTAAAGACACGTTTCGGTGTTGTTGCTATATCAACGGTGCGGTTGATAGTTTTATGATGCTGATACAGTGTACCGTTTCGGCATTATTCTAACCTATGCCTAGTTGGGTAGTCCCATTTGCTTTCGTTTTAGCAATTCTAGTCAGCAAAGCGATTATATGCGTGGAAAATGATGTATTTTGGCAATGTTTCTGCGGACATCTGCGTTTTTTTAGTGATTTTTCGTTTGTTTGATGTTTTGATCATAGAAATCATGTTTATAAAAATGATTTATCTAACGCTGATGGAATGCCTAGTATCCCAAATGGCTGTTTGCTGTTAAAAATTGAGTAAAACAAGATTTTATATGTATATATATATATATATATATATATATATATATACTCTTTATATATATATATAGAGAGAGAGAGCTATATAACGTTTGTGCTTTTGTGATTAACATTAATTAATGACAAAGTTTGTCATCTATTACAGAAAAGAAAACCATTTTTTTTACATTTTCCCTAAAGAAGCCAATTAGATAGTTTTTTTGTAAAAGATTGCTAATTATTGTTGTGTTACGATATGTGTACGTACAGAGTTATTTTTAAGTGCTTCAGATGAATTTATATCATATGTTGGAAAGAGTTAGCGAAATGTTCAAATCCTGAATGTTGATTCTTTGTTCATGTTGTAATTAGAGTTTGTACTGAAACAATAAAAGGCAATTGCGGAAATCTATGATTAAATAGTTCAGTTATTCGAATCTATGCTTCAAATAATGATTTTTAGATCATTATTGTCAAAGGTAAGTATATACATAAAATTGTGTATATATATTCACACACAGAATTGTGTATATATTCATTCACACACAGAAATGGATATAAGGAAAGGGGAAAGGAACACAGACAAAGGACGAACACAATAAAGGTGGGGAAGGCGGAATCAAGCAGATCACAAACGTGAAAATATTTCCTTCACCGGGATTTGAACCACGGACCTTCCACTTGCCGGGTGAATGCTCTACCAGTTGAGCTAATAAGGAAACCTGATTTACTCTGAGATCTATGATCTTATAAAGCACCAAAGTGCTCCGATTCATTACCCCAGGAGATGGCGTTAGGGAGCTGTTTACACCCACCAAAGGAGAAATAGACAAACGCAAGAGGAGAATGGACAGTAGGTTAGAGCAAGCATTAAAACATCATAAAGGATAGGAACGGTGCGTTTCATGGCACACGTAGCCAGAAGAAGAGACGAGCCGCATTCACCAATGCCATCTCTGGGCCAAGCAATTGGAGCACATGGGCGCTTTAAAACATCACTGATCTCAGTGTAAATTAGGTTTCCTTATCAGCTTAAGTGGTAGAGAATCCACCTAGCATGTGGAAGGTCTGGTGTTCAACTCCCGGATAAGGAAATATTTTTACATTTGTGATCTGCCTGAATCCGCCTTCCCCACCTCTCTTGTTTTCGTCCTTTATGTGTGTTCCTTTCCCTTTTCCTTATCTCTATTTCAATGTGAATGAATATTTGTTCGCCGTATGGCGGTATTTCGTGTTTGAATGTATATATATATATATATGAAGGGTCGCGGTGGTCTAGTGGGTAGAGCGTTGGACTGCTGACTACTGGAGGGTCCCGGGTTCGATTCCCGGGTGAGGCGCATATATCCTGATGTATGAATATTCACACGCCGTATAGGGCTTGGTACATGGGAGAGCTCTACCATCACCTACTAAACCGACCTTATAAGGGTTGATTACTGTGTGCATTATAATGCATACAATTTCAGAGAGTAAAAATCATTCGCCTAGACCGGGATTCGAACCCGGATCCCTCGATATCCGGCCAGGAGTGCTTTAACCAATTAAGCTACCGAGACGTCCTCTTACACTCTGAAATTTTGGGGGCTTTAAAGGAACAAGATGTTGTGACGAAATACCGTACATACAATGTCACAGGCATTCGTAGTCGTGCGCAACGCGCCACAGTCCACGATGTTAAAGCCAATTTCAAACACTTAGGCTATTCATTTCAAGAAACTGCGGGAGATGCCGCAAGAGTAAATATTAACAGACACATTCGCTATGTGTGCATTATAATGCAACCATTTCAGAGAGTATAAAAATCATTCGCCTAGACCGGGATTCGAACCCGGATCCCTCGATATCCGGCGAGGAGTGCTTTAACCACTTAAGCTACCGAGACGTCATCTTACACTCTGTGTCCTCTGAGCAAGCATTGAGACGTCCTCTTACGTACTGTGTTCATGGTTATATATATAACCTGAGTCTTGTAAGATTAGTAATTGTAGATGACACACTTGCAGCGGACGTCCTAATCACTGATCAACAGACGATACAAACATCGCTCAAACTCGATTCTAAGATTTGATTCACAAAATGTCCGGCCAATCACTCATCAAAAGCGTAATATCATTACAAACCATATATTGGACAATAATATCCAATTGTGGAACGTGTGTCGGCCATTCGTTAATTGAATAACAATTAGGGATATACCGTATAAATCTGTGGAGGATGGGTACCACGCCGTACCACACAGAAGACAAAGAGAACAAACAAAACCCTCCTCATTATTATTCCCCCTTGCGATCTTCTTGCGCCTACTGCGATGTTTATTCATGTTCCTCCCAACTCAAGAGAGACACCTCTCAAAGGGTAATCATTACACCTCAATGGACGATCAGATGAGGTGTGCAGGCAGCTAATTCTATAAGTAATGGATTCGAGAAGATTCGGAGGAGTTTGTCAATGATGACATGATTGAAACACTTGTTAAACGTTGGGAGAAATGTGTTTAGCCTTAATTGGACGACTGCGTTGAACAATAATACATATATACATGGTTTAGGAAACTTAAAAGAACTGTACTTTAAAGTACTTTTTGCCTCACGTTGCTATTTGTTTCAATTTGAGGCCTACGTGCATGTGTTCGTTACTTTTCAGCCTACAATCGTAGCTTCAAAGGAACGACTTTAAAAATATGTAACGGAATTCAAACTAATTCATCTTAAAATATCGTCCCCAAGTCATTGATATCAACTCTCGCATATTTTATATGCAATAATTAAATATTCTGGGCATTAAATGTTTAAAAGAATAGCTTAAAAACGTTTCGAAAATATTAGTTTTCGCAAATTTCATTGCAGAGGATAACTTATGCGGAGGAGGTTTCAAAGTGAAAAATGGAGAAAACTTCACCCAATTAACACTGAGATACCCTTGGACTATTTTACCATAAAATAAATGCATTTCAAGGAACGCCTTTGATAAGGAACAACATTTTTTTAATGTTAAAAGATGACGAAGATCGTATTTTTCCTATCTAACGAAACAATACTTCGCATATTGATGCAGAAAAGCAATATCATTCTTCTGACTCCCAACTCTGGACCAGTTTCTGAAACAGTTTACCTGCCGTGGTACTATTAAACCCCTCTCAGAAAAGTGAGACCGGCTTGCACGTACCATTTGTGACGTCGGTGCACAGAGTTGTTCCCATAATTAAATAAAACAATACCAGTCTGTTAGGCCTTTCTTAGCATATTACCAGGTCACAGATAAATGGCCACCTCAAGACATTGCACAGAAACATTAACTGAGTTCCTATTCCAACTTCCACACCAGCTGAAACACATAGAAAATCAATCCGAACCACGGTTCAGTCTCCAGGGGAATCAACTCGGTACACGTGCCGTTGTTATGCGTTGTAGGCACTGGATGAAGGCATCCCTTCACCGAAGATTGAATATCCTTTGTCTTTTGGATTTGAAGAGTTTCCTGGCACCCCACAGTCTTCATCGCGGTCCGGCTGGCACGCAAATATGTGTGGAAGGACGTCCTTCTTGATCCGTAAGCTGACTCCCATAGTTTTGTGGTACATGTAGTTCTCGGTATCTTCCTGCAGCTGTAGGGAAATGATAAGAATTCTCATTTATCACATTTCGACACAAAGTGCCGCAAGAATCAATCCAACTTTAAAAAGTAAAGATAAGTTCAGTACAGACTCTTCTAATGTTCTATTGAACATACGAGTGTTATCCCAGAAGAACAAGAAACATTTACGAATACAATAATTATTGTAAGAAATGTATTTATATACGTAATAATTTCAATTCAGCTCTATAACTTTTCCCACTGATGTTCGATAAGTTCGATACCCTTTTTATTATAATAAAAACTGTCTTGCTCCTCAAAATAGACATTAACTGCCAACACATCACTTCTTCACGTTTGGAAAAATAATTGAACACGGGAGCCATTTACAAACAATCTAAATAATAGCTAATTACTTCCAAAATGAGCCATGTATCACCATATATGATGAAAAAGTTCATTTGCAGGTCATTGTTTCCGAAAATAAATATTTTACGCAGATGTAGACTGCAACGTCTAAGTCTACGAATAGATTTAAACCGGTTGAAACTGTTTGCGATGTTATTTCGTCCGACATTTTTCAATAAATTTATCGCTACGAATAACGTTTGTCATTTGTTTTTTCCTGCTCACACCAAACACAACGAAAGGCTATTACTTAGCAACGATTCGCAACACCGTTATTTATTGCTGTGTTTTGATCTTTTACAACTGCTAAACCTTCAAACAATTGCGAAACGCGTTCGTACAATAACCGTCGTGTTTTAAACGTCTCTGAATTTTTTGAGAGAGAAATTCTCCACAATAATGCGTTTCCTGAATCCCTGCGACTCAACCGAACCATGGTTCGAACCCGCGTGCCAATATTGGTCAAAGTATGCTTACATTGAAGTGGTCCCCGCAGCAGTAAAGCTCGTAGGAAGGCATACTAGATATCTCGCGCCGTGCAGCCTTGAACCACTCAATTCTGCGGTCACGGTGAATCGGCACGTTCACGAATCCTTTCTCTGCATTCCGGGACGTTGTATTTTTGCAATACGGCACGAAGCACTTCCGACACTTCTTCCGTGACTTGATACCCGAGCTGGGAAACTGCAAAAATGGACACATAAATATGAAAACATTGATTTACGTCAATACTGTAACGGAAAACATTTTTTTTTGCATCATTCTGATGGTTTCCGTGACATCAACGACGTATGTTATGAAAAGTATGAACAGTTTTCTTATATTTTTAAGTCGTTCGGACTATCGGCGAATGTAAACGTTTAAAATTGTACACGGATATCGCTGCAAAATGCTGTTATTCAACTTTTGTACGAGGTATATTCAGAATATGACGGGACTTTTTAATTTTCGCGAGTTTGGAAAGTCCGATTGTCTAAGTGTTGATGTTATTATGTTGGTACACATGTCCCTATAGTATGACAAAATTTTTAGCTAATTTCATTGTTTACTTTGTCTGTGATAATCATTAAGGTTAAGACGTGTTTTCATGCGCTTGGCGACTTTCGTTTGTTATAAAAATAGGAGTCTGAGAATTGGTAAACCAAATATTGCTTAAAATACAAAATAAAGTGTAAAACAAAGCGTGTGTTACATGTTAGAAAAGGCCAGCAAAATGGTGAGTCTGCTATGAATGAAACAAAGAGTTTAATACGAGTGGTATATAAGCATATCCAAAGACGGCCGTGAAGACGTTTGAAGATGACGAACGACGCCCCAGTACATCAAACCCTGCCGGGCAGACCCCCCTCCACTGCTCCGTTCGCGCCAGAGGAAATCAGTCGTACCACTTTTGGGTGCGACACTGGACATTGGGGAGATCGGCCGCACCATAGAAACCCGCCTAAAGGAACACGAAAGGTGCATCAGGTAACCCAGAAAATGCGCGGGAACGCACCCGATTGGCCGTAGTGGAGCACATTAACGCTTCCGACCAATCAGGGCACACCTAAGCCGGAAGGGAAAGTATCAATACCAGGCCTTTTTAAGCTCTGAACTTCACCCTGAAGATGATGGCAGAGTCAGCCTTTGAAACGTCGGTGGACTTCATCAACCTAACCCGGTGGGAAACCCGAGAAAA
Source organism: Hetaerina titia (assembly GCA_037158775.1). Classification (NCBI taxonomy): domain Eukaryota; kingdom Metazoa; phylum Arthropoda; class Insecta; order Odonata; family Calopterygidae; genus Hetaerina; species Hetaerina titia. Next base: position 4,694,360 of record JAVFHJ010000014.1, on the reverse strand, counting down.
CTTCTTGAATGCCATACGCCGGGAAAACCTGAGAACATTCGTTTTGGGTAGGAAACGTGTCATTCGTTTAGGCACTGAAACGTGTTATACTTACAGGCGACGAAACGTGGATTTATGAATTTTACGACGAAACTTAAGGGTTGATACATCTACATAAATGCCCTGCGAGCCACCAAAAAAGGTGTGTGGCAGGGGGTGTAGCACCAAGAGGGAAGGGTAAGGGATGAGGGAGAGATTGGGGTTCATTCAAATAGGTGGGGGAGAACCTGTAAGATAAAAAAATATTGACATACATACACATATATATACATATACATACATACATATATATGTTCATATTCATTCACATAGAAATAGAGATAAGGAAAATGGGAAAGGAACACATATAAAGGACGAACACGGGAGAGGTGGGGAAGGCGGAATCAAGCAGATCACTAATGTAAAAATATCTTCCTCGACCGGGACTTGAACATACCGGATCTCCCCACTTGCCATTGGGCGGATGCTCTAACCACCTAAGCTATCGAGAAAAGGTACTTTACACTGAAATCTGCGATCTTATAAAGCGCCAAAGTGCTCCGAATCATTAAACAGAAGATGGCGTTAGGGAGCTGTTTACACCCAACAAAGGAGAAATGGACAAACACAAGAGGAGAATGGACAGTAGGTTAGAGCAAGCATTAAAACATCATAAAGGATAAGAACGGTGCGTTTCACGGCACGCATAGCCAGAAGAAGAGACGAGCCACATTGGCCAGATAGACATTCAAACATGAAATCCCGCCATACGGCGCACAATTGGGGAGATCCGGTGTTCAAGGCCTGGTCGAGGAAAATATTTTTACATTAGTGGTCTGCTTGATTCTGCCTTTCCTACCTCTCCTCGTGTTCATCCTTTATGTGTTTTCCTATCCCCTTTCCTTATATCTATTTCTATGTGTGAAATAATATTTGTTCGCCGTATGGCGGGACTTCGTGTTTGAATGTGTATACTGATACGACCTGATGACGACAGTCTGATTCTGATGACGATGGCCGTGCCGTCGAAACGTAAATATCCACTATAAGTGTCCTTCTTTTATGTTTCTGTGTGTTTAATATTTATTAACCTAGTGTTTGTGTGTTTGTTCATCACCGGAGAGCGTCATTTTCAAGATATTATATATATATATATATATATATATATATATATATATATATATATATATATATATATATATATATATATATATATAATCTTGAAAATGACGCTCTCAATTTTCAAGATATTATATATATATATATGCGGGTCGCGGTGGTGTAGCAGGTAGAGCGTTGGACTACTGACTACTGGAGGGTCCCGGGTTCGATTCCCGGGCTATAAGGCACTCTGTTTGCACCTGCAGCTCCACCCAAGCTTGTTGATTATTAACTGGGTACCAGATCTTCCTGGGAAACCATAACCGGCACAGGGAAAGGAACTGGCCCCCCTACCCTGATGTGTGAATATTCACACGCCGTACATGGGTGAGCTCTACCATCACCTACTAAATATATATCTTGAAAATGTTTAAAATCTTGAAAATGACGCTCTCCGGCGACGAACAAACACACAAACACTAAGATAATAAATAAATATACAAATATATATATCCACACGCAGTCCCTAACCTGTACTTTAATACTTATTGCAATGAACTGACTCCTGGGGGATTTCGACTACAAGCATTCTGGTCTCTTAACGTTCTGGGAAAAAATGACCAAATTTTAAACCTGTCAGTCTTGCACAGTCTATCTCTGTCTAATCTTACATATGCGTGATCCCTCCGACCGTAAATACTATATTAGGGGTTCGTATTAAATCCTTGATGTCATCGGAAAAGGGCCCATCTTTAAATGTTTTCAATAGGTTTAATCTATATTGTAAACGCCGCTGTGTGAGAGAATCCCAACCTAAATTGTCTAGCAAAGTAGATAGACGCTGCTGCGTTGGTCATAACAATGTTTGACTCTCAAATCTAGCCCCCCTCCGCTGACCTCGATCTGATTCCGACCTAATCAATATATATATTCTATAGGATCCCATATATACTACTGACTGGCAGCAGCATACTCTAGGGTGGGCTACCCCACAACAACAAGGCGAGGAAACATCGTTCATTCACCTTTTTCGTCGGCATTATTAACATTTGGCACTCCTTCTCACAAATCCCAATATTTTGCATCAGCACAAATACAGCACAGATACAAATTCACTCACTTTACTGTTGGGGACTGTCAACTTATCGCCATCGCTGCCGCAAGTTGCCGAATTGCCCTCCGATGCGAAAGCTGCCACTCTGATAGCACCCCGCTTGCCCTGCAAAGATAACCAGGGCGTTAATATTCATGCCAAAATTCCCGGCTAGGCAGCTCAAGGACTGGAAGTATTCTGGAGAGACAAATCAGAGGTATGACTTTAGATTTGAGAGTTACGATTTTAACCCACACCGTCAAAGTGAATTTGCAGTACAAAATGATCTGGTATTCTATGGTTTTAGATAAAGGCAAAGGTTATTAAACATTATTAAAATAAGAAGCAAATACTATTGGAGCAGGTGGAACAATTTATTTCAGAGTTGTATTTTGGACCAAAATGGTGTCAATATATTCATTGGGATGGAAGGAAAATAATTTCCCTGTGAAGGAAATAACATTAAAAGAATGAGGTATTATGGGAAGAACTAGATAGTGATATGAATGAAAGTTGGCATTGGAATTAATTTATAATATACAGTTAGTTTTAATTTGATGACCAAGCTATAGTTAGTATTGTCAGTCAACCAATTGAAGGTAGTCGCAAGCAATGGATTGAGTGAATTACAGTATTTAGTGCGATTAGATATGAATGTATATGTGGGGTAAATAATTACGAGGGTCATCCGGAAAGTAGTACCCGTTCGTGAAATAAAGACACAAAAGTAAATATTAACAAACATAAAAAATTTTATTTGAAAGAGGATACTTTAAACTACTTCTCAACATAATCTCCAAGCAAATTAAGGCAGTTGTCATAACGTGTGACAAGTTTCTGTATTCCTGCTGCATAGTCCTTCGCCGCCAGCTCATTGAGATACAGGGTCACTCCTTCTTTAAGTTCTTCATCGCTGTCAAATCTTTTTCCTGCCAAAAAGTCTTTAAGCTTTGTAAAGAGATGAAAATCTGAAGGGGCCAAGTCCGGGCTATACGGTGGATGGTCGAAAGTTTCCCATTTGAATTGCTGCAAAAGTTTTTGTGTTATCCCAGCTGCATGAGGTCTGGCATTGTCATGAACGAGAATGACACCAGTAGACAATAGACCTCGCCGCCGATTTTGTATTGCCCGCCGTAATTTCTTTAATGTTTCACAATACGCATTGGCATTAATAGTGTCTCCACGGGCCATAAAATCAATCGTTCCTCACGAATTCGTCAACTGAGCTCACCAGTTGGTCTGTAATTACAGACGGTCTCCCCGAACGCTCATCGTCGTGTGTGTTCCCCCTCCCCATGTTGAAGTTGCGACACCACCGCCGAACAGACGACTCGTCCATTACATTGTCTCCATACACCTCCTTTAATTGGCGATGAATATCACATGGGCGAACGTTTCTTGCATTGAGGAATTTAATCACTGCCCTCACTTCACAACTGGCGGCGTTCTCAATTTTTTTAAACATTGTAAACAATCACAGAAACAACACAGGCAATGCTTGCGTCACGCAACTTGGCTCAGAGAAGGCAGACAAGCCACTGAAGCTATCTGACTTCGTCCAGCGGCTACTCGCGTCGTCAGCACTTCATGCGGCACGAACGGGTACTACTTTCCGGATGACCCTCGTAAAATCTATGTAAAACAAATGTCTATGCAGTTTTCCATAAAAAGTGACAGAAGAGGCCAAATATTAATAATTAGAGCAGGTGGAACAGTTTATATATATATATATATAAACGATATATATAAACAGTTTATATATATATATATACGATTGGTATTCTTAAAGTAAGTACCGTTTGCTTATATTTAAATATTGGCGCTTCAGAACACAATTTTGCTCCTGCAGCGCCATCTACTGATTCATTGAGAAGCTATAGCAGCATTTGTTTTGTTTCAGAAGTCGTTTGCTTGTCCGTGCATGCAAACAATAGTGTCCGCCCACAATCGTTGATCCCGCCAGCTGTGAAGTGCGTTCTGTCATACGATTGATTCTTGTTCTTGCAAAAGGATTGTCGGCTGCTGAAATTCAGCGGGACTTATTATGCCTAATTTATAAACCTACAGTTATGAGTGGATAAGGAAAGGTGAGACAATGGTGCTGTGATTTTAAAAATGGACGAACAAATGTCCATTAAGACGAAGAGCGAAGTGGTAGGCCCAGTAGTATTCTGATGGCCGATGAAATTGTTTCGCAAGTGGAACAAAAACTGCGATGTGATCGTCGATTGACAATCAATGGCCTGGCTGAACAATTTCCTCAACTTGGACGCACTACTGTCTACAATATTGTCACGGAAAACCTCGGATACCACACATTGCGTGCAAGGTGGGCACCGAAAATGCTCACCGACCACCACAAAGAGCAAAGAATGTCCAGTGGACGAGAGTTTTTGGGTCGTTGGGAACTCTTCTTTAAAGCACCCACCGTACAGTCCTGACCTTACACCCAGCGACTACTTCCTCTTCTTGCACTTGAAACAGTGGTTCGGTGGACAACGTTTCGAAACCGAAGAGGAACTCAAGAATGGCGTTGTCGATTGGTTCAACCCTCAGGCGTCGAGTTTCCATGCAGAGGGGTTAAAGAAGCTGGTGCAGCGGTACGAAAAATGCTTAGAAGTGAACGGCGATTATATAGATAAGTGAAGTAGGTTTGTAGCTAACTAAAAGTGCCAATAAAATGTGTTTCATATGAGTATATTTTTTCCTGTGACCAAACGGGCCTTACTTTAAGAACACCCCTTGTATAATGAAAGGTGGACAGAGAGAGAGAGAAGGTTCGAAATTGGAGAGAATGAAGGAAAACAGAGAAATGAAGGAAGTGTTGCTGTATACATAATACGGGTGGATAATTGGTTAAGAGAGAGAGGGGAGGAGAGGGGATTGCTGGGAGAAATCACATCAGGAGGAGGGGGAGAAGTGAAGGAAGGAAGGTGGATATTATTCAGAGAGAGATTAAGCATGTTCATTGGCAGTTGGATCTTATATTACAGAGAACGTTAATGTTAGATGAGGAAGAGTAGGGAGCAGGTAGGGATAGGAATAGGTGATAGGGGATGAAGGAAGTGTATATACGTAGATGGAGAGGGGTTGTGTCATGTTAGTTTTGCTGGAGGAAGTCGTGTTTAGTTTCAGGAGAAGAATAGAAGGACTGTTTAGACAGTCTATGTCAATCCAAAACCAACCAACTTAACGGATAGTTTAACTAATCATGTATGTATAATAAATATTATTTCACATGGAAATAGGTACATGGAAAGGTGATAGGAACACACATGAATGACGAACACAGGAGAGATGGGGAAGGCGGATTCAAGCAGACCACTAGTGTAAAGATAGAGCATCCGCCCGAGAAAGTGGTGAGATCCGGTGTTCAAGTCCCAGGCGAGGAAATATTTGTGGGTTTTCGTGTTTTAATGTATATTTATTTATTTATATATCGATGATGCAGAAGTACTCACGAGAGCAATATAACTTTTGGACGGAACAATATAACACGGAATAAAACAGATAACACGTAAAAGGACACTCATACAGTAGATGATTTAAGCTTTCGGCCTACTCCTCCGAGGCCTTCTTCAGGTCTTCCACTGACCCTGACAGTCTGACCTGAAGAAGGCCTCAGAGTAGGCCGAAAGCTTAAATCATCTACAGTGTGAGTGTCCTTTTACGTGTTATCTGTTTTATTCCGTGTTCTATTGTGCCATCCAAAAGTTATATATATATATATGTATACATATATATGAAAATATGTATATGTATACACATAGAAACATATATTTATTGCGGGTCGCCGTGGTCTAGCGGGTAGAGCGTTGGACTGCTGACTGGAGGGTCCCGGGTTCGATTCCCGGGCAAGGCACTCTGTTTGCACCTGCAGCTCCACCCAAGCTAGTTGATTTTTCAGGTACCAGATCTTCCTGGGAGACCATAACCGGCACAGGGAAAGGAACTGGCCCCCCTACACTGGTGTGTGAATATTCACACGCCGTATAGGGCTTGGTACATGGGTGAGCTCTACCATCACCTACTAAACCAACCTTATTAGGGTTGATTATTACTGTGTTTATGGTTTATATTTTTAATATATATAAAAATATCCTCGTGCATTCCCTAACCTATACGTTAATACTTATTGCAATGAACTGACTCCTGGGGGATTTGGACCACAAGCATTCTGGTCTCTAATCGTTCTTTGGAAATAATGGCATTTTAAACCTGTCAGTCTTGCACAGTCTATCTCTGTCTAATCTTACATTGATGTGATCCCTCCGACCATAAATACTATATTAGGGGTTCGTATTATATCCTTGATGTCATCGGAAAGGGGCCCATCTTTAAGTGTTTTCAATAAGTTTAATTTATATATATTGTAAACGCCGCTGTGTAAGAGAATCCCAACCTAAATTGTCTAGGAAAGTAGATAGTCGCTTCTGCATTGGTCATAACAATGTTTGACTCTCAAATCTAGCCCCCCTCCACTGAACTCGATCCCAAATCAAATTTATATTCTGAGGATCCCGTATATATTGACTGGCAGCAGCATACTCTAGGGTGGGCTAGCCTCAACAAGGCGAGGAAACAACGTTCATTCACCTTTTTCGTCGACATTATTGTCATTTGGCACTCCTTCTCACAAATCCCAATATTTTGTATCAGCACAAATACAGCAGATATACAAATTCACTCACTTTACTGTTGGGGACTGTCAACTTATCGCCATCGCTGCCGCAAGTTGCCGAATTGCCCTCCGATGCGAAAGCTGCCACTCTGATAGCACCCCGCTTGCCCTGCAAAGATAACCAGGGCGTTAACATTCATGCCAAAATTCCCGGCTAGGCAGCTCAAGGACTGGAAGTATTCTGGAGAGACAAATCAGAGGTATTACTTTAGATTTGAGAGTTAAGACTTTAACCCACAACTCAAAGTGAATTTGCAGTACAAAATGATCTGGTATTCTATGGTTTTCGACAAATAAAAAGGCTGAGAGCATCAAATATTACATGAATAGGAGAGGGCCATTATATACAGGGTGGGTTCCTTAAGTAATTGCATTTCCTGCACAACTCCTTATTGTTCAAGTTTGAGCACTTTAGGAACAGGTGGGAAGGATGATAAGCTTTGCCGAGAAATTGGTCTAAGTGCTCTCCAAGCTGTGAAAGTGGCAAGTCAGTTATTGCTTTGCAATATCAATTAATTACTTTGAAGAAATAAATGCATTACCCTTTGAATGCACACTATACATATATATATATATATATATACATATACATATACATATATATATATTTATATCAAATATTTATATATATTGTGAGATCGGTGTTAGTTCCTATTCCAAAAAGGGCAAAGTCTACGTCATGTGAGGATTACAGAACAATAAGTTTGATATCCCACGCAGCTAAAGTTATTCTCAGGATCATCAACAAAAGGATAGAGAGAGTAAGGCAAATGATTACTTAGGGGATGATCAGTTTGGGTTTAGGAAGGAGAGAGGTACGCGTGATGCCATTGCAGTAATGAGATCACTAATCGAAACAGGAATATAGAATACAATCAGGACGTAATTGCCTGTTTCGTATGATTATAGGAATAAGGCGTTAGATAGATGGAATTGGGAAAAATTAATGCACGCATTGCAGAAAATAGGAATGGATTGGAGGGACAGGAGACTGATCCGCAACCTGTACATGTCTCAGACTGCTCAGGTGCGAGTGGGGAACGGAGAGTCCGGATTGGCAGTGTTAGGAAGAGGTGTAAGGCATGGGGTGTACATTATTATCACCGGTGCTGTTCAATGTATATGTGGAGGAAATGATTAAAAGAGGCATTATGGGAAGAACTGTAGAAAATAGGAATGAAAGTCGGAGGGGAATTCATTTAAAATCGGTTAGGTTTGATTGAATGACTAAGAATTAGTTGCTCAGTCCGCAAATTAAGGGGTTGCAAAGTATTGCTGAGTGAATTGGAGGTTCAGTGCGATAGATATGGGATGAGAATCAATATTAATAAAACTAAGGCTATTGTGGTTTCATCCAAGAAAGGAAAAGGCTTCAGCTAAGAACTTTAAAATGGGATAGGGGAAAGAATAGAGCAGAATAGAACAGTTCATATAATACGTATCTCTGGAAGTGTTTTGGACCAACACGGTGTCAAAGTAGTATTGGGGACGTAAGGAGAAGAAGAATTGCGCTATATTAGGTTAAAGAGGATTTTACACAATAAGGAGGAGAAAGTTGATGACGGGGACGTTGAGTAGGGAGGTTAAGAAAAGACTTGTAAGAATACACTTTGATATGGAGCATAGCTATGTGTGGCTATGGAAACGTGATCGCTGAAGCAGGAGGATAGAAAGCGTAGATTGGAGGCAATTTAAGACAGATGTGGGTGTGTAGTGAAGAATGCAAGGAGGATGTGAAATGGACCGAAAGAAGGAATTAACAAATGAGGAAGTGTAGCTAGGGATGGTGATAGGGGAGGAGAGGGGTTTGTTGGGAGAAATCCTTTTGGAGGCATATGGAAGATGGATGAAAGGGCGTATTGATTGGTGGAATGTTGAAGAAGACTGTAATAGAGGGGAGAGAATGTTAATGGCAGAGGAGTAAGGATAGGAATAGGGGAATAGGGGATGAAGGGAGGAAGGAAGTACACAGAGATGAAAAGAGGGAGTTGATGTATAGAGAGTAGGTTGCTGGATTGTGTTTTGTAAGTAGAGAGATTAGATATTTATTGATTTGATACTTGTGTCCATCCAAAAACCCACCCTAACCAGTAGATTACCTTCCAAAAATAAATAAATACTTGTATATACATAGAGAGAAAGAAATTAATATGGATATTAAACAGAGTGAGTACATATTGATTCATTGGCAATTGGGAATGGTATCAGAAGACAATGATAGATATAGAATGGCGAGAATGTTTATGCCAGACAAAGAAGTAGGGATAGGAGGAATCGGATAGGTTGATAGGGATATCTAAGATAGGGAATATAAGGAAAGAAATACAGGGTCGCACCCAAGAGTGGTACAACTGATTTTCTCAGGCGCGAATGGAGCGGTGGAGGGGGGTCTCCATGGCAGGGTAAGGTAGAGGGGGCTCTTAGCAACAGACCGACACCAACCTCAGTCGCCTGCGGGCTGTCGTTGAGTGAGGACACCATTTTTAGTGAAGCATGTTTTTTGTCCACGTCGAAAAACTAAATGAATCTGAATTTAGAGCAATGTTATTCCATGAGATTTTGTGCGAAACTCGGGAAGACGGCAACTGAGACCCTCGATATGATCAAGCAGGCTTATGGGGACACTGCCTTAAGCCGTTCCACGGTATTTGAGTGGCACAAGTTGTTTGAAGAGGGTAGGGAGCTCGTTGAAGACGGCCATCGCTCCGGACGGCCGTCGACGGAAAGAACCGACACGAATGTGGACAGAGTGAGGACACTGCCGAACACAGACCGACGCTTAACCAGTGAAGAAATTGCAGACCAGTTGGGTCTGTCTGCATCCAACGTCCAACGCATTGTTTCACAGGATTTGGCCATGCGCAAGGCGTGCGCCAAGATTTGTGCCATAACGCGCTCGTCGTCAGACAGCTCCTGGCCAAATACAGCGTTGCCACGTTGCCGCACCCACCCTATTCTCCCGATCTGGCACCACCGGACTTCTTCTACTTCCCCCTGATGAAAACACAGCTCAAGGGATGGCGACGTTTTGACTCGATAAAGGCCGTTCAAGAGGCTTCGACGAGGGTCATCAACGGCATCCCCAAAGAAAATTTCCAGCGGGCGTACGGGGAATGGGAACAACGTTATACTAAGTGTGTAGCAGCTCAAGGAGCATACTTTGAAGATTATTAAGTCGATGTAAGTATATCGTCAATGAAATTCTTGTTAAAAAAATCAGTCCTACCAGTTTTGGGGTTGCGACCCTGCATATGTACGGAGATGATGAAGAGGGGCTTTGTTATTTTACATTAGGATGCTGGGTCGTGTGTGTTTCATTAGGAGTTAGACAAGGGAATGTATCACTTCACAGCACACACACAATACCCTTCCTCTTTTGGTGTTGCTAAACATTTCGTTGGAAATGAAACATAAGAGGGATAAACCTTCTCAAATCGTATTGCATACCAAGGCTTCTAAATGTGGGAATGGACCGATTTCCCCCCAACAAACTGTGGATTGATTGCAATGGAAATGGGAGCATTTGAGAAATGACCCAAGGCCTAATTACGTTTTCTAATCGAGTTGGGATTCAAGGTGATTCGAGATGAATGATAAAATGAGACTCAATGATTGGGGTTACTGGAATGTGGAATGCGATGAGAGGAGTTTTGATTGTACTTGCCTGTTCCGAGAGTTGATGCGATGATCCCTCCTTGTGCCCTTCGCCCATCGAATAGTCGTGGGGCCCTTCCAGGTTCAACACGTCCGGTTCCTCCTTTATGTGTACCTGCGGACAGAAAACACACTCTGGTCAGACTCTAGATAGCAATCGCAGCAAATTACACTCATTTTAACTTAATTGCTTCGACATTACTCTGAAAACAGTACTTCTTAGCCTTCACATAAGACTTACGGCAAAGAAAAACAGATATATACGTTGTCTGTCCAATAAATCCGTGAACCAGGGTAATTTACAGCTAAGACACAGATTATAGCCCCGCCTACTAGGAGTAACAGTTGCCTGAGACCCAATAATGAGCTGAGCCTGTGCTTAAGTTGATCGTCGAGCTGTGCATATGGTATGCCAATTACGTTAGCTTCTGTATTTGTCCTTTGCTTTTACTGTTTGTCGTCGAAAATGGGAATTGACGAAATCACGGAGCACCGAATCAACTTATTGAGTTTTTACGGTAAAGTGCGGTGGTAAAAGTTATCGAGAAATTACTGAGAAATGTACTGACAGCTGTTTATACGGTGATAATGCTCTGAATAAGAAAACAGTCTTCGAAGTGGATTGAGCGTCTTAGAAAGATGGCAAACGAGACAAGAAAGGCCAAGACGGATGATGATGCAAGGCCTTTGAAAGACCATCAAACCGACTGTGTGTTGACATACGACAACATTGATCATGTGTGCAATGGTCCCTTGTCCTCCTTCTCACCGATGATCGTAGTCATATTAAAACTGTCCGAAGAATGATATCTAAAGAATAGTGAACTGAATTTAGAATGGAAAATCAACAGTGCAACCACAATACTAATACTGCTATTTCACTGCCGAACATATTGGGTTTAAAATAATGTGTGAAAAATCGTGCCAAAGCTATATTGATTGTTCACCAGCCACCATCATCAATGGAGATTGAGTTTTTGTCATTATTAGGCTCCTTTATACATAAAACAGTTAACCCAGACATTGTGCATGCAGACAATTCCGTCAATTGTCAGCAACCAACGAGATTGAGAGATCTGGAGGTAGGTCTGCACGCTTCTGGATTTCTCAAACAACTCTCCGCCTCAGGCCGCGTCCCACCTATCTACCATGCCGGATGCTGGCAAATCGTAGGCTGACATGGTATAGGGAGGTAGGATGGTCCGTGACGGACGGTCAGCCGTGGGGATTTATCTCCAGGCTGTGTTGTGTAGCTGTTCTTTTATTGGGTGAACAAGTTATTGCTTAATTTCAAAAATATACTCAATAAGGCCTTTTCCCTTTGTTCAGTGAATACATTATTGATAGATTGGCTGTTTACACAATGAGGTCGGAGTTTGGAGTAGACACTGTTGCTTATGTGGTGGGCTGCCATGAGGGTCACAAGGGCTTCTGCCTCCACGATGGGCCACTCCTCCTGCAGGGCCCCAAATTTCCATATTTCCAAATTCTGGCACCACCCCAGGCCACCTGGAATGGGGTGGCGTTTGTGTATGCTTCAACGGTGATTGATACCAGAGAGAATTGCCGATCCTTGTACGAGGCGTGTTCATAAAGTAAGGCCCGTTTGGTCACAGGAAAAAATATACTCATAGGAAACACATTTTATTGGCACTTTTAGTTAGCTACAAACCTACTTCAATTATCTACATGATCGCCGTTCACTTCTAAGCATTTTTCGTACCGCTGCACCAGCTTCTTTAACCCCTCTGCATAGAAACTCGCCGCCTGAGGGTTGAAGCAATCGACAACGCCATTCTTGAGTTCCTCTTCGGTTTCGAAACGTTGTCCACCGAACCACTGTTTCAAGTGCAAGAAGAGGAAGTAGTCGCTGGGTGTAAGGTCAGGACTGTACGGTGGGTGCTTTAAAGAAGAGTTCCCAACGACCCAAAAACTCTCGTCCACTGGACATTCTTTGCTCTTTGTGGTGGTCGGTGAGCATTTTCGGTGCCCACCTTGCACGCAATGTGTGGTATCCGAGGTTTTCCGTGACAATATTGTAGACAGTAGTGCGTCCAAGTTGAGGAAATTGTTCAGCCAGGCCATTAATTGTCAATCGACGATCACATCGCAGTTTTTGTTCCACTTGCGAAACAATTTCATCGGCCATCAGAATACTGGGCCTACCACTTCGCTCTTCGTCTTAATGGACATTTGTTCGTCCATTTTTAAAATCACAGCACCATTGTCTAACCTTTCCTTATCCACTCATAACTGTAGGTTTATAAACTAGGCATGATTCCCGATGAATTTCAGCAGCCGACAATCCTTTTGCATACAAGAATCGTATGACAGAACGCACTTCACAGCTGGCGGGATCAACGATTGTGGGCGGACATTGTTGTTTGCATGCACGGACAAGCGAACGACTTCTGAAACAAAACAAATGGTGCTAGAGCTTCTCAATGAATCAGTAGATGGTGCTGCAGGAGCAAAACTGTGTTCTGAACCGCCAATATTTAAATATAAGCAAACGGTACTTACTTTAAGAATACGCCTCGTACCATAGTTCCTCGGCCCACCTGGTCTGGCATCGGAAGGTGTCAGAGATAAGTATGGGTGCTGGAGTATGTAGACGCTCCAAGAAGGAAATCCGGTAGCTTCTGGGGACATCACTGGACCTGATTGTCTTGGATCATCTAATCATCTAACATATCTTACATTAAAGACGAATGATTTTGGTGTACATTTAGGAGTTGTGTCTTAATTGGTGGGAATTAGAGTTTAGCCAGACCACAGCTGGACGCAGCGCCATGCCTTGAATGCACCCGATGCTCACCTCCAATATCTGACCAATGGACTCGACGGGGAGCTGCCGATTGCCCCAATCGTCCTCCAGCGACCTCTGCGCCTGCGACCTCCCAATCGTCTCCACTGCTGCCATCTGCCTCCCCGTCTCCAGGTTCATCTGAATGAGTACGTAGGTTGCGTAAAACAGAGATATGACATGAACAGAACAAATTTTAAACGTTTCGTCATGTACAATGTGAGTTTAAATCACTGTAATTTTGACATAACTCTAGATATGGCATTAAAGCTTGCGGGATGTCGTTGATATTGCTTTAAAAATCGCAGATAATGCGTTGAAATGCAGAGAACACGATGGTGGTCACAAAACTACTCGACGCAGCAAAGCAAACTCAAAAATATTGGAAATAATGAACATATTTCCCAACATATTAATCCCCTTTCAGCTCTACAATACACTTTTCCCAGCGATGTTCAATAAGTTCCATACCCTTTTTATTATAATAAGAACTGTATTGCTCCTCAAAATAGCCATCAACTGCCAACACACATCACTGCTTCACGTTTGGAAGATCTTGGACCATTCGAGCCGTTTCCTCAAGTTTACCGAACAGAAAGCAATCCACAGGGGTTAAATCTGTACGAATAGGGGTGCATTTCATAGCCATTCAAACTTTAATTCAATGGATTTTGGCCATCGCAACAATGGATTTTTGTGAGCTGGTGCATTGTCTTGATGAAACAACACTTTCTTATTGGCCAATTGAGGCCGCTTTTGCATTTGAATTCTTCGCTCAAACGTTGCAATAAGTTCGCATAATGCATATAAGTTGATAGTCTTTCCTTTTTCAACATATTCAATGGAGATTATCTGACGTGAATCCCAAATAACTGATACCGTGACCTTTGCCTGCAGATGAAACGGTCTTAGCCTTCTTTGGAGGCGGTTCCCCCTTTTAGAATCCATTGTTTCGATTGTTCTATTGTTTCGGGTGTGAAGTAACGGACCCGTGTTTCATCCACGGTAATGAAATGGTGCAAATATCCTGCTTTGTCAAAACTATGTGCGAGATGAACTGTGAGAACAGTCACTTTTTTAAAAAGGAATTTGTTACCATCCCAAGTATCAGTGACTCTCTTTTTCAAATTAAACTTGTTGTAGTCACATGTCACCGTAACTATTCATTAATGTAACATGTAACAGTTACTCTTTACGAGTGTAACTTAATGTGACTAAGGAACAGCAATTGTTTTTAAAAGGAATTTGTTCCAACCAATCACAAGTAACTATTTGATGATATAACGGGTATCAGGGTCAATTGCACTCGTTATGAGCGGGGCGGGAAATTCAATTGCTTCACTGCCAAAACTGAAAGAAGCCCTAAACTCCATATGGTGTTGGCATGGGATGCCAAATTAATTCTAAGATTCTATAATTATTGTATAAATAAACAAATACTTCAAATCTCTTGATAGTAAGATCTGTTAGGTTACAGAGAGATAAACGCACAAACTCCTGCTCAGACAGTCCCCTCGGTCCAAAAACGGTTCAACTACGGCATCATTTGATGGCAACCTTGGTTCCTTCTTTGGCTTCTCATCTAGTTGTTGCTGTGGATTGGTCAAACAAATGAGGTGATCCAGATTCCAGAAACGGTGGAGAAAATCCACAAAGTGATGCTGGATGATCGTCGACTGAAAGTGTGCCACCTAGCAGACATGGTAGGCATTTCAAAAGGTGCAGTACATGGCATATTAACTGAAAATTTGGACATGAGAAAGCTGTGTGCAAGATGGGTGCTGCGTTTGCTCATGCTCGAGCAAAACCAGTGTTCAGGTGAAGATGTTTCAATTTGAGCCTTTGACAAAGTTTCAACAGCAAAACAAAGCAGGATTTTTGTGCTGTTTCATGACTGTGAATGAAACACAGGACCGTTAGCTCACACCCGAGACAAAAGAACAATCGAAACAATGGATTCGAAAAGGTAGAAGCAGCACCAAAGAAGGCTAAGACTGTTTCATCTGCAGGCAAAGGTCATGGCATCATGGCATGGCATGGTCAGGTAAAGGTCTAGGCATCGGTTTTTTTGGGATGTGGGTGGGATAATTTTCATTGAATATGTTGGAAAAACTATCAACGGTGAGTAATATTGCGAACTTATTGCAAATCAAATGCAAAAGCGGCCACAATTGGCCAAGAAGGAAGTGTTGTTTCATCAAGACAATGCACCAGCTCACAAATCCGTGATTGCAATGGCCACAATTCATGAATTAAAGTTTGACTCGCTATCAAATGCACCCTATTCGACAAGCCCCCTTGGATTGCTTTCTGTTCGTAAAACTTGAGAAAATGGTTTGGATGGGCCAAAATTTTCCAACTGTGAAGAAGCAATGTGTGTGGGCAGTTAATGGCTATTTTGAGGAGCAAGGAGCAGTTGTTATTACAATGAAAAGTGTATCGAATTTACTGAACATCGCTGGGAAAAGTATGCATAGAGCTGTTGGGGAATAAATACATTTCTCTCTACAATTTTCGTGTTTTCTCTGTTGGTTTGGGCACTTCTGGGATTACACTCATAGAAAGGGAGAATATGATGTAGTAGATAAAAGATAGCTCAGTGATCCATGTTCTAACTATTTCGACAATGAGATGGAAAGGACAGTAAGGGAGAAGATGGACCGAAAGAAGGAATTAGCAAATGAGGAAGTGTAGCTAGGGATGGTGATAGGGGAGGAGAGGGGTTTGTTGGGAGAAATCCTATTGGAGGCAGATTGAGAAATTGATGAAAGTTGTATTGATTGGCCATAGTGGGATGTTGAAGAAGACTGTAATAGAGGGGAGAATGCTAGGCAAACGAGGAAAGGGCAGGAAGAGGATAGGGATGTTGGACGGTATGAAGGGAGGAAGGAAGTACACAGAGATGAAAAGAGGGAGTTAATGTATAGAGAGTAGGTTGTTGGATTGGGTTTTGTTTGGAGTCACTAAATGTTTATTTGATAGTCGTGTCCATCCAAAAACCTACCTCAACTGGTAGATTACCTAATAATAAATAACATACATACATATATATATATCATATATATATATCATATATTTATATATATATATATATATATATATATCTCAAATTCGCCTTCCCTACCTACCCTGTGTGTGTCTTTTTTGTGTTTTCCTATCCCCTTTCCTTATATATCTATCTCTATGTGTGAAAATAATATATATATATATTATATATATGACATATATATATATATATATATATATATATATATATGACATATATATATATAATATATATGACATATATATATATATATGTCTGACCTGAAGAAGGCCTCGGAGTAGGCGGAAAGCTTAAATCATCTACAGTGTGAGTGTCCTTTTACGTGTTATCTGTTTTATTCTGTGTTCTATTGTGCCATCCAAAAGTTATATTGCTCTCGTGGGTACTTCCGCATCATCGATATATATATATATATTATTAGTTAATCTACCGGTTAAGGTAGGTTTTTGGATGGACACAACTATCAAGTAAATATTTTGTGACTCCCCACCTATCAAACTAATCTATATCAGGTCCCTCTTCATCTCGGTGTACTTCCTCCCTCCCTTCATCCCGTCCAACATCCCTATCCTGTTCCTGCCCTTACCTCGCTTGCCCAACATATATATATATATATCTGATATATATATATATATATATCTGATATATATATATATATCTGATATATATATATATATATATATCTGATATAGATATATGATCTGATGACGACGGCCGTGCCGTCGAAACGTAAATATCCAATGTAAGTGTCCTTCTTTTATGTTTCTATGTGTGTGGTGTTTGTTGTCTTAGTGTTTTTTGTATATATATATATATATATATATATATATATATATATATATATATATATATATATATATATATATATATATATATATATATATATATATATATATATAATACATATAAAGAGAGGCAATATAGGAGAAAGAACTGGAGGAGGGAATGAAAGTCGGCGAGAAATTCATTAAAAAACTCAGGTTTTATTGGATGACGAAGCTATAATTGTTGTCAGTCAGCCAATGGAAGGATTTTGCGAGCATTAGATTAATTCAATTACGAAATTCGTGCGATTTGATATATACGGGATAACAATATAAATATAACAAATGTTAGACGTTTTTCCAGAAAGAGAAAATGGCTAAGATTATTAAATATTAATATTTCGCAGGGGAAATACTAATAATGGAGCAGGTGGAACAGTTTTTATACGTATCTCGGAGTCGTGATTTGCACCAAAATGGTGTCAAAGTAAATTAATATGAATGGGGACGTAAGGAGAAGAAGAATTGCGTTGTTATTTTGCAAGGAGAGCAGAGAAGCTTAGACACAGAATAATTAGAAGGAGGAGGATGAGGGAATTGAGATATGAGACACAGTTGGAGTATTAGTAAGATGTTTAATAGAAAATGCTCGTTAGAATACACTTTTATATGGAGTGTGGTTATGTACGGCGCGGAAACATCGTCACTGAAGATAGAGGCAGGGAATTACAGGCGGCGTAGATTGAACAATAGAGAATATATTTGCAGAAACATTAAGATGTTCACGAACACGATTCCAAGTGGAGTAATCTTATGTTTGGAAATGATAGATAGATAGGATCAAGATTATTTACAACTCAAGAGCTTCACAAACAACGTAAAGCATTTTAAAATTAAACCGCGCTAAGATCATTCGAATAACAATAAACAAAAACTCACCTTTTCAAGCTTCATTTTAATACTCAGGAGAGCTGTCTTCCCTTCATGGCTCGTCTGCTTGAATTTGTGAAATTCGAGGAGTTTGCCGTGGCAGCATGTACATATATACTCTGGCAAACCATCACCTACATATATCTGCAAGAAATTAAACGTATCCTGAAGAGCAATTCCATTTTTTTCGAAATTCAAGTTAAAACTGAAACCGGCAATATGTTAACCATTGTATAACGAGCAGTCCCAAAATTAATGATATACAGTAGTTTCCTTTTAACCTCTTCATGGAATTCATTCATTATCACTATTAAATCTTCGCAATTGAGAGTTGAATACTAGGATGATGTTATGAACCAGGCTACTCGTAGCATTAAACAACAAACACTTAGGATTTGCCAGTTTAAACTCAACCATCACTTCCATCAAGATGAATGTTAAGTTAAAGAACATAAATACATCTAGATATTTAACCGTAACATGCACGTTGTACTTACGTACATTTAGCTGACACAAATCATTGATAATCTCGAAAAGTCGTATGTCGAGGATGTATTGGTCGTATATGTGCTTGTAGTTGTGACTTTCCTGGACACATATCCTACACAAATTATCGATAGTCTTCAAGGGCATTTTGTCGTGAAATTTGTCACAAGGTCAAAGGGGAAAATTCCTTCATTACTAGCGATTAAAAGGCAAAACAAACACACATTACTTCAATCAAACATCTTCCCGAATCGTTCTCAGAGGATGCGATTCAAGCGGCTCAGTTAATGGATCAATGAACGACAAAACACGACCTCCTCCTGAATCGGATCAATATCAAAACAATCGAGTCACGATTTTTGGTCCACTACGTATGTCATTCAAAAGGTTTCCAAAATGGGACAGTTTGTTATGTTCGTTAAATTAATTTATACGCGGTTATTTCACACCCTTACTAAGTTTTTGTACGGATTATGTCTGCAAGAAAGGAAAGCACAATATTCGATAGAAAAATTCTTCGATATAAAACAGAATTTGCAAAAATATGTTCATCAACAGATAACTTTTTGAACTTCCACCCCTTCCAATTGAACATTGTTGACGCCATTGAAACAACTAACAAAGTAAGCAATCATTTATAAATAAATGCCGTAGCTATTGAATTGCGTATTGTATTTAGGAGTTTGAAGTTTGCAATGGTCATGTTTGTAGAATATTAAGTATTTACCATGTATTTTTCCGCTGAAATGAATGCAAAAATAATGAATCTTACGAGAATATTACCAAGATGAAAATGTGACCATTTCCCAACCGTGAGTGATACATATTATTAATAATTTTTAACATAACTCCACAGTTGGAACCTACATCAGAATAAACTTTCTAAATATCAAAAAGGAATATAATTTAACGAGCCTATTTGTAATAACTCGGGTATGCACAGCCTTATATATACGAGTACTAAGGCTGAGAAGTCACACATGGACTTAAAATCTTAATTAAAGTAGTTTTATTACAAGCATATCGGAAAATTTGAAACTTATATGTTGATGTTTCCAGCGGATTATGTTAATCATTTACTTCTGTGAATGTATCTATTACAATCGCACTCCTGTGCAGTCGTCCTCAAATTTCCTAGAATTGTGAAATAGTAAAAAATCTCATTGAAGTATTTTTTGTCCAGAATCAAAGTTTGTGTGCTTTGCACATATTCAGTTTTTAATCATCCACCTATGAATAAGGAAATTTTGTGTTATTAATCTTGACTCGGTCTGTTCTTTGCCAAGTACCGTATTTTCCCCATCTATACAGAAATGTTCCGGTGATCGAAATAATCGGGTCTGGGTTCGATTCCCGGCCAGTAAGCCTCTCTGTGCACCCTCCGCTCCAACCATACTGTGTGATATTTTGGATAGCTACAGATGTCTTCCTTAAGGAAAAACATAACTGTTGCCGATCAATACGCCCTTCATCCATCTGCCTCCTTAGGATTTCTCCCAACTAACCCCTCTCCTCGCCCACTTCCTCATTTATTTATTTTTCATTTATATGAGTATATTATTTTATATATTATACATATATAATTATACAGGGTGGCACCCAAAACTGGTAGAACTGATTTTTTTACAAGAATTTCATTGACGATATACTTACATCGACTTAATAATCTTCAAAGTATGTTCCTTGAGCTGCTACACACTTACTATACCGATGTTCCCATTTCCCGTATGCCCGGTGGAGATTTTCTTTGGGGATGCCGTTGGTGATCCTCGTCGAAGCCTCTTGAACGGCCTTCATCGAGTCAAAACGTCGTCCCTTGAGCTGTCTTTCCATCAGGGGGAAGAAGAAGAAGTCCGGTGGAGCCAGATCGGGAGAATAGGGTAGGTGTGGCAATGCTGCATTTTGCCAGGAGCTGTCTGATGACGAGCACGCCATGGCACGAGTTTTCGGCACCATCTTGGGGCACACCTTGCGTACGGCCAAATACTGTGAAATAATACGTTGGACGTTGGATGCAGACAGACCCAACTGGTCTGCAAATTTCTTCACTGGTTAAGCGTCTGTCTGTGTTCAGCAGTGTCCTCTCACTCTGTCCACATTCGTGTCGGTTCTTGTCGTCGACGGCCGTCCGGACATTCCCTGTACGACATTTCTTGGACATTTACGGACATACATGGACATTTTCTTTGGGGATGCCGTTGATGACCCTCATCGGTCTTATTAGTATTTTTGGTATCGGAAACGTTGGCCAGCATGCAGACCCTGACCCGGTGGAAAACCCGAGAACTTTTCATCCATTCTATATGCCGGGAAAGCACCAAATCTTATTTGAATAAAGACCTATTTTTGCACACAAATTGCGCAAAATTAAAAGAAACTAGACATTTTTCTTCGTTTCAGGATTTCAATTCATAGACAATACATTTTGGCACATTAATGCGTAATTAATTCAACTGCAAGGGAAAACAAGTAAACTATACATATCGACATCCGCAGAGACAAGGGACATTATATTCATCACAGCACCGTGGTCGATTAATGTTTCCTCAGCGATGCACAGCAATGACTGCTATCGAATTTGATTTCTGAGCAACGGTGCGCCATTTAAACCAGCAAGACTTGGGCAATACTGTTCCGTGACAATTCACTGATTCCATCCTTGAGTCCGCAGCAATAACTGATGCCATACTGGTCCACCAAATCACTCGGAGATGATTCACGAACGTCCGTTGGTGCAAAAATCCAAAGGAATTGGACTGTTGTGGCAGTTATCGTACTGGCTTTCCACCTTGAGGGCCTAGGTTCGAATTCAGGACACAGCAGACGTTTCTCAGAGGTTTCCCGAACCCTACTTGTATATTTGTTCCTGGAGTATACGAAATATTCGTAAATGCATCTGGAGTTGTGTATTCGTACCAGGAGTATCTGAAACATTCCTACTTCCTCCTGGAGTAATGTATTCGTACCTGGAGTATCTGAAACATTCCTGATTCCTCCTGGAGTTATGTATTCATCCCTAGAGTACCTGAAACATTCCTGACTGCATCTAGAGTTGTGTATTTGTTTCTGGAGTGTCTGAAACATTCCTGATTCCTCCTGGAGTTGAATATTCATCCCTGGAGTACCTGAAACCTTCCGGATTCCTCCTGGAGTAATGTGTTCGTACCAGGAGTATCTGAAACATTCCTGATTCCTCCTGGAGTTATGTATTCATACCTGGAGTATCTGAAACGTTCCTGACTACAACTGGAGTATCTGAAACGTTCCTGACTACACCTGGAGTTGTGCATTCGTCTGTGGCATACCATCTGTGCCGCATGGCCAGATGGTATGCCATGGCCTCAACGTCTCTCGGGGTCAGTCCGAAGTAGGACCGTTCCAGTTCCAGGCAATAGTGGACGAGTTGGCCTTCGACGTCAGCTGGGAGGACTGGTTTACATCCGATTGATGCCTCAACAGAGTTCTTGCCGTTCTTCTTCACGTAGTCCTTGATGGTGGACCGCGGAACGTTGAAGGCCTTGGATGCCTTGAGCAAACTCATCTCCTTGTTGATGACGGGTTCCACGGCACGGATCATGGATACCTTGTCCCAGGACTTGCGTTTCTGTGGCGCCTGTGGGAGGAGAGAGATGTAGTCTTAGCGGAGATATTAAACAATGCTTTCAAGTCAAAATAAAACACAGTCCACTCAATAAACACGTGAACTGGTATGCAATCGGGTGGGCCATGATGTGATGTGCCCACTATAGTGGCACAAGATGCCCGAGACCAAATAATGAGCCATCTGTGTGCTTAGCAGATCGTCGAGCTGTGCGTATGGTATGCCAGTTGCGTTCGTTTCTGTATTTGTCCTTTTTCAATACTGTTTGTCGTCGAAAATGGAAATTGACGAAATCACAGAGCAACGAATCGACATATCAAGTTATTATGGTGAAGTTCGGTGGTAAAAGTTATCAAGAAATCACTGAGAAATGCACTGAGAGCTGTTTATACGGTGATAATGCTCTGAATAAGAAAACATCCGTCTTCAAGGTGGATTGAGCGTCTTAGAAAGATGGCAAACGAGACAAGACAGGCCAAGACGGATGGATGATGCAAGGCCTTTAAAAGACCTTCTATCCACCTCTTGTGTTGACGTTGACAACAACATTGATCGTGTGTGCAATGGTCCCTTGTCCTCCTTCTTACCAATGATCGTAGTCATATTAAAACTGTCCGTAGAATGATATCTAAAGAATAGTGAACTGAATTTAGAATGGAAAATCAACAGTGCAACCACAATACTACTATTTCACTACCGATCATATTATAAGATGGATGGATGGATCAATGGACCATAATGACACAATGCACCTGCACACTGATTCAGGTCAGACTGACTGAGCAGTCTGACTCAGAAGAAGGCCTCTGATATAGGCCGAAAGCTCAAATAATCCTGCTCCCCTCTCCCCACAACCCCTCATTGTCCGTCACCCCGGTCCCAAGCTAATTGCCTCTCAAAAAATATTATCTATCTTTTGTCGTGCAAACAATGCACCTCATTCTACGAATTCTGCTGCTGGTCTCAAGTGCCCCCGACCGAAATCTATAGCCGACTGCCCTTCGCCCGCCCCGCGCGTTAATATATATCCGGCCAACCAATATGGCCGACGGACACATTAAAACGCAGGTACGGCCCGAGAGGGCTCGTCAGCCAGATTTTCGGCCGTGGGAACCCAAGACCAGGTCACTGTTTGTGACTGAATTTCCTTTATTATACTGAAATACATGTCAAAGAGAAGAGGCCGCGTCCTAAACATGACACCATTGCCTTTCTTTAGTGTATACAATGCACTGGTATTATCTAAGAACACTCTAATATTAACATTGGACAGATTTAAGTCATTTAGTAACAATACAGTTTCCTTTAACCCGTAGAGTGCAGCGTATAGTTCTGCCTCGTTAATATGCCACCCGTGCGGCACCGGAAAGGAGCGGGACAATTCCCAACGGGGAATTACAACACCGCCCTGTTCCGGGGTGGAGTCAGTGTATACTTCTATGGTTTCAGTTGGCTGGGGTAGACACACTTCTTTGGAGAACACATCCGCTTCCAATAGCGTCTTCCAAGCGAAATCCTCTCTGCGATAGACTTGGGACACAAGGCATGAGGGAATGCGGAGTACCCATGCTATCCAGGCGAGGTATCCCGCCGCCTTAGGGATGTCCTGTTGCCGTAGCCGTGCCATGATAGGGATGAGGCTAGCCACTCTTCTACACGCCTTCGGTGTTAGTTGTAAACTTAATGCGTTGGTGTCTATGTGCACTCCTAGGTATTGTAATTGCTGGGTCGGGATTAACACCGATTTGCGAACATTGACTGTTACTCCTAACGTATCACTTAAAAACTTTGTCACTTGGTAACCGCACACTTTATTATTCGAATAAAGAAGCCAATCATCCAGATACACTATGGTTTGCACTGCGAATTTCTGTTGGACAATTAACATAACGTCCTCTGCCCATCGCTGCAGGATGGCGGGACTAAGGGGGTGACCCATAGGTAACCTAGTGAAGGCAAATGATTCATCTCCGTATCGGATGCCGTAAAATTTCCAATGACGAGGATGAATAGAAATTTGATAGAACGCACTAACCAAATCCAATTTAATTAAATATGAGTTGCGGGGAATAAGGCTGAGGGCCCTACCGGGACCTAGGAGAGAGAACTTTGGTTTAGTGACGTATGGTGTCCAAGGGCTAAGATCCTGAATGAATCTGTAGCCCCCATCCGGCTTAGGGACAGCAAAACATTTGAAGCTACACTTGACATTCCACGGGACCAGGATGCCGGATTCCACGAATTTAGCAATAAAACGCGACAGGACGGGAGAACGCCTGGTCCGTAATGCTATATAAGGAGAGTTACGCGGTTTTGGTAAGCTAGCTCCGATACGAGAGATGGAATCATTTACCTTATGTGTGTAGGGAAATGGTTTAATGGGGTCTACCGCCGGGACCTCAAAGTCTTCTTCTTCGGCCTCTTCGGGGACCTGCCATTCTTCCGGGTCCGAGAGATGTTCCGGGAGCTCGGGCTCTTCTTCCTGGTCTTCGTTGGGGGGCCGGTGCTCGGGGAGGACTCGCCACCTCCAGGCGTCGGACTCCTCGTCCGTCGTCTCGTGGTCCTGGTGGTTGTTGTCGTCGTCCACGTTCGTATTCTGCGTATCCGAGTCGTTACCGGAGTCGGAGCTGGTAGAGGAGTCGGTTTCCCAGGCTGCGGGGTTGTCGGGTTCGCCAGAGCTGACCCCCCGTAGCAGCTGCTCCTCTCCGGCGGACACTGTGGCTTCAGGCAGGTGGAGCTCGACCGCGGCTTCGTTGACCCCGCCCGTGTCCCCGTTGACGGGCAGGGTATTGCCGAAAGGGCTGGTATACTGGCTGCGGCGGTGGGCCGGGAGGCGGCTGTTGACTGAGAGCAAATCCCGGCGGTAAGTGCAACAGATTTACCGGGACCTCCGTTGCCATTCGAAGTGCGTTCCCCCATCCAATCGTGGCCACTGCCAGAAGGGTGCGGGCCCGATTATAAAGGGCCTTTTTCTGGATTTCGTTTAGGCCTTCCCAATTCGAGGCCATCGTCAAAATTAAATTTATCTCATGCAGGTCTCTTGCTTTGAGCCTAGGGCTGGTTTTATGATTGCTAAGAGCGGTAAATAGCTGCAATACCTCGTGGTCCGGCGGTGGTTCCATACCCTCCGCTGCGCCGGTGGGAAGCAGGGCCGCAAATGATGGTGGATTAATGGCTCCGGGTACACCGCGTTCATGCATGGCTCGCGTCAAAAGGGCGAGTTGCTCCGCCATTACTGTAATTTCGGCACGTAGGGATAATGCTGTAATTTCGGCACATAATAGATTGGAGGGTTTTGAAATGTGGGTGTGGAGAAGAATGGAGAAGGTGAAATGGACCGAAAGGAAAACAAATGACGAAGTACTAGAGATGGTGGGGGAGGAGAGGGGTTTGTTGAGAGAAATCCTATGGAGGCAGGAAAAATGGATGAAAGGCGTATTGAGCGGTAGTGGAATGTTGAAGAGGGTAATAGAGGGGAGAATGTTGGGCAAGCGAGGTAAGGGTAGGAACAAGATAGGGATGTTGGACGGGATGAAGGGAGGAAAGAAGTACACCGAGATGAAGAGGGACCTGATATAGATTAGTTTGCTATGTGGGGAGTCACAAAATGTTTACTTGATAGTTGTGTCCATCCAAAAACCTACCTTAACCGGTAGATTACCTAATAATAATATAGAATACAGTGTAGCCAACGTTGACAATAGATTCCACGAGACTGACATCAAATTTAAAGGCAAATTAATTCGTTTATGTAGCCTTAGTGGACAGTGAGCACCAGGGAGAGAGAAGGAAGCAAGTTCCTCACCTGGTGTCGGTGTCTCGCCTCCACCCATCAGCCCATCTCGGTGCTCATCCACAGCACCATCCTCCTCTCCACCTATGGTGCACAGCCTCAGTTCCCTTCCACGCACCACAGCGTCCTCTCCCTTTGCCTGTGGGTCCAAAACACGCGCCACATCACATAAACAGGACTGAGAGGACACTCCCTTGTCGTTCAAGGCACTTCCAACAAACAACGGATCTTCTCAGATGTATTCATACACGAATTTGCGCAAAAGAACAAAGTTTAGCGCATACAGCAACTTCCATTGATTCAATTCAAAGGGGGCATAAGCAATCATTGTTTTGATTCGCTATTTGTTTGTCCATCAGTGGATTGCAAAGGACGACAACGTCCACCAAAAACGTTGCTCCTGACAGTTCTGAATTGAGTGTGGTATGATTTCGGGACAGTAATCGGTATGCCTAGACCAGGATTGCTCCTTAATGTCATTTTGTGAGCTGGGGAGTGTTACTTCCACATGGACAAACCAAGAGTGCTCCCAAATGTCATTTTGTTGAATTTGGGAATGTTACTTCCACATGCCCAGACCAGGATTGCTTCTAAATGTCATTTGGTTGAGCTGGGTAAGGTAACTTCCACGTGCCCAGACCAGGTGTGCTTCTGAATGGCATTTTGTTGAGCTGGGGAAATGTTACTTCCACATGCCCAGACCAGGATTTCTTCTGAATGTCATTTTGTTGAGCTGGGTAATGTTACTTCCACATGCCCAGATCAGGAGTGATTCTGAATGTCATTTCGTTGACCTGGGGAATGTTACTTCCACATGCCTAGACCACGAGTGCTTCTGAATGTCGTTTTGTTGAATTTGGGAATGTTACTTCCACATGCCCAGACCAGGAGTGATTCTGAAGGTCGTTTCGATTGTGATCTACAGGCATGTGTGTGTGCGTTAGTTCACAGCCTACATTTGTGTTTTGCACAAAGATTGCGTAAGAGAGAGTAATTTAATTTGATCATTTAATGATTGGACGACGACTTATTCTGCCTTATTGGCACACTGTTCCAGATTTCATGCCACGATTATACAGGACTGAAGGGATTTCCCAGCTCCTCCAAGAGCAATCAGCCTGCGACCTCTAAGGGCTGTTTGTTCCGAATTGCCGGGAAATCCATATATATACATCGCACATCCAAAACCCAGGAAAAGCACCAATTGGCGGATAATTCCTTTCCTTGGCCACATCACACTCGGAACACAACAAATACTCTCTCAAAAAAATAAACAATATCAGAGCCACTTTTTACAACATTTTCACATCCTTCGAAAAACTTTAGAAACAGGTTCACCCGAAGACGAAATCGTGTCGTGACGCAACAGAGTGGAGTTTACAAACTCAAATTGTACAGACAGCAACGCCATCCACATCGGACGGATGGGGAGGACTTTCGACGTTGGGATTTAAGGAACACCGTTCACGCTTCGGGGAAGAAAGACAACAACAGATCACAATTCGCCAAAAACACCACTTGGACCACAACCGTTCCAGTGACTTCACGGCAGACATTTTACGCACGGAAAGGAAAGGTCGCAGGCTGAACGCCCTGGAGGAGTTGGAAATTTGGGAATTCCCTTCAGTCCGGTAAACTTTGATGTGGTCGATGATATCCTTATGCCTCTCCCCTTCCCCTCTCCTTAAATTCTTCTTAAAACCATCCAATAGTCCACCCTAACCTTCCCTTCACCCACCAATGATTCCTGCACCTACACAACCACCCTTCTCCATTACTTCCCATACCTGCCTGGCTCCTGACTATGTAAGTTGGAAAATTTCATTGTATCACACCTGACGATGATGAACAGCATCGAAACAATGGTTTTATTGCTTTAAAAGCATGTGGAAGTCTAAAGTTTTCCTTACTTTTAAACCTTCATCATGAAGGAATTGAACAAAGTTAAGCCTGAAACTCTTAGCTAGCACACTTTGCTTCTCGTGAAATCTTCAGTAACAATGTGAAACACGACAGTAGACAACAAGTTCAGTTTTTTTGGCAACCATCTTGATACTCAAACTATGATCAAAGTCCAACAATTGATACAACAGTGGGCAACAAGTTCAGTTCATTGTCAACCATTGTCATCACACATTTCCCATTGCTAAATCTTTAGTAAAAACGTAAAACAAGACAGTAGACGACCAGCTCAGTTCGTTTGCACAACCTTAATGATACTCAAACTATGGTCAAAGTCCAACACGAATCCAAATTGCTGTCGGTTTTGGCTGTTTTTTGGCTGCCCAGACCATTGTTCATCATCTCTTCATCATCAAACCCCTTCCCATTTATCCTTAAAGGCCTTTTAACCACCTCCTTCAACTTGGGACAGAGCAGAGTTCCGGAGCTAAGTATCACCTATCATTTTGTTAATCTCCTATAGATGACAGATTTTCATTCAGTTCAGCACAAACTTAGTATAATCGCGTGTAATGCTGCTCAATAGTCGATTCCAGTTTTTTTGTGACATGTTTGATGTGTGGAGGTTTACAAAAACTGATGTCCTGTCGCTTCCGCAGCTTGGAGAGCACTGTGACTGATCTCATGATAAAGCTTAGAGTCCCGCTCACCAACTAAAAGTTGTTTTATCCCATTCTGACCAATAGGAACAGCACAGGAAATCCAATTGCATTACTTTTGGAATTCAGTCTGTAATTAATAATTTGCAGGACGTTCCTGTCAAGACTTTTGCAAATTTCTCTCCAGTCTTCTGTCGGTTTAAGTCCTCAGTACAGAGTCCACGGCGCTAATATCTGACCAAAGTGAAGTGGCAAACAGATCCGTTTCAATTATTCACGGTTTTAAGATCAACATTCGAGCATCGTTTTAGTGATTTGTGTGTGTCATTCCACTTGTGGTTTGCATGCGTCATTCCACTTGTGGTTTGCACAACTCTGATGTGTGCGTCGACATGTGCGTCTTGAGTTGATCGTTGCGTGGGAAGGCCCTCGAGCAAACGGTGCACGAGTATGGTTTATCGCCTGAATGCAACAATTGGTGCACTTTGAGATTCCCTCTCGTGGAGAAGGTCTTTGAGCAAGCGTCGCAGGGGAAAGCTCTCTCGTTTGTGTGGACGATCATGTGCGTCTTCAGGTTGCCTTTCGTCGTGAAGGCCTTCGAGCACACAACGCAAGAATGAGGTCTCTTCCCGGCATGCAAGGCAACGTGCGCCTTTAAGATGTCTTTTGTGCCAAAGCTCTTGGCGCAAATATCGCAGGTATAAGGTCTGTCTTCCGTGTGAACGGACATGTGTTTCTTAAGGAAGTACTTCCTCGTGAAGGATTTGGAACAAACGCGGCACGAATGCGGTTTATATCCGGTGTGAATGGACAGGTGCATTTTCAGACTGCTCTTTTGCGTGAAGGTCTTGGAACAGATGCCGCAGATATGAGTCTTGTCCACGGGTTTGCCCGGGGGAACCATCTTTATATCGCTATCGAAACCACGGACTTGGTCTGCTATTCCGGTATGGCGTACTACGCCACCTGGCTCCGATCCCACCACCACACTAATTCCGTGTCGAACCAAATTATGTCGTACGTAATCCTCCCTCCTGACGAATCCCATTAAACAAACGTTACAATCGAAACGATCCAACCGGACGTGATTCTGAACGTGCTCCTCTATCGACGTCTTCGTCTCGAACTCTCCTCCGCAGACATCACACTGAAACACCGACTCCTTTGAGGCCGATTCCATTTCCATATGTTTACAAGGGTCCACTGCGACATCACCAGAACACAAACTTGGCCCCGACACACGCAATCCAGCGGACAAAGCCACCTTCTGGGCCTCGGAGCACAAAGCAGTCCCTCCACTCTCAATTCCATCGATCCTCATTTCGTCTCCCCCCATTCTCCGACACTCGACATTCCCCAAACAGTGCCGTTTCAACGGGAACCTCAACGAGACTCCATCGTATTGAATTTGCCCATTAGACCACGAGCTCATCCCTTCTCTACCGCATTTCAAGCCGTCGGTTCGGTACCCTGTGAAGAAGGAGACAAGGGTGGAATTAACGCTTAAGTAACCAAAAAGAATTAAATTTGAAGAAATGGGTAGCAATACATTTTTGGGGTAAGAGTAAGTCCTTCCCTTGTGGTCACAAGGTGAAACAAAACCAAACTCACGAGTGTAGATTCCTTTTAAATACTTGGGTGTGCGTAACAGTTACTCACACGAGACCTGTCCTGGGGATAACACATACGAGAAATATGTGGTCATTCTACATAAATAATTAATTGGGATTTGTAAAAAACAGTGCTAAATGTTAATAATGTCGACGAAAAAGGTGAATGAACGATGTTTCCTCGCCTTGTTGTTGAGGCTAGCCCACCCTAGAGAATGCTGCTGCTAGTCAGTAGTATATGGGATCCTATAGAATATATATATTTGATTAGTTTGGAATCAGATCGAGTTCAGCGGAGGGGGGCTAGATTTGAGAGTCAAGCATTGTTATGACCAACGCAGCAGCGTCTATCTACTTTGCTAGACAATTCAGGTTGGGATTCTCTTACACAGCGGCATTGATTATATAGATTAAACTTATTGAAAACACTTAAAGATGGGCCCCTTTCTGATGACATCAAGGATATAATACGAATCCTTAATAGTATTACGGTCGGAGGGATCACGCATATGTAACATTAGACAGAGATAGACTGTGCAAGACTGAAAGGGTTTAAAATGTCATTTTTTCCAAAGAACGATTTGGGACCAGAATGCTTGTGGTCCAAATCCCCCAGGAGTCAGTTCAACACACAATAAGTATTACGTACAGATTAGGGCCTGCGCGTGGATATATATATTATTTATTATAGGGTAATCTACCGTTTAAGGTAGGTTTTTGGATGGACACAACAATCAAATAAATATTTTGTAACTCCAAACAAAACCCAATCCAGGAAACCTACTCTCTATACATCAACTCCCTCTTCACCTCTGTGTACTTCCTTCCTCCCTTCATCCCATATCTAAGACATCCCTATCCACTATTCCTGCCCATTCCTCGCTTGCCCAACATTCTCCCCTCTATTACTCTCTTCAACATTCCACTATTGCCGATCAATATCCTTTCATCCATCTTTCATCTGCCTGATATATCATCACTTTGCCCTATTCCCCCATCGATATAATTTTTAATGTTATAGAATACAGTGTAGCCAACATTGACAATAGATTCCATGAGACTAACATCAAATTTAAAGGCAAATTAATTTGTTTACGTAGCCTTAGTTTTCATAATTATTGGACAGTGAGCACCAGAGAGAGAGAGAGAAGGAAGCAAGTTCCTCACCTGGTGTCGGTGTCTCGCCTCCACCCATCAGCCCATCTCGGTGCTCATCCACAGCACCATCCTCCTCTCCACCAATGGTGCACAGCCTCAGTTCCCTTCCACGCACCACAGCGTCCTCTCCCTTTGCCTGTGGGTCCAAAACACGCGCCACATCACATAAACAGGACTGAGAGGACACTCCCTTGTCATTCGAGGCAATGCCAATAAACAACGGATCTTCTCAGATGTATTCATACACGATTTTGTGCAAAAGAACAAAGCTTAGCGCATACAGCAACTTCCATTGATTCAATTCAAAGGGGGCACAAGCAATCATTGTTTTGATTTGCTATTTGTTTGTCCATCAGTGGATTGCAAAGGACGACAACGTCCGCCAAAAACATTGCTCCTGACAGTTCTGAATTGAGTGTGGTATGATTTATGGGCCAATAATCGGTATTGCAAAGCATTATTATTCATTATTAGGTAATCTACCGTTCAAGGTAGGTTTTCGGATGGACATAACTATCAAATAAACATTTTGTGACTCCTAAGAAAACCTAATTTACATCAGGAACTCCCTCTTTTCATCTCTGCGTACTTCCTTCCTCCCTTCATCCCGTCCAACATCCCTATCCTGTTCCGGCCCTTTCCTTGCTTGCCCAACATCCTACCCTCCATTACAGTCTTCTTCAACATTCCACTACCGCTCAATACACCCTTCATCATCCATCTTCCATCTGCCTCCATAGGATTTCTCCCAACAAACCCCTCTCCTCACCCAACATCCCTAGCTATACTTCCTCATTTGCTAATTCCTTCTTTCGGTCCATTTCACACGGCTCCTGACAGTTCTGAATTGAGTATTCACCCCCTCCGACAATTCCCATGACATTGTGAACCTTTCCAACACCAGCCTGTCTGAGAACGAAATTTCCGTACTAAGTAAAGGCCTATCCTTCTCTCCCACACCAAAAATTAACCAAATTAATCTACTCACGACATACTCAATTTCTGCCGAAACCTTCGTTGGCGCGCATTTTGGAAATCGCAAAGTAACTCTTCGAGTCAAATTAAAACCAATCCCGCACTCAACAAATTCCGCCCGGCCTCCACTCATGAGCCAAAACCCCTACCTAGTAATCATCCCGTGGAAATATTCATACGCCTCCTTCTCCAAAAAGTCTCTAATAAATCCTTCACACAATCTCTAAAACCAAGAAACAACCTTTCCACAAACGAACGTCATGCCCTTAAAACACTACAGGCCAATCCCAACATCGTGGTCACTACCGCCGATAAAGGCTCCTCAGTTGTAATTTTAAACACCCAAGACTATATTTCCAAAGTCTTCAGTCACCTCAACCACACATCCACCTATACCACTCTCACCGACAACCCTACTCCAACCTTCCAAAGGAAGTTCGGTCTCTTCTCCTCCAATTTAGACCAGAAGAAGGCCTCACCTCCCAAGACATACTACCTTGAACAAAAAGTTCCCGGAATAACCACCGTGTGGTGCTCCCATCGTTCCGATTTGAGTTCTGTTTTTTTTGTTAAATTGGTACATCTGTTGTTGATATTCCCTTTAAATCTTAGTGTCATAACTTGACATTTGCAAAAGTTACGTAGCCAAGAGTACATCTATCTCTGTGTGTGTTGGCGATTTTTTACAATTGCAGAAATCGATTTAAATTTGCAACAACGAACTTGTATTAAATTTTGCGTAAAAAACGGATTTAGTGGTGCACGGACCTTGGAAATGTTGGAAAAGTGTTTCGGCAACGATTCTCTAAAAAAACGGTCGTTTACCAGTGCCACGAGCGGTTCAGAAGTGGTCATGAGTCAATCTGAGATGATGAACGCAGTGGCAGACCATCGACATCGAAAGTCGGTGAAAAAATTGATAAAGTAAAAGAAATGTTGGTCAATAACCGCAAATTAACCATCAGAGAAATAGCGGAGGACTTGAACATTGCCTATGGATCCGCCCAAGACATTGTGGTTAATGATTTGGGTTTCCGTCGTGTAGCAGCAAAGTTGGTGCCAAAAGACCTCAATTTCATGCAAAAAAGAGACCGTGTTGACGTCGCAAAAGACATGATTTGCGAGGCTGAATCCGATCCAACATTCACCAAAAGGATCATTACTGGAGACGAGACGTGGGTTTATGAGTACGACACGCAATCCAGACATCAGGCAAGTGAATGGCGTTCACCAAATGAGCCGACACCAAAAAAACCACGTCGTTTTCAGTCAAAAAAGAAGGCAATGCTGACGGTTTTCATGGATTACAACGGTGTAGTGCATCATGAATTTTTGCCAGAAGGCCAGACAGTAAACAAAGAGTATTATTTGGGCGTTATGAGATGTTTGCGTGAAGCAATTCGCCAAAAGAGACCAGAAATCGTCGCACAGTGCGTCGAGACCGTCGCACAGTGCTATCATTATTCGTAATTTTTTGACGAAAAATGCAACAAATACCATCCAACAGCCACCGAATTCACCTGATTTGGCTCCCTGTGACTTCTTTCTGTTATATCGAGTTAAAAAACCATTACGGGGAACGCGTTTTAGCAGCCGAGAGGAAGTAATGGAAAAATCGCAGGAAGCACTGATGGACATACCGAAAACCGAATATAAAAAATGTTTCGAGGATTGGATCAAGCGCTGGCATGGGTGTGTTGCAGTCGATGGGGATTACTTTGAAGGGGACAATATAGATTTAGATGAATGAACTTGTATTTTTAATTTTCTGAATAAATTCTGGGAACTTTTTGATCAAGGTAGTATCCCTACTCTCAGCCCCAAACCCCAGAACACCCCAGTTTTATCTCCTCCCAAAAATACACAAACCCAACATCCCCTGTCGCCCTATAGTTTCTAGTTTCAACTCTCCCACTGAAAGAATCTCCGCATTCCTTGATTACCACCTACAGCCAACCTACTCTCATTGCCCTCCTTCACGAAAGACACGTATCACTTCCTCCACCGTTTAAACTCTGTCTCCATTCCCTCCACCTCCAACCTGCTTATAACCACCATCGACGTCACCTCCCTCTATACTTCTATTCCCCATGCAGAAGGCCTATCCTCCCTCCGACACTATCTTTCTCTACGTCCCCCACCCCAGTGCCCCTCGACCGAATTTCTCCTCAATCTCGCCACTGTCGTCCTGACTAAAAATGCATTCTCTTTCCAAAACTGTTTTTATCTCCAAACGAAAGGCACAGCGATGGGAACGAGGATGGTGCCATCGTACGCCAATCTCTTCATGGGCCATCTTGAAGAGAATTTCCTTTCACAGCAACACTTCCAACCCCTTTTCTGGGTCCGCTACATTGACGACATTTTTATGCTCTGGACACACGGCTCTGATTCTCTTGACAATTTCTTATCGGCCTTAAATTCTTCTTTCACTGTTAAATTCACTTCTCCATTTCAGACTCCACCATCACCTTTCTTGACACAGACATCTCAATTTACAATAATAAGTTCACTACTTCAGTACACATCAAAGCCACTAATCATCAACAATATTTACACTATACTAGTAGTCATCCTTCTCACACCAAACGCTCAATTCCCAACTCTCTCTCTATCCGCAGACATCGGATTTGCAACACCACAGCTACCCTCAACAAATATCTCCACAATCTACACCATGCACTCCACAAACGCGGTTACCCAGAAAAGCTCCTACAGGATAAAATCTACCGCTCCACCCGACCACACACACCACAGAATAACAACCCCACATCTGACGCTGGACTCAACCTTTGCACAACCTATTTCCCCGGATCCCACAGACTGAAAACCATTCTCAAAGAACTTTATCCTATATTACATGACAATGACGCGACCACATCCTTACTGCCCCAATGCCCCTCTGTCGCTTACAGACGACCAGCCAACCTCAGAAACCTTCTGAGATCCACCAACCCTTTGACACCCCGCCCTGACAAATTTCCACATATTTCCCCTACCTGCAATCGCCCCCGATGTAAAACATGTCTGCTGATCAGATCTGCTCCCCTCTCCCCACATCCCCTCATTGTCCCTTCACCCCGTTCCCACGCTAATTGCCTCTCAAAAAATATTATCTATCTCTTGTCGTGCAAACAATGCACCTCATTCTACATAGGCGAATGCATTACCCCCT
Organism: Hetaerina titia; assembly: GCA_037158775.1. Classification (NCBI taxonomy): domain Eukaryota; kingdom Metazoa; phylum Arthropoda; class Insecta; order Odonata; family Calopterygidae; genus Hetaerina; species Hetaerina titia. The sequence continues at coordinate 4,658,908 of JAVFHJ010000014.1, read as the reverse complement.
TATCCATCCGAATGAACAATCACCGCTACTCATGTAATTCTGCTTCACTCTCTTCTCTTCCTATCCCTTTACACGCAAGTTCACACAACCTATCATTTGACGAATGCTTTTCCCTAACAGTTCTAGAATCCCTACCCGATTCAGCCCCCACCAACGTAGAAGTGAGAACTCGCGAATCCGCATACATCCTATATTTCCGATGCTTTAAAATTCCCACCCTTAACCGCCATCTTTAATTTCTTTCCCAACAGTCCCTAAACCTTCCGACCCCCCTCCCCTCCCCAGGCTCTCTTCCCTCAAAACCTCTCAGTCTGACCTGAAGAAGGCCTCGGAGTAGGCCGAAAGCTCAAATCATCTACAGTGTGAGTGTCCTTTTACGTGTTATCTGTTTTATTCTGTGTTCTATTGTGCCGTCCAAAAGTTATATTGCTCTCGTGAGTACTTCCGCATCATCGATATATATATATCGATGATGCGGAAGTACTCACGTATGTACATATATATATATATATATATATATATATATATATATATATATATATATATATATATATATATATATATATATATTCAAACTTGAAAATCCCGCCACACGGTGCACAAATAGAAAAACATAGAAATTAGAAAACATAGAAATTAGAAAAACATTAGCTCAACTGGTAGAGCATTCGCCCGGAAAGTGGAAGGTCCGTGGTTCAAATCCCGGATAAGGAAATATTTTTACATTCGTGATCTGCTCAAAAACCGCCTTCCCCACATGTCCTGTGTTCACCTTTTATGTGTTTTCCTATCCCCTTTCCTTATACCTATTTCTATGTTTGAATGAATATGTATATATATATTTATATATATATTTATATATATATATACACACACACTCCTCCGAGGCCTTCTTCAGGTCAGACTCAGGCCTCGGAGTAGGCCGAAAGCTTAAATAATCTAGTGTGAGTGTCCTTTTACATGTTATCTGTTTTATTCTGTGTCCAAAAGTTATATACATATATATACACTTATATACCGCCAATCTATCAGATCTTCTAGAATCTACCAATCCACTTCTTAAATCCTCGCCCCGTTCCAAAATCACTCCCAGACCCTGCAATAAACCTAGATGCAAAACATGTCCTATTTTCCTAACCAGAATCCCATCCCTCTCCCACCCGCTCTTTAACTCTCTCCCACCAATTCCCTACTCATCGTGTACCTCCAGCAATGTTGTCTACCTACTCAAGTGCCAACTTTGCCCTGCCTTTTACATTGGACAGTGTACCACAGCTCTCAATATTAGAATCAATAATCATAGAGCCTCATGCAACAATTCCTCCCTTATTGGTATGCTCCCAATCCCCAAACATGCCTCCGAACACAACGCTGCCTTTGACCAATGTTTTAAAGTATCCCTCTTAGCATCCCTCCCACACTCAGACCCTCCACTGAAACTCAAAACATTAGAGCTAGCTTTCATCTGGCTCTTGGATTCCTGGAATCGCCCAGGTATTAATATTAGACATTAATTGCCCCCTTTATGCATATAATTTCATCCCCCTCCGCCCCCAACAACTTCAATATCATCCCCACCTTTTTTAAAATTCCCGCGCCATACACTACCCCTCCAAACCCCTCACCTCGAATGCCTTCCCCCCCCCTTTTTTCCCCCCTTTTCCCCTCTTTTCCCCCATTTTCCCCCTTCTCCTTCCTACCACTGCTTTCGGGCCCTCCTCTGCCTCAGTTCTGTTCCTAATTCCTCTTGAGAAAGGTGGTTGCACCACCGAAAATTCAAGAACTAGTGAGTCCCTCTTTTATATGTTTTAGTTTCTGTGTCGGTATATATATATATATATATATATATATATACACACACACACACATATTCAAACACGAAATAATTTTCCTTATCTCTATTTTCAATGTGAATATATATATATATATACATATTTCCTTCAGGTTCCCCCCACCTTTCCTCACTTATTTGATAACCCCCAACCCCCTCAACCCTTACCCTTCCCTCATGTTGCCACACCCCCTGCCACACACCTTTTTTGGTGGCTCGCAGGGTATTTATGTGGATGTAGATGAATATTTTTTTTATTAATAACACCAAGTATAGATCCATTGTTCTTTATTCTCGTACAACTAGTTACAACACTTCATCATCAGGTACAAAATAAAACCAGCTGAGGTCCATTTAATATAGCGTTCATGAGGGAGAGTGGAGTGGGTGAGAGAGGGGGGGGAAGAAGAGGGGAAACATTGGGGTTGCGATCTGCATAGATGGGAAGGAGGAGAGGGGTGTTAAGCATCGGTGATTGGTGGGTTCACAGAGGGTTGTTGTGTCTTTCGGTGAAGGAAAGGGGTACTTTCAGGATTGGGGAGAGGTATTTAAACATTAAATCGTTCACAGAATGACCCGTTTTTAAATTCTCTCCATTTCAAGCTCTTCCCACTTGTGCATCCATTTGTCCATCGGGCGTAAGAGTTCTGGGTTGAAATCACTCTCGTGGTTGTTTTCCCACAGATGTTTTGCGAAGTGTGATTGCTTGAGGTCACAATTCCTAAAACTGCTCTTCAGCCCGTGTTTTTAACGGCCTCCCTGTTTGGCCTCTATGTATATATATCGCTTTACAGTCGCTACGAATCAACCTATGAATGCCTCTTTCATTCAGTGTTCCTAATTTGTCATTCGTAGAGTTAAAAAATGGTTTCAAGTTATTCCTATTTGTAGAAGGCTATTCATAATTGTTCCCTAGGAAAAAAGGTTGGCTGTCTTTTGTGAAATTAAGGCCTTGAAGGAGTAGCTATTTACATTAGTTATATATACATGAGTTACACACACGAAAACGCTAAACTTAACAATTTAGAATGGACTGAACCGTACCTTAAATATCAAAAAAATATACCAAACCTATCAATTTCAATTAATACAAATCCAATTGCTAAAGTCTCTAAGGAATGATAATTATTAATGTTAATTGCGCTTCTTACTCACTTCTGTGCTTTCCTGTTGCGCAGTTGCATCTGCCAGAGAGAGGCTAGATGTTTCCGATAGGTCGTCGTCCACTTCCTGTTTAATGACTCTTTGAAGAATGATCGGATTCCCGGCAGAAGCCGACGATGACTCTACGAACCTTTCCTCCCTGAAAACTCGATCATCCGACAAGGTGATCAGGGTGTGGGGGATGGCTTCCTCCGACGTACACAAGGGGTCTCTCTCGACAGACGAAACGTCGTTCTTCAAAGGCAACTCACAATCCTCCCCCACCTTTACAAACACTTCCATTGGCAGTGCTTGTGAACGCCTGGGAACATGGCCATCTGCACCAGCCGCACAACAATCCTGTTGAAAACGCAACAGATCCCATGAGTAATTACAAATGTAACCATATAAACCCTTTGCACTCGAGAGGTGAGTCTCACTCACCACACGATATCATTACCCAACTCGAGAGAGGTGACTGTCGCTCACCACTTTGTACAGGGTTCGTCCGGAAGATAAGTGTACTGATTTTTTCCCGCCGCTACAGGCGCGCCCAGTATCGCTCTGACGGGCTGCGATTGGAGGGGGTTATGTTGGCAAGCGACGCTGAAAAAGGCAGTCTGCTCTGAGCTGTGGTGTAGTGAGGAGCTCTGTTAACGCAAACCTCCACGCTCGACCCACGTCACGGAATGCGATGCCGAAGTTTTTGGAGCAGTGTTATTCCATCAAATTGTGCGGTAAAGCTTGGGAAATCGTCTACCGAAACCGTCGGTATGATTAACCAGGCTTACGGGGAGTCAGCCATGTCCAGAAACATGATCATTCGGTGGCACAAGATGTTCGTGGAGGGCAGAGAAGAGATCGACGACGAACCACGGCCTGGACGCCCATCAACGACACTCACCGACGAAAATGCGCGAAAAGTTCGCGATGTACTGAACTCTGATCGTCCTCTTAGTGTTCGGATGATAGCAGAGCAGTGTAATGTGCCAAAAACAATAGTGCACGAGATTATTACGGGACCAATTACAGATGCGAAAAATTTGTGCAAAATTGGTGCCGAAAGTGCTCAGTGATGATCAAAGACTCAATCGTTTGGAAATCGCGACACAACTTGCGGATCACTGCAAAAATTATCCACATTTTTTAGAGAACGTCTAGAGACTTCTTTCTGTTCCCGAAGATAAAGAGGAGTTTGAAAGGAACGCGATACGGGACTTTGGACGCCGTCAAAGAGGTCGTGACGACGTGTCTTCGAGAGGTTCCCGATGATACCTTCGCGGGAGCGTTCCAGGAATGGGAACGCCGCTGGAACAAGTGTATCGACTCACAAGGGTCCTATTTTGAGGAATATTAGCTGAAGATATGTAAAAGTGTAATAATTTTTTTTTCCTGAGCTCAGAACACTTATTTTCCGGATGTACCCTGTATGCTGCGTTAACTTCGTGCTCGTAGTGGTTTACGTTTAGTTCCTTCGATGCGGGTTCCTGCGATCTGTTTGTGTAATCTGATGAAGTGTGAAAATGAAAGAATTGGAACTAAGAGGGACCAGAGTGCATAAATCCCAGCAAGGATTCGCATATGCAGACGATACAGCACTGATTGCACGAAACGTGAATGACCTTAAAGAAATGTTTGACATTTTAGAAAACAGAAGAATGAAGAATGTTATGTAAACAAAAACAACCGAGACCGTAAACCTGAATGTCAACAAATAATAATTAATAATAATAAATTTTAATAAATAAATAATAATAATGAAATTTATAATTAAAAAAATAAATAAATAAATATAAAATTACATTTTAAAAAACACCACACACACACAAATTTGAAACAAATAATTAAAGAACCTTTAAATCTTAAAGAAAGAGAATCTTATTAATTATTAAAATTAATTCACACCCACATTCAGGGTTTGCGAGGATTTCTCCCATGTCAGTGACCCGTCAATCACACAAACAAATGAAAATTATTAAAGGATGTAAAGAAACAGAACAACTTTCGTGAATACACAATCACTCAATCACTCAGGTGTGCTCGAAAACATTGACCTTTGTGATTCACATATACTCACACGTTTAGGGTTTACCAGGATTTCTCCTATGGCAGGGACCCGCCAATCACACAGAAATAACTAAATGGAAGTAAGGGACTTTGGTCAAAATGCATTCACTCAATCACTCAGGTGTATCCGACCTTTGTGAAACGCACGCACTCACCCATTAAGGGTTTACAAGGATTTCTCCTATGGCAGGGACCCGCCAATCACACGAAATAACTAAACGGAAAATTAGGGACTGTGGTATAAACGCATTCACCCAATCACTCGGGTGTATCGGACCTTTGTGAAACGCACACAGTGATGCTGGGTTAGAGCCACAAGTCAACAGTTCGAAATGAATTAGCAGTCCAGAATCCAAAGAAATACTCCAGAGAATACCGTTTATAGCCGGCAAAAATCCTGCAAGACCGCAGAATAATCGCAGACACGAAGATGATTGATTGATTGATTGATTCAAGACCGAAGCTACGTTCCTTGTATATTTAAACTGGTGAAGAAGTGGGGCTGAAGAAGGTTAGTGAAGAGAAGACCAAATACTTGATAATGTCAGCTCATCAGAACAAGCGGCACCCACAAAACATAATAATTGGGAATTATGAGTTTGAGGGTGTCAAGGAATTTACCTGTCTAAGGAGTCAAGACTTAACAATGAAAATAAGATATCCACGGAGATCAACCAAAGGGTAATGGAAGGCAACAGGACATACTTCGCAAATGTAACAATCCTCAAATCAATGTTACTATCAAGGAGCACAAAAATGAAGATCTATAGAACGCTTGTTAGGCCCGTGGTAACTTATGGAGCTGAAACATGGACATTAACAAGTCAGGATGAGGAAACACTTGGAAAATTCTAAGGAAAAAATGTTAAGGAGAATCTATGGCCCAATTAGAGAAGGAGAGAGATGGAGAATTAGAATGAACATGGAGATAAATGAATTACTGGAAGGGAAGGACATAGTTAGATTTGCCAAGTCACTGCGACTGGCGTGGTTGGGGCATGTAGAAAGGATGGAAAATGAGAGAATGCCCAAACTGATACTTAATAGCAAGATGGAAGGAGTCAGAAGAAGAGGTAGACCAAGGAAGAGATGGCTACGGGATGTGGAGGATGACTTGAAGGCAATGGGAGTTACAAGATGGAAGGAAAAAGCTAGAATAAGTACTGAATGGAGGAATATCTTAGAGGAAGGCCCACACCTGGCTGTAGAGCTGTAGAAGATGATTATGAATGAAGTATGAAATGATATGCCTTCAAATCGAAATAAGACTTTCTTATCCTTAGTTCCTTTGAATGGAGAGAAGACTTTCTTGTCCTTAGTTCCTTCGAATGGAGACAGGACTTTCTTATCTGAAATTAGTACGCAACCATGAACCGGAATGCATTTTCGGTCTCAGTTCGAACCTGACAGACGTGGCTAAGAGCCTAGCAATGTTTTTGATCCCCGTTACCGTGGAACGTAACAATGAAATAAGCTCTAGTGAAGATGAGTTCGATTTAGAGTTGCTAAACGAGGAAATTACATCTTCTTCACAGAGAGCTTGACGATAGAGAGAACAGGAGCAGTGATGATGACAATGATGAAGTAAGAGGCGTAAAAAGGCAAAAAATTAGAATAATAGACAGTGACAGTGATGCTGGAGAAGAACCACAATCTGACATTTTCGAATGGATTAGCTGTCCAGAATCTGAAGAGATACCCCTGAGAATACCGTTTTTAGCCGGCAATAATCCTGCAGGACTGCACATATTCGCAGACCAGAAATAACCATTAGATTTTTTAAAACTATTTGTTACTGATGAACTCATAAATGAAGTAGTTACAGAAACAAATAGTTACGCTATAAGAAAGTCAGAGAACAAGACGCTATCACCGTTCTCGATATGGCAAACTTGGCACAGTGTGACTACCGAAGAAATGTGGGCATTTATTGGCATTGTGATAAATATGGGGACAATGCTGCTTGTGAATTTGCAAGAGTACTGGTCACGGAATGATGTCAGTTACATACCTTTTTATTCAAACAAATTTGGTACCACACTAGCTTTATCCTAGCCGAAGAGTTATTGAAATGCCACTTGTCAGGAACAAGACTAACAATTAGGAAGCATTAGCCAAACCAAATCAAAAAACCAAAATTCAGCAGGAAATTGACATTCACCCAATAGCATTCCGCAAGGGAAATACTACCTTGATCAAAAAGTTCCCGGAATAACCACCGTGTGGCGCTCCCATCGTTCCGATTTGAGTTCTGTTTTTTTTGTTAAATTGGTACATCTGTTGTTGATATTCCCTTTAAACCTTAGTGTCATAACTTGACATTTGCAAAAGTTACGTAGCCAAGAGTACATCTATCTCTGTGTGTGTGGGCGATTTTTTACAATTGCAGAAATGGATTTAAATTTGCAACAACGAACTTGTATTAAATTTTGCGTAAAAAACGGATTTAGTGGTGCACGGACCTTGGAAATGTTGGAAAAGTGTTTCGGCAACGATTCTCTAAAAAAAACGGTCGTTTACCAGTGGCACGAGCGGTTCAGAAGTGGTCGTGAGTCAATCGAAGATGATGAACGCAGTGGCAGACCATCGACATCGAAAGTCGGTGAAAAAATTGATAAAGTAAAAGAAATGTTGGTCAATAACCGCAAATTAACCATCAGAGAAATAGCGGAGGACTTGAACATTGCCTATGGATCCGCCCAAGACATTGTGGTCAATGATTTGGGTTTCCGTTGTGTAGCAGCAAAGTTGGTGCCAAAAGACCTCAATTTCATGCAAAAAAGAGACTGTGTTGACGTCGCAAAAGACATGATTTGCGAGGCTGAATCCGATCCCACATTCATCAAAAGGATCATTACTGGAGACGAGACGTGGGTTTATGAGTACGACATGCAATCCAGACATCAGGCAAGTGAATGGCGTTCACCAAATGAGCCGAGACCAAAAAAACCACGTCGTTTTCAGTCAAAAAAGAAGGCAATGCTGACGGTTTTCATGGATTACAACGGTGTACTGCATCATGAATTTTTGCCAGAAGGCCAGACAGTAAACAAAGAGTATTATTTGGGCGTTATGAGACGTTTGCGTGAAGCAATTCGCCGAAAGAGACCAGAAATCGTCGCACAGTGCTATCATTATTCATAATTTTTTGATGAAAAATGCAACAAATACCATCCAACAGCCACCGAATTCACCTGATTTGGCTCCCTGTGACTTCTTTCTGTTCAATCGAGTTAAAAAACCATTATGGGGAACGCGTTTTAGCAGCCGAGAGGAAGTAATGGGAAAATCGCAGGAAGCACTGATGGACATACCGAAAACCGAATATAAAAAATGTTTCGAGGATTGGATCAAGCGCTGGCATAAGTGTGTTGTAGTCGATGGGGATTACTTTGAAGGGGACAATATAGATTTAGATGAATAAACTTGTATTTTTAATTTTCTGAATAAATTCTGGGAACTTTTTGATCAAGGTAGTACATAAGTTTTTTAATCGTGGTAAGACAAAGAGGGTTCTCACATGCTTGACGAATGGGAACAATGCAGGAGTGACTGACTTCTGAGAGAAAAATGTTACGAGGTGGTGTTGAAGTTACCATCAAGAAGCCTAATGTTGTAATAAATTGTATAAAACATACGGGTGGTGTCGATCGTGCAGATCAATTTGGCGACAACGTACTGTTTCTTACGAAAATCCTTGAAATGGTGGCTTAAACTGTTTTTTTGGGGAATTGAAATTTGCTTTTACGTTGAAATCATTTTATGTTAGAGGTACTAAAGTCGTCAAAAGTGCTACGAAACATCTCGAGTTCCCGGTTGGTCCGCATGGAAATGGCCTCGAGTGCAAAGGGTTAATACCTGGGTAATTCAATAAATCGAGGAGCCATATAAAAGCTTGCTCTTTTGTTTTGAGTCTGTTTGGAGGGTTGGTCCACACGGAAACGGCCTCGAGCACAAAGAGTTAATATCAGATGTACAGAAAGAACTATACAGGGTCCATTCAATAAGTATAAGGACTCGTTTGCTGTAGCCTCAATGGAGCAGTGGATGAGGGGTCCGAATGGTCGGATGGGTAGAGGGGTCCTTCACCACTCAGGCGAACTTTAGTTCAGTCGCCTTCGGGGATGCTTTGAGACAGGAGGTGGATTTTTGTGATGTGTGATTGATTGTCATTTTGTCAATTTTCATTTTTAATCAAATATAATCATTGCTGAGTGAATTGGAGGTTCAGTGCGATAGATATGGGATGAGAATCAATATTAATAAAACAAAGGTTATTGTGGTTTTATCCAAGAAAGAGAAAGGCTTCAGCTAAGAACATTAAAATAGGATATGGGAAAAAATAGAGCAGGTAGGACAGTTTACATATCTCTGGAAGTGTTTTGGACCAACACGGTGTCAAAGTAGTATTGGGGACGTAAGGAAAAGAATTTGCGCTAGGCAAGGAGGCTTTCTCAAGGAGGAGGGAGTTGATGACGGGGACGTTGAGTAGGGATGTTAAGGAGAACTCGTAAAAACTCTGATATGGAGCGTAGCTATGTACGGCGTGGAAACGTGGTCGCTGAAGCAGGAGGATAGACGTAGATTGGAGGCTTTTGAAATGTGGGTGCAGAGAAGAATGGAGAAGGTGAAATGGTCCAAAAGGAAAACAAATGAGGAAGTACTGGAGATGGTGGGTGAGGAGAGGGGTTTGTTGAGGGAAATCATATTAGGAAAATGGATGAAAGGCGTATTGATCGGCAATAGTAGTAGGACATTGAAGAAGACTGTAATAGAGGAGGAGTGAGTAGGGATAGGGGATGTTTTATAGATAGGGGATGAAGGGAGGAAGGAAGTACAAATAGAGATGAAGAGAGGGAGTTGATGTATAGAGAGTAGGTTGCTGGATTGGGTTTTATTTGGAGTTACAAAAATGTTTATTTGATAGTCGTGTCCATCCAAAAACCTACCTTAACCGGTAGATTACTTAAAAAAAATATTCTCTATTGAACGCCGTTGAAGGCCACCTGCTGAGCCCGGCACTATACCACTCACATAAGCAGAACCGAAAATCATGAGGAGCAGGTACAGCGTCATTAATCAAAGTTTTACCTGCTTCGAGGTCTCCCCCGTGTCTTTCTCTGCCTTTTCCGTTTCCGCACCCTCGACTGAAGCGTTCCCCGCCAGCTGTGAAGTCCTCCGTGGTTTGCACACCTCGGCAAGCCAGTCCTGCGACTCCAACCATTCCAAGTCGGCACTTTGGCGCTCCCTGAAGCGCCTCTTCCTCTCCCTGGCCAATCGTCGCTTCCTCTCAAGGCGAGTCTCCTGCAGGGGTGATGAGGGAGAATCCACGGAGCTACCTCCCGTCAACTGGGAACGCAGAAGAGAGTCAAAATGAGGGAAACTCGGCAGAAATACAATTACCAAACACACACTTATGCGGAGTCTGTCCCTAAAGTAGTCGGACCGATTAAAATTGGTGCCCACCACCAACACCATCTAGCCTACACAAACACTCAGAGGCAATTGGCGCTCAGCGCATGTTGAAGCACTAGCATCTCACCTCAAAACCTGCACGCTGCAACATACAGTCATGTTAAGATAAAATTAATACTGAGACTCGTTAAACCCTTTTGCACTAAGGGGTGCCTTTTTCCTCGATTTCCTTAGTCTACTAGAGATTAAATTGTTTAAATACCCTTAAACTTACTAAGCGTGGCACTAGAATGAAAAAATGGGAGTTTCTTCTCATATAAACTAATTTAATTGGATCTTTTTACATAATTATTGATATACTTATTGATAAACCATAATTTAAATTACAAACTGAAAAAAATGTTTGTGGATGGTAATCATCTAACCCTTGGAAGTCTGTGACACATCTCTGAATTCTCCAACGAGATTGTGTTCGACTAGTTTCCTAATAAATTTCACATTGGAGATCGGTTTTTCATTTGTTTCTTAGCTGGCATTCTTTGTACAATATATTTTTTTATGAATTTACACCCTCCTACTCAAGATTCCTGATTATGCAATGGATAGGAGAAAGAACGTTTGACGAGACAGCTGACATTGGGGAGAAAAGGAAATGAAAGAGTCCAAACTAGAAAGCAATGAACTCTACGGAACACCTGACTGAGGTCACTTTACATCCTGGCGAACCTTTTTTACAGACACAGATCATCTCTCAGAGGCATTGCTTTACATTTAGCCGACTTCCGAGAGTAATGAAGGGCAAAAAGAACTTACAACACAGCAAAGAGATGACAACAAACATCTGCGTAGGTGGTGGCATCCTTTGGAGACGGCATTTCCATCGACGACGACATTATGGGTCGATACTATTCGTTTATAAAACAAGCCATGCTATTAATTAAGCCTTGATTTACTTGTCCTTTCATGGAGATGGTTACAAGTGAAGTTATTGGAAAATATGGACGAGAAGCCCAATTCCCCTCACGGTGAAACTCCGTGTCGAGTGTGGCTCAACATACGAGCTGCTGCCGTTGTTGCTAACCATGTCGAGTCACACTCGACATGCAAGGGAAAAGGTTAAACTAAGCTTGTAAAAGTCTCCCAAATTAACACAACCATCAGATTAGTAGCTAACAGAATACAACTGCTTTTAGTGTTGATTCCCTCGCACTCTTCCAAGTCCTTCTTAATTTGCCCTAGGCACTTCTCTCTTACCCTTCATCGTGGAACCTTCCTTTCTATTTATCCTTCTTTTTAAATTCCTAATCAATCCATTAATATATGCCTCAATGTATGTCCAATCCATCTTCCAATTCTTCTTTTTGCCATATGGGGTTCTATCCATAGTGAAAAGACACAGTAATCAACCCTAATGAGGTCGGTTTAGTAGGTGATGGTAGAGCTCACCCATGTACCAAGCCCTATACGGCGTGTGAATATTCACACATTAGCAGGGTATTAAGTGGGGCCCGTTCCTTTCCCTGTGCCGGTTATGGGTTCCCAGAAAAACATCTGGTACCCAAAAAATCAACTAGCTTGGGTGGAGCTGCAGGTGCCCAGAGAGCCTATATACACGTACATGGTTCGTCCGGAAAATAATTGTACTGATTTTTCCCCGCCGCTCCAGGCGCGCCCAGCACCGCTCTGACGGGCTGCGATTGGAGGGGGGTATGTTGGCAAGCGACGCTGAAAAAGGCAGTTGGCTCTGAGCTGTGGTGTAGTGAGGAGCTCTGTTAACGCGAACCTCCACGCTCGACCCACGTCACGGAACGTGATGCCGAAGTTTTTGGAGCGGCGTTATTCCATCAAATTTGCGGTAAAGCTTGGAAAATCGTCTACCGAAATTGTCGGTATGATTAACAAGGCTTACGGGGAGTCGGCCATGTCCAGAAACATGATCTTTCGGTGGCACAAGATGTTCGTGGAGGGCAGAGAAGAGATCGACGACGAACCACGGCCTGGACGCCCATCAACGACACTCACCGACGAAAATATGCGAAAAGTTCGCGATGTACTGAACTCTGATCGTCGTCTTAGTGTTCGGATGATAGCAGAGCAGTGTAATGTGCCAAAAACAATAGTGCACGAGATTATTAGGGACCAATAACAGATGTGAAAAATTTGTGCAAAGTTGGTGCCGAAAGTGCTTAGTGATGATCAAAGACTCAATCGTTTGGAAATCGCGACACAACTTGCGGATCACTGCAAAAATGATCCACATTTTTTAGAGAACGTTTCTGTTCCCGAAGATAAAGAGGAGTTTGAAAGGAACGCGATACGGGACTTTGGACGCCGTCAAAGAGGCCATGACGACGTGTCTTCGAGAGGTTACCGATGATGCCTTCGCGGGAGTGTTCCAGGAATGGGAACGCCACTGGAACAAGTGTATGGACTCACAAGGGTTCTATTTTGAGGAATATTAGCTTAAGATATGTAAAAGTGTAATAATTTTTTTTTCCTGAGCTCAGTACACTTATTTTCCGGATGAACCCTGTGAGAATTAATGAGAAAGGAATTACTGCGGAAGGATGAGTGTTACTTCATCGGATGAATGTTACTTCATATTCCAAAGGTTAAGGCTGCATCATTTGATGATGATAGAACAATAGTGGATAGGGATGTTTTGGATGGAGGGAATGAAGGAGGGAGGAGAGAAGTGCGTTGAATAGAAGAGGGGCTTGAATTTATTGAACCACCCACGTATTACTTGCATTGCATAAAATTGCCTCTACAAACCCCCCCCTCCCACCCCCCCCGTCTTCCCCCAGTCATCTAAAGCACACCGAAATTACAGAAGAAAGTATTTTGCTGGATTAATCCACCACAACTTCAAATTATACCACTGGGCAGAGTTCTATGGCCTTGGTGGGGTTGTGCCGTGATTTTGAACGCATGCCAAAGTGCATGTATGTGTTTTCAGACCTTCAAGAGGACTTGTGGAGGAGTTCGATTTTACTTACCCCATTTGATTGCCGTTGGGGTACGGTCGTTGCGGTAGGGATCACCCGTGGGGAGGGACGTGGTGGCCGAGAGAAGCGCCGTACGAAGGCGCCATTGAACGAGATGCACCTGAACTTGAAGTTGCTGATCTCCTCCAACTTGGCGATGCACTTGTGGCAAACCAACCATGGGAGGTCACCTCCGGGAACGACCTGCGTGGGACACAAAGAGGATATGCAAACACTGAGGTCAAAGGTCACTGCGACAAGTATGGAATGAGAACTAATACATAAAACTAATAAATATATATATATATATA
>JAVFHJ010000014.1:4634979-4645054 GCA_037158775.1 Hetaerina titia | reverse complement strand
GGAGTTGATGTATAGAGAGTAGGTTGCTGGATTGGGTTTTGTTTGGAGTTACAAAATATTAATTTGATAGTTGCGTCCATCCAAAAACCAACCTTCACCGGTAGACTATCTTATATTAATAATAATATGGTAATCTTTTGGTTAAGACAGGTTTTGATTGGACACAACTACCAAATAAATAGGTTGTCACGAAAAACAAAACGCACCCCAATATCCTAATTACATCTTCATGTACATACTACCCCGCAAGCTGCCGCAAGGGCCTGTGGCAGGGGGTGTTAGGTCATCAGCCGTGAAAGGGAACAAAACCAGACACATGCATACAAATCCACACCCACAGTGGCCTATAAATTCATTCAGGAATCCTTTCATTTTACACTCATGCAAATACATGTCTACTTCATTTCATTCTACATGCATGCAATTACATATGCTATCAACTAAACAATTAATTACTATAATTAATTATTAATAAGGTGGTGAATTAGAATTTGACCAATTAGAAAACGTGATTTCACTACTAACACATGGACGTGCAACCTACTGCAATGGTTTCTTCGTTCAAGAACACTGGCAGGGGTTGTCACCTAATGCTGAAGGTAGAGGGAGAGTCCCCACAGAGAGAGAGAGAGATGAGGGATGGAAGGAAAAACTTGAAAACAGAAAAGGCAGAGCAAGCAATACTGTAAAATCCACTACAATCATGTAAATGGCATCTAAATGCAATCATGTGGAAAGAGAGGGTTTTGACAACAAATCAACTGAGATTAGGTAAAGTGCACTAGCAATTGAGTAGAACTAATTATTCCCTCGATACTGTGGGTTGCAAGTGAGATCTTCGAGTGAGTGTAACTAGGCAATATTCTCACCTCATGGCCTCACAAATACCAGGTTGACAGATATAATTGCGACATGCGGCAGATTACAACCGAACGCCATTATTTGCGTAAACATTTAAGCAAAACAACGCCATCTGAATCAGTTCCGGAAGCATAAGCAAGGTAATTACTCCAGCAACATTCACACTTCAGGTAAAATATAAAATGTGCCCTCACGCGTAAAACAAAATTTTAAATATTTAAAATTAAAGCTTGTCGAATGAGGACACGATCGCGAAAAGAAGACACAGAACAACGACCAATTGAAGAATCCAATACACGAAAATTATACAGCCAATTTGTTGACTGTATAGATTAGATTGCCTTTTCTTTATCAAGATACATTCCGATTCCATAAGGTCAATAAATCCCGATGAACAATTACTGATAAGATTAAATCAATCATTTGATTGCTATTACGTGCAACACGAATGCAGAAACATGAACTTACTTCCAAACGTAATATATCTTGAATTGTTTCCCTGACCTCGTAACCAGGATCCGATTTATCTTCACAGATATCAACAAGAACTTCTCCATTTCTCATACACAGCCTACACACTAAATATTTGCCGTTAGACCTCATTATTCTTCAGTAGATTGCCGCAATATTGTTTAAATTTGTAATACAACAAGTCACCACAAAAACATTCCAAAAGGGGAAGCACTGCATTGGTTCTCCCAGAATCGATTTATATCGACTCATAACGACTGTTGCGGTGGTTCCCTTTGAAATGCTTTTTGCATGAACAATTGTTTTAATCCCTCAATTTACCGAACATTTTTCGAAAAAATATAACAATTTTGAGTTTGTCCCATGTGGTGGAGGTGGTCCAGTGGGTAGAGCGTTGAACTAATGACCGGACGGTCCCGGGTTCGATTCCCGGGCAAGGAACTCTGGGCACCTGCAGCTCCACCGAAGCTAGTTGATTTTCCGAGTACCAGATCTTCCTGGGAAACCATAACCGGCACAGGGAAAGGAATTGGCCCCACTTAATACCCTGCTAATGTTTGAATATTCACACTATGCCGTCGGGCTTGGTACATGGGTGAGCTCTACCATCACCTACTAAACCAACCTTCGATTACTGTGTTTATGGTTTTTTTAATATATATATATATATATATATATATACATATGTCTAAGTTCTAAGTATATATATCCTTTTGGGTGGCACAATAGAACACAGAATAAAACAGTTAACACGAAAAAGTTCACTCATATTGTAGATTACACAGGCCAACAGTGGTTTTGGTGCCGGAGCTTTTAATGCCGATTTAAAGAACAATTGGAGTGCTGAATCCAATTATGACACTAGTTTTCTCCTATCGGCTATAGTTTTCAAGATATAGATATGTTGTTACTTACGTAAAAAATCTTCTACATGATGATATGGGAATATTATATTAATAACACAGGCCAACAGTGGTTTTGGTGCCGGAGCTTTTAATGCTGATTTAAAGAACAATTGGGGTGCTGAATCCAATTGTGACACTAGTTTTTTCCTATCAGCTATAGTTTTCAAGGTATAGATATGTTGTTACTTACGTGAAAAAATCTTCTGCATGATGATATGGGAATATTATATTAATAACGAAGGCCAACAGTGGTTTTGGTGCCGGAGCTTTTAATGCTGATTTAAGGAACACTTGGGGTTCTGAATCCAATTATGACACTAGTTTTTTTTCCTATCAGCTATAGTTTTCAAGAAATAGATATGTTGTTACTTACGTAAAAAATCTTCTACATGATGATATGGGAATATTATATTAATAACACAGGCCAACAGTGGTTTTGGTGCCGGAGCTTTTAATGCTGATTTAAAGAACAATTGGGGTGCTGAATCCAATTATGACACTAGTTTTTTCCTACCACCTATAGTTTTCAAGGTATAGATATGTTGTTACTTACGTGAAAAAATCTTCTACATGATGATATGGGAATATTATATTAATAACACGGGCCAACAGTGGTTTTGGTGCCGGAGCTTTTAATGCTGATTTAAAGAACAATTGGGGTGCTGAATCCAATTATGACACTAGTTTTTTCCAATCAGCTATAGTTTTCAAGAAATAGATATGTTGTTACTTGCGTAAAAAATCTTCTACATTATGATATGGGAATAGTATATTAATAATTATCTCATTGGCCTACAATATAGAAATGTACATGAAACTTATTGACAGTTTATTGAAAATAAAAGGAACACCACAGAGTGGTTATAAATTAGTATACTTATAGATTTATTTAACTTTGAAAATTATTTCCCGGAATATATCAAATATTAAAACAACTGATCGTAAGATGTGCCATATCTAAAAAAGTAGAGCTGTTAAATAAAAACGGATTTCATATTTGGATTCAGCTCTACAAATATAGTTAAAATCATCACAAAGATTCCCGGCACCAAAAAAAATTTTTTTTGTAGGCCTGTGTTATTTGAGCTTTCGGCCTACTCCGAGGCCTTCTTCATTCAGTTATATTACTCTCGTGAGTACTTCCATCTACATTTTTTATCTATATAACATCTATATAATATATTATATATAATAATTATATATAGATAACCACATTATTGTTTAACATCAATAATTATTTTCTGTAGGTTAATTTATTTATAAGATGACGAACAATTTAGTAATTAAATATAATTTATCTCGAATGAATATTATTAGAAACAGAGAACACCCAATTGCACTGCAATTATCAGCAAACAGACAAGCCACTCAACTGTTACATATATCAGTAGATATCGGTCAATGTTAATCTGCTTGTAGAATTTTAATGTGTCGGTGGATTTCACACATAAACTTAAGCAGATTCTAGGTGCGCGTTAGGGAAGTGTACTTGACAAACAAGCCACCGTAGTATGAATCGATAAGAAGATTTAGGTTTCCATTAAAGCTTGATGAAGGCATAAGCGGAGGATTTATCGAGTTTTATAGTCTTCATGAACAATTAATATTTTCGATTTGATGGAATATATTGTCTCCTTTCCTAATTTACTCTTATTTACAACTCTTTGTGTGTCTATGTGTCTTTATAATGTTATTGTATATCAGCATTGAAAGTGCACCATATTCAAGTGCTCGTCGGATAGGATTTTAAGAGCAAGCACTAGTAATTTAGGTATTATCCCATCGCATAGAAGCAGAATAATTATAATAACACGAACGGGTAACGTTTTGAAGTCACTTTTTATCCTTTAATGTTGTTGTAAAACGGAATATTCGGTAGAAACATCATTGGGCATCGAATTGTTAAATGTCCGGCATATTTCTCTTACTCTAAAAGAAGAACGTCGAATTGCGAACATTGTTTGAAACTTGAAATGATGGCTAAATTCTAAAACCAAACAATTTTTTTCCATTCACATGAAAAACTATACGTTTATGAAAGGCGAAACGCACCTGTTTTTCATTTATTAAATCTCATATCAGAAAACGACAGAAATTCTTACCTAGTAGTTAGAAATGAAGGCAAAACGTTCGCTTACTTATCTTATAATTCGATGAAGGCCGGGAAATTTTATCCACCTTAAGATGACACTTGCTTTCCAAAACCATTTTGTTTCTTCCGCAGCATGCCTTAAAATCTCGGAATTCGGACAATCGAATCAGGCAGGAACGGCAACTTTTCCACGGAATGCGACCATCTTTAACTACCTGAATAGGGAATAAAGTGAACAGATTTTAAACCATTGCAGTTTGCTTACATTGAATCATTCCGTGCAGTTTTGCGAATAAAATTTCAGGTTTATCAAATTCCTACTAAAATTTATTACCTTGGAAATTTGACATATATAATGGCAAATTTGTTATATGCATGAACAATATAAGCAAGAGTGAATACACAACTGTAAAATTAATGTGGTCTATTCAAGATTTCATGAACCAATGGATATATCTTATAATTATTTCCAACCAACAAACGCTGAAAAATTCTTCAACAAAAACTTTGCTTATGTAGCTTAATTCTACGAACGTACTTTTAACTGAAATAAATCCTTCATCGTTTCCAAGACCAAGGCTTTATGTGGACCCTTTCTTATAAAAATGTCCCCTGATCTCCCACTCGTACATAGACATAGTCTACAAAAAGTAAATTTAAACATTGTATACATTCCGGTAAACAACACTCGCGACACGAGTTACTATGATAATTTTGAGAAACGTTAACAGAGTGAGTATGACAATTATGTACACCAAATCAGTGGGATTTTCCGTTATTCCTTTCATTAAAAGCGAACGTATCGAAAGTCCTACGTGCATGATCTCCGAGCTTATCATGTTGAATATAATATAACGGCGGCACGATTGATATAATTTTGAATATGTAACTCCTCTGGAATGTGAACAACGGACCTAGTGTTACCCATACAGTCAGTTATCTGTGATTAAATTCTAATGTATCGTTTTTACTCGCCGAAAAAACATGAAATTCAAACAAAGTTGCTGTTTTTTCGAAGTTTGATGCATGCATTTTTAAATAAAACCAATCTAAGTGAATATTCTAAAGGAAGTGCCGACAAAATATTGTGTATAAATGTATATTGGTCGTGGTATTAGCCGGCAAGAATTTCAAAGGTTCGTGGGCGAAACAGTTGAAGGCGCTGTTATTACGTGCGTTCTGTTATTTTTGTGATTTCTGTGGTCGTTGTTTAATCGAAAGTTCTACGTTTTAACATGGAGAGTCCGTGTCATCTCTTTATAGAGCAAATGTGATTACAAATTACGAAACAAGTAGTAATAACCAATGGATTCCTCAAAGAAAATCATAGGGTGGTGTGTTAATGTTGATTGTGTGGAATATTTGTGTGGAATATAATATGCAAGCGAGTCATAATTTTTTCCACCGACGAAGTTTATTTATTTTCGAGGCGAGAGATTTATTGTGAAATGGTGGAATATTTTAGGCTGGTTTGACTTCTGACGTTGCGCCAGAGGCAATTTATTAGTTTTGTCGTGATATCAGTAAATAATATCGATTGAAAATGTCACTGGATATTAGTTTATTTACATGCAGGCTTTGCCAAAAAACAGATGTCGATGGCTCTTATTTAAATGTATTTGAATCAAGTGGAACAAATGGAACTCAAATGTTTGAGGTAATTGAGGACCTATTACAATTAGAGGTGAGTGGTTGTTAGTAATTGCAATGCTGGTAATCATGCCAATGTATAACTTCGTGTTTAAGTTGGTGATTGTATAACGGTTGTCTCCCATGAGTGGTAATTTATGCTTTTATTATATATTTTCGTGTGTTTCAACGTTTTTTCAATCCTAATTGACATAGGTCGGAGCTCGACCTTCATGCTTGAATAATAGAATGTCGTGTAAATGTACTTTTGTTGTAAGTAATCAGTGATTAATTATTGTATATGCCCCTCGGTAATTTAAGGTACTGAAAAGTGCTATGTAAAGCTTAATATATTTTGAGAGTATTCCAAACTCTTTGATGAGGTGTAGTTATACCTTCTCAATTCTTTTTGTAAGTATATATTAACTTGGTCAGAGATCTCCTCTTTACCTGCCTTGATGTATATCGTTATCGCTCAGGGTTGAATATTATGCAACTAATATGTGAAGACCTACTCAATCATGTTCTTCGTTAGATAGACATTTATTTCAAATTAATTGGGGAGTAATTTGTATGCGTACAATTTTGTTAATTAAAAGTAACTTAACAATAATCGTCGAAAAAGTTGAGTGCTACGTAGCGAAAAATTGACAAAAACGAATTGAAATGGTCGATCAATTTAAGTGTTGGATTTTAAATAAGTTCGTGGCGGTAATTTTGGCAGATGTTGGTGTTACAAGTGCCTCGTGTACTCATTATATTAATTATAATTAGCGGAAAATATGCAGAATTTACTGAATTGGGGTTTCTGGATGTTTTCTCTCGGAGAATATTGTCTTTTTGCATTTCACGAACTTTTGATGATAATAATGAAAAGAACTATTATAATCAAAGACCGGCGATTTAATTATTACCAGGGTTAAGAATACATTAGTAAATAATAACATTATTAGTTGCTAGTATTAAAAACTTCGAAAAAAATGCAAATATATGTCAGAAAGCTATTTTTTTCTGCTTAATGTTTTAAGAGATACTTGAATTTAATGAAAGTATTTGAAGGAAGCGGCTCTTGAAAAATTTGAAGCCCTAATATGTATGTCGTTGCTGAAAACTGTAAAAAGTTTTGGGTTAAACTTTCCACACGTATTTTTTAAAAACAAACAACGATTTTCGAAATTCTTAATGATGGAAGATAAGCTTTCCCTCAAATTCGTTTCGGGATGATTAACATCTCTGGTGGAAGTAACCGCAATTTTCATGTATTAATATTTTAACCGGATCGTTTGACAACGTTGCTGATTTAAGATTGAAATGGAAGTTTTACGGAGGCCTGAGCGACGTAATGTGATGTCTCAAAATACTATCAGAGGAGTTCGTGATGGATATTTCTGTTGTGTTTGGATAGGTTAATGAAGAAGACGGCCTTCCATCCACGGCCTGCTGTGATTGCTGTACAAAACTGAGAGAATGGAGCGAATTTAAGAGAATGTGCCTGAGGTCTGCCAGAGAACTTGGGAGAAAACGGCCAATGGTTAGTTTGGAACCCCTTTTGCTATCGGCATCATCGGAAGCGCGTCCGTGGTAACGCTTTTGTTTACATGGTTACCTCATTTTCCAATCTTCGTCCCTTTAACCTCAAGTTCGCAAGAGTATCATGTCTACTGGCTACCAGGATCGTAGTTATTCCATTGTTTATGTTCATTCCGTACTCTGTACGAAGAGTAGATTCCATCAAGGTTTGTACATCTCATTAGTTCCTCCTCAGTCTCTGCTTGGACGGCTACATCACCTGCTAAACGGAGGGAATATACTCTCAATCCATGTACATTCACTCCACCAACACCTAACTTTCTTATATTCTCATAATTTATGACTAAATTACATGGTTCGTCCGGAAGATAAGTGTACTGATTTTTTCCCGCCGCTCCAGGCGCGCCCAGCACCGCTCTGACGGGCTGCGATTGGAGGGAGGTATGTTGGCAAGCGACGCTGAAAAAGGCAGTCGGCTCTGAGCTGTGGTGTAGTGAGGAGATCTGTTAACGCGAACCTCCACGCTCGACCCACGTCACGGGACGCGATGCCGAAGTTTTTGGAGCAGCGTTATTCCATCAAATTTGCGGTAAAGCTTGGGAAATCGTCTACCGAAACTGTCGGTATGATTAACCAGGCTTACGGGGAGTCGGCCATGTCCAGAAACATGATCTTTCAGTGGCACAAGATGTTCGTGGAGGGCACAGAAGATGTCGACGACGAACCACGGCCTGGACGCCCATCAACGACACTCACCGACGAAAATGCGCGAAAAGTTCGCGATGTACTGAACTCTGATCGTCATCTTAGTGTTCAGATGATAGCAGAGCAGTGTAATGTGCCAAAAACAATAGTGCTCGAGATTATTAGGGACCGATTACAGATGCGAAAAATTTGTGCAAAGTTGGTGCCGAAAGTGCTCAGTGATGATCGAAGACTCAATCGTTTGGAAATCGCGACACAACTTGCGGATCACTCCAAAAATGATCCACATTTTTCAGAGAACGTTTCTGTTCCCGAAGATAAAGAGGAGTTTGAAAGGAACGCGATGCGGGACTTTGGTCGCCGTCAAAGAGGCCGTGACGACGTGTCTTCGAGAGGTTCCCGATGATGCCTTCGCGGGAGCGTTCCAGGAATGGGAACGCCGCTGGAACAAGTGTATGGACTCACAAGGGTTCTATTTTGAGGAATATTAGCTTAAGATATGTAAAAGTGTAATAATTTTTTATTCCTGAGCTCAGTACACTTATTTTCCGGACGAACCCTGTGAGAATTAATGAGAAAGGAATTACTGCGGAAGGATGAGTGTTACTTCATTGGATGAGTGTTACTTCATATTCCAAAGGTTAAGGCTGCATCATTTGATGATGACAGAACAATAGTGGATAGGGATGTTTTGGATGGAGGGAATGAAGGAGGGAGGAGAGAAGTGCGTTGAATAGAAGAGGGGCTTGAATTTATTGTTGCGTAGGACGTGAGGTTGTTTCATTGCAAGGAGAGGTTGTTGAGTGTGTCTTTGTGTGTTATCGAGTGGGCCATGTGCACTTAACGGACATCTCCACGGGGAACAAAGCAGCTGTTCCCGATGTCTGTCACTCTGAGAGAGAGGGAGAGAGAGGAACTGTTCTTCCTCTTAGTGGAGAATGGCTTTAGAGTGGGAACAGAGAGAGAAGAAAAGGAGGCCTCGTATTATAAACAAGGGGAAGACGCTCCGTCAAGTGTGATGTCTTCCACTGTTGGTCATTCGTTCGCTGGATAATGCCTCCTCTGTTTGTGTTTCCTCGTTGCAATTGGAGTCTTTTTCTAATTGGGGATCTCTCTCTCTCCCTTTGGTGCTTGGAGCAGTAGTTGTGGTGGTGCTGGAGGGCGATTTGAAAGGTTCTGAGAGACGTTTAACTCTTTTGGTGATGATTTGTGGTGTTTGTGGTTGGGTGAGTGGTGTGAATGTGCTCTAACTGGGCGTTGTCCCTTGCAGGGAGGCCCTGGCTGCGTACAAGTGAAGACCGAGGAGGTGGGCCCTGACGACTGCACCTCCTATGATGAGGTAAGCACCAGAGATAAGCGCCATCGTTCCACCCCAGTGTGCATCATGGCTTATACATATGTTTTATATATATATATATATATATATATATATATATATATATATATATATATGTATATATAATTATATGGGGGTCGCGGTCATCCAGTGGGTAGAGCGTTGGACTACTGACTACTGGAGGGTCCCGGGTTCGATTCCCGGAATATTCACACAATGCCGTCAGGCTTGGTACATGGGTGAGCTCTACCTTCACCTACTAAACCGACCTTCGGGTTGATTACTGTGTTTATATATATATATATATATATATATATATATATGTTATATATATATATATATATATATATATATATATATATATATATATATATATATATATATATATATATATATATATATATATATATATATATATATATATATATATATATATATGTTATATATATATATATATATATATATATATATATATATATATATATATGTGTGTGTGTAATATATACATATATTATTACATATACATTTCCCCTTCTCCTTCCTACC
>JAVFHJ010000014.1:4559188-4634879 GCA_037158775.1 Hetaerina titia | reverse complement strand
ATAGTTGAACCAGGAAAAATCCAAGAGAGATGGAAGGAATATATAGAAACACTGTATGGTAAAGAACTTAGGCCGACGAGGTTAGACATAGAAAAGGAACATGGCGTAGAAGAAGATAGCTTAGCTCCAGGCATACTCGACGATGAAATAGAAAGGGCATTAAAGGAGATGAAAGCAAATAAGGCTGTGGGGGTGGACAATATTCCTGTAGAAATGTTGAAATGGTTAGGGAAAGGTGGGAAGAAGGCCATATATGGACTGATTCGTAGTATTTATGAGGAAGGAATCTGGCCGGAAGATTTTGTGAGATCGGTGTTAGTTCCTATTCCAAAAAAGGCAAAGGCTTCGTCATGTGAGGATTACAGAACAATAAGTTTGATATCCCACGCAGCTAAAGTTATTCTCAGGATCATCAACAAAAGGATAAAGAGTAAGGCAAATGATTACTTAGGGGATGATCAGTTTGGGTTCAGGAAAGGAAGAAGTACGCGTGATGCCATTGCAGTAATGAGATCACTAATCGAGAAGAATATGGAGTACAATCAGGACGTATTTGCCTTTTTCGTATGATAAATGAAAAAGGCGCTTGACAGAGTGAATTGGGAAAAATTAATGCGTGTATTGCAGAAAATAGGAATGGATTGGAATGGGGACAGGAGACTGATCCGCAACCTGTACATGTCTCAGACTGCTCGGGTGCGAGTGGGGAACGGAGGGTCCGGATGGGCAGTGTTAGGAAGAGGTGTAAGGCAGGGTTGCCCATTGTCACCGGTACTGTTCAACGTATATGTAGAGGAAATGATTAAAAAGGCATGGGAAGAACTGGAGGTAGGAATGAAAGTCGGAGGGGAATTCGTAAAATCGTTTAGGTTTGCTGATGACCAAGCATTAGTTGCTCAGTCAGCCAAGGGGTTGCAAGCATTGTTGAGTGAATTGGAGGTTCATTGCGATAAATATGGGATGAGAATCAATATTAGTAAAACAAAGGTTATGCGATTTTCCAGAAAGACAAAGGCTAAGCTAAATATGAAAATAGGCGGGGAAAAATAGAGCAGGTAGAGCAGTTTACATATCTCGGAAGTGTTTTGGACCAACACGGTCAAAGTGGTAGGGACGTAAGGAGAAAAATTACGCTAGGCAAGGAGGCTTTTTCAAGGAAGAGGGAGTTGATGACGGGGACGTTGAGTAGGGATGTTAAGACAAGACTCGTAAAAACTCTGATATGGAGCGTAGCTATGTACGGCGCGGAAACGTGGTCGCTGAAGCAGGAGGATAGACGTAGATTGGAGGCTTTTGAAATGTGGGTGTGGAGAAGAATGGAGAAGGTGAAATGGACCGAAAGGAAAACAAATGAGGAAGTACTGGAGATGGTGGGTGAGGAGAGGGGTTTGTTGAGAGAAATCCTATGGAGGCAGGAAAAATGGATGAAAGGCGTATTGAGCGGTAGTGGAATGTTGAAGAGGGTAATAGAGGGGAGAATGTTGGGCAAGCGAGGTAAGGGTAGGAACAGGATAGGGATGTTGGACGGGATGAAGGGAGGAAAGAAGTACACCGAAATGAAGAGGGACCTCATATAGATTAGTTTGCTAGGTGGGGAGTCACAAAATGTTTATTTGATAGTTGTGTCCATCCAAAAACCTACCTTAACCGGTAGATTACCTAATAATAATAATAACATATATATCGATGATGCGGAAGTACTCACGAGAGCAATATAACTTTTGGACGGCACAATAGAACACAGAATAAAACAGATAACACGTAAAAGGACACTCACACTGTAGATTATTTGATTGATTGCCTTCTTATTATTATTCCATCTTCTTCTTAATTCCATTCCACTAATGTTTAATAGTGAAGCACCCTCAGATGGAAGTCCTCCTTTAAGCAGCAGCAGTAGTTATATCTATATGGGCTCTCTCTTTATATATAATATTCTATATCGTCTCTCGTTTCTTGCTCTATTATTATTATCATTGTGTCTTCCACACATATAATGTACACCACCCAGTTAGATGAATATGTAATCCCCAATTAATCACATTTAAATGGGAATTTGGAGAAAAGTAGTCGCAAATGGGGCGAGAGGAGATCTATAAGAATAAGAATATAAGGAGGAATGATTATGATCAATGGGTCAACAAGGTTCATTGAATATTATTAAACTGGCGATGAATTCACTCAATAACACAAATCCCTAGTGATGGTTTATTCTGCTTCTGCACGCAATTGATGTCTGTGGGAGGGTGGAGAGGAGTTTGACGATGAAGAACAATGCCCACCAACAACTCGACAGTGCGATTAAGACGTGCACAATACATTGATGGACACGTGTGCTCAATTCCAAATTGATTGACCCCCCCACCCCACAGACAGTGTGAGAGCAGATGTGATGTTACCAGAGGGAGAACAGTGTTGCATTGATCTGAATCCACAGTGCATTGCGTTCTGTTCTTAAATATTACAGAAGATTAAGAGAAGCCAATGAGAGAAAGGTGTATACTCGTACATATTGCCAAGATGGTCACCAAGGTGATATCGAAGGAAGACAGCTGCTTGTGTATGCAATCTGTTACCTCTTGGAACACTGTTGAAACTTACCCGAATTATATTCAGAATGTGCTCACTGTTGACGAGACATTGGCCTTTTAGTACGACCCCAGTTTGGGTACCAATTTTGGACCACTTTGGATTATGGTTCAGAGAGGCCTATATTATTCCGCGGGATGTTCTATGGACAATATAAATAATTGATACATTATCACACTCAATCGGGAGTTGCAATGAGTCTGTTGAAAAGTGTACGTAATTCGTATCTGGAGTTTGGAGTTTCTCCCTGCTTACTGACACAACTCTCTGCTTTTGTCTTTTAAGCCGAGAAGGTGGTGGAGCCCACGGCCAAGGAATTATGGGGAGGTGAGTGATAGGGAAGCTCATTATAGCATTAATAATCTTTCATAGTTGACGAAAAAATGGCAAGCAAGTTTTTTTGTTATTACCCCCTGCCACACACCGAAGTAAT
The DNA here is from genome assembly GCA_037158775.1 of Hetaerina titia. NCBI lineage: Eukaryota > Metazoa > Arthropoda > Insecta > Odonata > Calopterygidae > Hetaerina > Hetaerina titia. Next base: position 4,631,857 of record JAVFHJ010000014.1, on the reverse strand, counting down.
GATTTTTAAACTGACATGCAACACAAAAACATAACAAAATTGTCTGACTGGTGCCGAAACTAATGTTCACATCCTCGGCTATCTCCTTATCAGTTCAACGGCGATTTTCTCTCACAATATCGTTCCCCAATTCGACACGGTTGGTGTCTGTCCAAGTGGAAGGCCGCCCCGATCGCGGATCTTCATCTGTCGAGGTTCTGCCCGATTTAAAACGACTGTACCACTCAAAACCACTCGACAACGACTCATAGCTTCATCGACAAAGGCTTTCTCAATCATTCCTCTATGTCTCCTTAGCACTTTTGTCGAGTTTGAACCAGCAAAATTTAACAAACACACAAGCTGTTCCTCTAGCTACTTCATTGCTGCCTTTGCACGCGGCGACGAACAGGTTATGACACGTACCGCAGCTGCTGCGTAACGACTCGACGTAAAGGAACGAAACACCTCTCGTTTCAGTCGTCAGATCAGCCGCTAGATGGCACACTGTGTCACGTTTTGATCCCTCGAACGGTTTGTGCACATTAAAGAAATCAGTACTATCATTTTTTCATCACACCAAGTATGGTACGCGTAGACAAAGTAGACAGCGCTTTACATGGTAGAAATTTGCACAGCTTGGAATCCCAGAACAATTAGTTTACCTAAATTATTAGCGACAACTTGAATGCATAATCAATCAAAATTGACGTGGAAATCATCTACATAACAACATGCAAACAGCTGCAAAAGTGTATGGCGGGAGGTGTAAGGTCTCCAAACAATTCATGCAAAATCCCAATTACTTTAATTACCAATATTCAAGTTTGATCATTCACTGGAACAAAAATAATCGCACAAATTAAAGCAATTTCGTTCATAAATATTCCATAAAGGGTTACAATTATTCCCAAGCTTGTAAACCACGAAAAAAATTAACGTCCTGGTCTGGCAATGTGGAAGTCGAAGAGTTTGAGGCCGTTCTAGTCTTCAAATACATTTTGTGAAGCGGGGGAAGAATGGAGACGTGTTCCAGTACTTTGTCAACTCCAGTTAAACACAAACAGAATAAATCTCCATGGTAATCTCTCACAATTTACTCCTTCGCTCGTGTAAAGCTACATCTAAACACAACCCCGCAAGCCATCACATTTGGGCTGGCCATTCTAGCAATTGTCATTATCTCTTATTGAAATTGCAGTCGTATTTAATTTGATCTATTTTTTCAGATGCCAATAGTCACTGGAATGTTTCATTTAATATCGTATTTTATTCTAATCGTGACATAATTCTCATTTAATAGCGTGCTGAGACAATTACAACATTCCTGGAATAGATATCGATCTTTGCTCTAATGAGAATTATGCTTCTAATGTTACACTTCAGATCGTAGTTGATAGCCATACTCGGTTAATTTTAAATACGGTTTGGTGATAATATTAAATTTCCATTTTATAAACATTATACAGAGTAATCAACTTATTAATATCTATATACACACGTAAAAAAACCTGTCGAAGTCGTGTTTTTTCGAAGTCGTGTAGATTCGACGGATATATCGTGTCTTTTGTTTTGAATTTTTCGTGTACATTTTTGCGATTCTGTTTCCCCCCCCGGGAAATATCTTTCGTCATTCTAACAAACACATATTCGATTAGATTCTACGCTTATCTACATGCTTTTGTTTAATGTATTCTGTTGATGTTTTCAGTATGAATTTCTCTTCTTACAAATAATTATCGCGATTGTGTTTTATATTGGAAATCTCATTGGTTACCCTGGCAAATAAATATTTCATTAGATTCTACGCTTTTCCATATGCTTTTGTTTGATGTAATCAGTTTATTTTCTGTTATTAAAATGGTCTCCCTACAAATGACTATCGCAACATTTTTTTGTTTCAAATTTTGGCAACTTAGCATTATTTCAGCATGGGAATATCTTTCTGTGTTTATTCTTACCTCAGTTCATTATGCGAGAATGCACACGTGTTTAAATATATATAAATATAAATTAATGTTTCTACGCACAAAATGTCTTCCTTAGCAACGCTGAGTGTGGTTTATCAACAAAACAACAATGTGATCGTTAAATTTCTGACTTAAATCAGTTCAACTGTCAAAAATCAATAGTTTCGTTATTCAGTTGCACTTGGAGACTTGCTGTAAGACGCTAAAGATGACGCAGGTACTCAAGATCAGGACTTATAACTGGAATTAGTCGTCTATGACACTTAAACATAATTACAGTCAATATAACGTTCAATTAAGGTATAGTCAAAAGAGAAGAGACTCCCAAACAGAAGAAGAAAGACGCAAAAGGTCCTCTTTACGGTGAATGTCGTTTATTAACAAGTTTTACTTTATAATCATATGTAGCGTTTGAATATTTATGGACTATCTTATCCCGTTATCTGTAATTCTCGGGGTATTCTAAAGAGTTTTCAGCGGTAGAATATTAATGGAGTAACACCTTTTCACCGTGAAAAAGTATTTTTAAAACCATTCCACTTACATAATTGTGGAAATATCTTGCTTGAATGCGAATGTGAGTCTGAAAAAGAATTGTTCTGCGCAAAAATCACGTAGATTCGACGGATATATCGTGTCTTTTGTTTTGAAGTTTTCGTGTACACTTTCGCGATTCTGTTTCCCCCCCTGGAAATATCTTTCGTCATTCTAACAAACACATATTCGATTAGATTCTACGCTTATCTACATGCTTTTGTTTAATGCATTCTGTTGATGTTTTCAGTATGAATTGCTCTTCTTACAAATAGTTATCGCAATATTGTTTTTCAAATTTTGGCTAAAAAACACGTTTACATATAACTTAAATCGATATTTTCTTCGTCATTACGTTTAATTATTCATTACTAGTGTGATTACGGGGTATTACTCACCACCATTACTGTGTGAGAATATATTTTAATATACATATATGCACGCAAAATGTCCTCCTTAGCAACGGTGAGTGTTGTTTATCAACAAGACAACAATGTTAAGTTTTTCAATTGAATCATATGTCTCGTTTGAATATTTATGAAATTTCTTCAGTAAATATCGATTTAAAATTATTAATTACAAATTTAAAGACGAGATAAAGGAGAGAACATTCGTTTCATCCCCACAATGGTTCATTACGTCATTGGTTAAATGTTTTCCGATCAAAATACGCTCTGCTCACTTCACTTCATATCACTTGATAGACTTCTGCTTTCCTCTCGTAGATTGGGAGGTAATGATCAATTCCCACAACTTTATTTTTTTGCAAATAGTCTAGAATATGGCTGTAGAATGAATGAATTAATATGCTTAAACAAAAAAAACTCACGAAAATGTTAAAAAAATTGTGATATTGAAACATAAGCAGAATCTCCGATATAAATACACACTTGTACTTAAATTGCTAGTTTGTTTGATTATATGTGTGTGAAAGCCTCCAATCTACGTAAAGAAAAAGGCTAAGCTAAATATTAAAATAGGATAGGAGAAAAGATAGAGCAGGTAGAACAGTTTACGTCTCTCGGAAGTGTTTTGGACCAACAGGGTCAAAGTGGTAGGGACGTAAGGAGAAGAATTGCAATGCTAGGCAAGGAGGCTTTCTCAAGGAGGAGGGAGTTGATGACGGGGATGTTGAGTAGGGATGTTAAGACAAGACTCGTAAAAACTCTGATAAGGAGTGTAGCTATGTGTGGCTATGGAAACGTGGTCGCTAAAGCAGGAGGATAGACGTAGATTAGAGGCTTTTGATAGATGTGGGTGTGTTGTGAAGATTGTAAGGAGGATGTGAAATGGACCGAAAGAAGGAATTAATAAATGAGGAAGTACTGGAGATGGTGGGTGAGGAGAGGGGTTTGTTGGGAGAAGGCCTAAGGAGGCAGATGAAAGATGGAAGATGAAGGGCGTATTGATCGGCAATAGTGGGATGTTGAAGAGGGTAATAGAGGGGAGAATGTTAGGCAAACGAGGAAAGGACAGGGACAGGGGATAGGGATGTCTTATAGATAGGGGATGAAGGGAGGAAGGAAGTACACAGAGATGAAAAGAGGGACCTGATGTATAGAGAGTAGGTTGCTGAATTGGATTTTGTTTGGAGTTACAAAATGTTTATTTGATAGTTGTGTCCATCCAAAAACCTACCTTAACCGGTAGATTACCTAATAATATATATATCCAATAAAGATACAGTTGTACTTAAAATGTTGGCTCTTCGTCGGTCCAAAAGAAAGTTTTATCCACTTTCAACTGAGTTTTTGCGTAAGAATTTGCATTTATTTATTCTTCAGCCATATTTAATGAAATAAAAGTTAGGGAATAATTGATTTCCTAGAAAATTCCGAATTACATTACATTAGGAATCTGTTCATAATATAAATATGCACGCAGGGAAAATGCGTTTTAAAAGACGCCATATTCGATTATTTGGGATATCACATTTATTGACACAGTTGCCATGGTGACAAATGGCTGAAATGAGATAAAAAATCACAGGAAAAATTAACTAATAGTAAATAAGGCAAAATAAACCGAATGAACAATGTTCAGATTTAAATATTTGGTCGATTCTTACGATGACTTTATCTCCGATAATGTAACTTCGAGTTCATGTTACGATTGTGTTTTATGTTTCAGGCCCATAGCCGTTGACCCGATAACTAAAATCGAATTAATAGTCATATTGACGACGGTTGTAACTTTATATCGACATCACCTCAAGAAATTATATAAATATCCGAACGATAATTACGATTTACGTGATAAAAGAACGATCAGATTGTTTGAATTGTTGATAAACAACACTCTACGTTGCTAAGGAGGACATTTTGTGTTCTTATCGCTCCATATTGTAAAGTTTCCTATTTAAACCTCGCCTACCGAATGTTAACGGGAGGTTATTGGGTGTATTAATACATATATAGCACATAAATATGTATGTACATACAAAAATATGTATATAAATACATTATATATATAATATACATATATAAATATATATATATATATATATATATACATAACATCATTCCAGTGCTTTCGGGGACGTAAGTTCTGTCCTTCTTACTCCTGAGAAAGGTGGTTTGGGCCACCGAACACTCGATACCCGATTAGGTTTCTTTTCTATTTTGTGTTTCTGCGTTTTAGTATTTGTCAATAAGCATATATATATATATATATATATATATATATATATATATATGTATAGATGATTTCTTCGAAGTAACACGGAAGTGTTGAATAAAAAACGTAGACAGTAACACTCAGCACGAGAACACATAAAAAGAACACTCACAATAATATCTTCATAATTTCGACGGACTCGAGCTCCGTCTTCTTCGGAAGATAAGATATGACTCATATATATATATATATATATATAAACCATAAACACAGTAATCAACCCGAAGGTCGGCTTAGTGGGTGATGGTAGAGCTCACCCGTGTACCAAGCCCAACGGCGTGTGAATATTCACACATCAGGGTAGGGGGGCCAGTTCCTTTCCCTGTTATATATATATATATATATATATATATATATATATATATATATATATATATATATATATATATATACAGGGTTCGTCCGGAAAATAAGTGTCTTGACAAATAAGTCTTTTTTGACAAAAGGGGAGTCGTCCACTACGAATTTGTGCCTGAACGACAAACTGTAAATGCTGCATTTTACGTCCAAGTGCTCGACGGACTTCGAAAACGAGTCGCCCGCGTCCGGCCAGCGATCAAAAACATCTGGCGGCTGCATCACGACGATGCGCCGTCTCACACCGCGCTTGTCGTGTCGGACTTCTTGGCCAAGCACGGCGTGGCAACGCTGCCGCACCCGCCCTACAGCCACCGGATTTGGCACCACCGGACTTCTGTTTCCGAAGATAAAGAGGAGTTTGAAAGGAACGCGATACGGGACTTTGGACGCCCTCAAATAGGCCGTGACGACGTGTCTTCGAGAGGTTCCCGATGATGCCTTCGCGGGAGCGTTCCAGGAATGGGAACGCCGCTGAAACAAGTGTATCGACTCGCAAGGGTCCTATTTTGAGGAAATAGTAGCTTTAGATATGTAAAAGTGCGATAAATTTTTTTTCCTGAGCTCAGTACACTTATCTTCCGGACGAACCTTGTAATAGCCATGGAGAGATCATTCCACAACATCGATGTTGAAAAACCGACAGTTGATATGGATATCCCGTTACACATCAGTACACTTTTTTTCCGGACGAACCCTGTATATATATATACACACACACACACACATATATAGTGTATCGGCACATGCGTATTGACGAAAAATGTTAATTCAACTTCCCAATTAAATTTCTGAACCCCTCCTGAACTGAGTTCTGTCAATTCCTATTCTTTTGAAGACTATTTATCAATATTCGTATTTATATAATATTGTTAATGGTAATCGTGTGTACATATCTGCAGGTTGAGTTTGTTCAATGTTTGGCACCATTGTTCTTTAATATTATTACGTTAAGGAATAAAATTATAGAAATTGAATTTATAAAAATCCCCGGCTCTAATATTCGCCATTTTCCGAACCTAACCGTTTCGCTAACAGCCTCCTTCCCTCACACTCTCTCCCTCCCATCAAACACTTACTCACTCACCATCCCTCACAAACTGGCCCCTCCCTCCCTCTCTCTCTTTTCCCCAGCCAGCCACCCCTGCCTAACCTCACCCCAGGAAACCTTACATCAACCCTCCCTAATTACTTGAGACGATTTCTAATTACCCTTTCCGGGTGGAACGGGGGAGGAATTTGCAGTCTCAGGGAATCCTCAACTCTCCACCGAACCCCTGCCCACCACTCCAGAACCCTGGCGGAAGGGATGGGTGGGGGGGGGAGGCCATCAGGGTTAGGAGGGCCATCGGCAATCAAAATTAAGGAATTGAAATTCCAACGCCTTAGGGGTGATTGAATACCCTGGGCATATATCTCACGGGGGTTCCGGAGAGTGAAGAGAAAGGGGCTCACCTTATATTTAATTGTATATATGTGCACTTATATATACATATATTTACATCATCCAAAGGTGTCTGGTGAAAAGGCAGGAATATATAAATATATGATGTATAGATTAGGTTGCTGGATTGTGTTTTGTTTGGAGTTACGAAATATTTATTTGATAGTTGTGTCCATCAAAAAACCTACCGTAACCAGTAAATTACCCAATAACACACACACACACACACGCACACACGCACGCACGCACGCACACACACACACACACACACACACACACACACATATATATATATATATATATATATATATATATATATATATATATATATATATATATATATATATATATATATATATATATATTTAAAATCCCGATGGCGTGTGAATATTCACACATCAGGGAAAGGGGCCGGTTCCTTTCCCTGTGCCGGTTATGGTTTCCCATGAAGATCTGATGCACGAAAAATCAACTACCTTGGGTGGAGCTGCAGGTTCCGAGAAGCTGCCTTGCCCGGGAATCGAACCCGGGACCCTCCAGTAGTCAATAGTCCGACACTCTATGGCCTGGATTACCTCGACCCACTTACATATATATATATATATATATATATATATACATACACATATATATATAACTTTTGGACGGCACAATAGAACACAGAATGAAACAGATAACACGTAAAAGGACACTCACACTGTAGATGATTTGAGCTTTCGGCCTACTCCTCCGAGGCCTTCTTCAGGTCATATTCTTCCTTTTACGTGTTATCTGTTTTATTCTGTGTTCTATTGTGCCGTCCAAAAGTTTTATTGCTCTCATGAGTACTTCCGCATCATCTATATATATATATATATATATATATATATATATAAAAGTCACTTACTTGGAAAACCCACGGACGTGCACAATAATGTAAATTCACTAAATAGTCATAGCAAACACAGTTCTGTTCCTAATTCCTCTTGAGAAAGGTGGTTGCACCACAGAAAATTCGAGAACCAGCGAGTCCTTTTATATGTTTTAGTTTCTGTGTTTGCTATGACTATTTAGTGAATTTACATTATTGTGCACGTCCGTGGGTTTTCCAAGTAAGTGACTTTTATATATATATATATATATATATATATATATATATATATATATATATATATATATATATATATATATATATAAACTTGGAAAAGACGCTCTCCGGCGACGCACAAACACACAAACACTAAGACAACAAACACCACACACATAGAAACATAAAAGAAGGACACTTACATTGGATATTTACGTTTAGACGGCTCGGCCGTCGTCATCAGAATGCCCAATGCATTCTGAATGCAGTGCATTCTGAATGCATCAGAATGCAGAATGCAATGTTGTCTTAGTGTTTATATACATATATATATATATATATATATATATAGCTATATATATATATATATATATTTTTTTTAATTAGGTAATCTACCGGTTAAGGTAGGTTTTTGGATGGACACAACTATCAAATAAACATTTTGTGACTCCCCACCTAGCAAACTAATCTATATCAGGTCCCTCTTCATCTCTGTGTATACTTCCTTCCTCTTTTTAATCCCATTCAACATCCCTATCTAATAATCCCTATCTAATAATTCTAATCCCTATCTAATATCTACCCGATAATGTGTCTTTATAAATAATATATATATATATATATATATATATATATATATATATATATATATATATATATATATATATATATATATATATATATTTTATTTATAAAGACACATTCAAACACGAAATCCCGCCATACGGCGAATAAATATTCATTCACACATAGAAATAGAGATAAGGAAACGGGAAAGGAACACACATAAAGGACGAACACAAGAGAGGTGGGGATGGCGGATGTGAGCAGATCACAAATATAAAAATATTGTTTGCTTGCGAACCTGCTGTCCATTCTCCTCATGCTATAGTCATAACACCCAGATTAAACTAGATAGCGTACTTTTTGGCCAGAAGAGGTATTTATGTGCTTGTCTGGAAAATGTAACTTTTCTTTTATACAAATAATTTTCAATAATGACGTACAAGGAATATTTCTAGTGGAAATTACAAATTTAAATTAGGAGTCAATCCAATAGCGTCTCATGAATTACAGCTGTAAGGAAATTCCTCAATAAAAAGATATGTTGATGTGGTGGTTAATGTTGGAGGCGATCGACAATTGTCCCAATTAATGTTTAATCTCTTTCTGCACGCAATGGTTGTCTGTGGGAGGGTGGAGAGGATGTTGAGGATGAGGAACAGTGTTGACGAACACTGAACTTGAAACATCGTGAACACGATGTTTCAAGTTAATTTATCCATTAAATACTGACACTTTGACAATTTTAAGACGTTTCTCGTACGAATCGTAGCGAATCAACGACTTAAAGGCGTCCGAATGACAAAAAAAAATGAAAAACTAATTATACTCGAGCGAAAAAATATATAAATAACAAATGTATCTCCACGGCAACGGGTTTCTTGTTCAGACATAAGAGGAGCGGAATTCGCAAGCCTCCAAACCTTTCATCCACGACCGTTATTCGTCGTTCTATAACTCCAATTTTTTTAACTGGAAAAGATTTCCTAATTCGTCCAATTTCCAGAGAGTCGTCTGGAAAAGAGAGAGTGAGAATCTGGAATTCTCCAGTATAAGACAAATCAGAGATAAGAAAGACAGTGCATTGCGTTGTTCTTAAACATTACAGTAGATTAAGGTAAACCAATGAGAGAAAGGTGTATACGAGGTGTGTACAAAAATTAACGAGAATATTTTCCCTTCGCCGGCTTGAGAGAGTCCGATTGTCAAACCTTTTCCTATTATTATGTTGGCAACCATGCCCCTGTAGTATGATTTAAAACTTTCAGCTGTTTCCATTGTGGACTTTGTGTCTGTGACTAAGCCACTAAGATTAGAGTCGTGCTATACGAGCTCGGCAATTTTCGTTTGTTAAAAAAATGGATCAAAGAATTTGTATCATCAAATTTTGCGTAAAAAATTAAATAAAGTCTAAACAAAGTGTGTGTGAGTGAAATGTTGAAATTAAAGGTAACTAAATGGTGTGAGTCTGCTATGAGTGAATCAAGAGTTTACTGCGAGTGGTATATAAGCGTCGTGTTTCCAAGAAGAAGGCCGTGAAGACCTTGAAGATGAAGACGGACGCAATCAGACGCCCCAGCACATCAAACAATCGATGGAAACGTGGATTAAAAGTAAGAAATGGTTATCAATGAACGATCGCCGAATCACAATTAGAGAGAGGTCGCTTATTGATTAATGAATGATGTTGGCGATATATATCGATTGGATCATTGGATCATGACATCACTTCCAATTTCTTGGGTATGAAACGCGTGGCAGCTAAATTCGTTCCAAAATGGCTTTTGCACCAGCCCACACACTTCAATTGTTTGTTCGTGAATTTCTGGCCAAAAACAATACTGTAACGATGACCCCCAGCCTCCATATTCGCCAGATGTGGATTATCTCCGTGTGTTTGACTTTTTCCCATATTTCCTATTAAAATTTAGAGAACCTTAAGAAGGGAGGGCCGTCGTTTTACAACAGCCGTAGATGACATTAAAAGCGCATCGCTGAAAGAACTAAAGGCTGCCATACATCTCAAAGAACGAGAGTTTGAGAGAAGTGTGTTTAAGGGGGGATTGGAAGAAGCGCTGGCGCACAAGAGTGCATTAATCTCCAATTTGGGGACTACTTTGAAAGGTGGACAAACATCAATTGTATTAAGAATAAATATATGAATATTATTGTCCTGGAATATTAAAATTCTCGTTAATTTTTGAGCACACCTTGTATTGCCAAGATGGTCCTCAAGGTGCTGTCGGAGAAAGCCTGCTGCTTGTGTCTGCAATGTTTGACCTCTAGAACTACTGTTAAAGTGACCCGAATTGTATTCAGAATATGTGGTCACTGTTGACGAGACATTGGCCTTTGAGTACGACCCCAGTTTGGCCACCAATTTTGGACCACTTTGGATTGTATTTCAGGCCCCCTACGAGGTGCCTTGAACGAGGGCCCTGATGATGCCGTGACAGGTAGTGTACCAGAAACGTGGCAAAGACAGCTGAGTTGATATCAGTGCGATTATTTTAATTGCGTGTTTTTGCAATTTGCACTGTGTTGATCTGCTATAAGTTTTTCCTGACAGATTGTTTCTGCAATTTTTTGGAGGGATCTTTGTACTCTTCCAACCAGGCTGAATTATTATGTTTCCAATCACTAGTTCTATGTCTAGCGGTCATGTCTAAGGTTTTCATTAGGTCATGACCCTTTCTACGAGGCGTGTTCATAAAGTAAGGCCCGTTTGGTCACAGGAAAAAATATACTCATATGAAACACATTTTATTGCCACTTTTAGTTAGCTACAAACCTACTTCACTTATCTACATAATCGCCGTTCACTTCTAAGCATTTTTCGTACCGCTGCACCAGCTTCTTTAACCCCTCTGCATAGAAACTCGCCACCTTAGGGCTGAACCAATCGACAACGCCATTCTTGAGTTCCTCTTCGGTTTCGAAACGTTGTCCACCGAACCACTGTTTCAAGTGCAACAAGAGGAAGTAGTCGCTGGGTGTAAGGTGAGGACTGTACGGTGGGTGGTTTAAAGAGTTCCCAACGACCCAAAAACTCTCGTCCATTGGACATTCTTTGCTCTTTGTGGTGGTCGGTGAGCATTTTCGGTACCCACCTTGCACGCAATGTGTGGTATCCGACGTTTTCCGTGACAATATTGTAGACAGTAGTGCGTCCAAGTTGAGGAAATTATTCAGCCAGGCCATTAATTGTCAATCGACGATCACATCGCAGTTTTTGTTCCACTTGCGAAACAATTTCATCGGTAAGAATACTGGGCCTACCACTTCGCTCTTCGTCTTAATGGACATTTGTTCGTCCATTTTTAAAATCACAGCACGATTGTCTAACTTTTCTTTATCCACTCATAACTGTAGGTTTATAAACTAGTCATAATTCCCGATGAATTTCAGCAGCCGACAATCCTTTTGCAAATACAAGAATCGAGTATGACAGAACGCACTTCACAGCTGGCGGGATCAACGATTAGTCGCGGACATTGTTGTTTGCATGCACGGACAAGCAAACGACTTCTGAAACAAAACAAATGCTGCTATGGCTTCTCAATGAATCAGTAGTTGGCGCCGCAGGAGCAAAACTGTTTTCTGAATCGCCAATATTTAAATATAAGCAAACGGTACTTACTTTAAGAATACGTCTCGTATGAACAACCAAGTACCTAGTAGGGAATCGGGTGGTATGTTGTGACCGCCATATTTTCACTCACAAATACTGTACACATTTAACGAGTACCTTTCCAATCACCAATGGGAAATATTATCCTCCTCAATAGGGTACTCCTCGTTGTTGGTAGGTGGGGGAGGGAATTAAGAAAATTTGCGAATCGAAAATATTTTTCGGATCTCTAAATTTGCAAATCGGACATAAAAATATCTCTGATTCGCGAATTTTTCCTTTTGCAACCTTGCCGGCACGGTTGTCGGAATCGGCACACCATTATCGTCTTAAAATGGTCAAAACGGGGGGGTCTTGGCATCGCCATTGAACACTCGGCCGAGTTTAAGACGCAAAAAAATATGTCCGATACGCAAATGTTTCATTCCCCCTTCCCACGGGGTGAAAATAACGAAATACCCTCATAAGGAAGACAACGAAGAGAAAATTCGGATAAACATTGTGACGTGGCAGTCAGGTGCCCAGGTGTCAGGTCCATTCTGATCCATTTCGTGTTTAACGGTCACGCCGACGGAAAGCCAGCGTGCGTAAATTGAATGGTTAAACAATACACGGAGTGAAACGTACGTTGCCATGGGTATATAATATTTTTGTTAATTGTGACGTGTGGTCGAGGGCGAGGGAGAGAGAGGGGAGACACCGATCGCGTGGGGGGATCGAGGGAGGATTCCGGCGCGGACTGGAACGCGAGGCGGGAGTGTTAGCGAGGAACCCGTGATCGCGAGGGATGTGAAGTGCAAGCGACGCCGAGAGGCCAGCGTCGGCTGTGAAATTTGGTGCGGTGGTGGTGTGGGCCAGCGGGCCGCGTGAGCGAAGGAGCGCGGAGGAACAGTGTGGATTCGCCGTGTACGGGCCGAGCGAGTGGCGCGGGTCAGCGGACCAGGAGCGGCTGCGGGCCCCAAGGCAGCAGTCACTCGAGGACCTCCTCCGAGCAGGAGAACTCACGCTGCTATCCAGGCAATGTCCGCGGGAGGCTGAGGCGACCCACGAATTCGTGCATCAGGAGCCGTGACCAGTGCGGGACTTCCCGGCGGTAAGCGTCGTAGCTTACCTGGCGCCCTTAATCAAGCCGAGTGAAGTTCCAAGTTGTGCGCCGGTGTTGGGGCATACTCCACAGGGAGTATCAAACCGCGTGTCACAACATTATAAAGAATAGGAACTGCAGTATGCTTGCTCTAACCTACTGTCCATTCTCCTCTTGTGTTTGCCAATTTCTCCTTTGGTGGGTGTAACAGCTCCCTAACGCCATCTTTCGGCCAAACAATCGGAGCACTTTGGCGCTTTATAAGATCGCAGATCTCAGTGTAAATTAGATTTTCCTTAGATAGCTCGGGTGGTAAGAACATCCGCCCAATGGCAAGTGGAGAGATCCGGTGTTCGAGTACCGGTCGAGGGAAATATTAATACATTAGTGGTCTGCTTGATTCCACCTTCCCCACCTTTCCTCGTGTTCGTCTTTTATTATGTGTTCCTATCTCCTTTCCTTATCTCTATTTCTATGTGAATGAATATTCGTTCGCCGCATGGCGGGATTTCGTGTTTGTATGAAGCAAAAAAAAATATATACATAATATATATTATTATTAGGTAATCTACCGGTTAAGGTAGGTTTTTGATGGACACAACCATAAAATTAACATTCTGTGACTCCCCACCTAGCAAACTAATCTATAACAGGTCCCTCTTCATCTCGGTGTACTTCTTTCCTCCCTTCATCCTGTCCAATATCCCTATCCTGCTCCTACCCTTACCTCGCTTGCCCAACATACCTCTATTACCCTCTTCAACATTCCACTACCGCTCAATACGCCTTTGATCCATTTTTCATCTGACTCCAATTAGGATTTCTCCCAACAAACCCCTCTCCTCACCGACCATCTCAAGTACTTCCTCATTTGTTTTCCTTTCGGTCCATTTCACCTTCTCCATTCTTCTCCACACCCACATTTCAAAAGCCTCCAATCTACGTCTATCCTCCTGCTTCAGTGACCACGTTTCCGTTCCGTACATAGGTACGCTCCATATCAGTGTTTGGACTACTGACCGGAGGGTCCCGGGTTCGATTCCCGGGCAAGGCAGTTTCTGGGTACCTGCAGCTCCAACCAAGGTAGTTGATTTTTTGGGTACCAGATGTTCCTAGGAAACCATAACCGGCACAGGGAAAGGAACTGGCCCCCCTTTATACCCTGATGTGTGAATATTCACACGCCGTCGGCCTTGGTACATGGGTGAGCTCTACCATCACCTACTAAACCGACCTTCGGGTTGATTACTGTGTTTATGGTTTAAAAAAAAAATATATATATATACACATAATTATGTATGTATATATATAGAAATATAATTATAAGGTAAACTTTAGGTTAGGGTAGGTTTTAGGATGGACACAACTATCAAATATATATTTCGTGACTCCCAACAAAACCCAATCCAGCAATCTACTTTATACATCAACTCCCTCTCTTCATCTCTGTGTACTTCCTTCCTCCCTTCATCCCCTATCTATAAGACATCCCCTATCCCCTATTCGTATCCTTACCTACTCCTCGTTTTCCTCACAATCTCCCCTCTATTACCTTCTTCAACATTCCACCTCCGATTCACCGATTACCTGATAATATTAATAATATATATTAAATTAAGAATTACTCCTAGTTACCACCCCCTAATAGTGATGTTATCATGTAAAAATGTCACCACTCTTTACCACGTGAACGGAACGTACAGGGAACGACTTATGTTTTGGCAGCCATATTTGTCTAAACATCCCTAACCTTCATTTCCAGTAAGCCTTTCGGAGTGATGACCAAAATTTTTAAATTATCTGGGAAAATATTTAATTACTACGTCAAAGAACGCGAGACACTACGACGCTAGGCTAAAAAATAATTTACTTATGCCTTATAAACCACCAAATGACCAACCAACCCTCGGAAACACTCCCAAGTGGCAAGTGGAAAGGAAATTTCCCCCAAACATAAACACCAAGCATAGAGTGAGTGGGTGGTTGGTTTTTTTCTTATCACTTAGTGCCATTCAAGTTTACGGTCCCGGTACCTTTTGTTTACATTGATTCACGACCGTAGCTACGTTCCTTGTATTTTTATAAGTATATACAAAGGTTTGATGTCGTTATATTCCTCATTTTGAGAACCGAAAATATTGAGACGTGTTCCGGCGCTATGGCAACGCAAGTTAAAACAGGGTGCTGCTGCTTTTATAGAATTAGCTGCCTTCACACCTCATCTGATCGTCCATTGAGGTGTAATGATTACCCTTTGCGGTGTCTCTCTTGAGTTGGGAGGAACTTAAATAAGCATCGCCGTAGGCGCAAGAAGATCGCTATGGGAATAATAATGAGGGTTTTGTTTGTTCTTTCGTCTTCTGTGTGGTACGGCGTGGTACCCATCTTGCACAGATTTATACGGTATCCCTAATTGTTATTCAATTAATGTATGGCCGACACACGTTCCACAATTGGATATTATTGTCCAATATATGGTTTGCGATGATATTACGCTTTTGATGAGTGATTCGCCGGACATTAAATTGAATCCAATCTTAGAATCGAGTTCGAGCGATGTTTGTATCGTCTGTTGATCAGTGATTAGGAAGTCCGCTGCAAGTGTTTCATCTACAATTATTACGGCTTTTCCAGGCTTGCAAACCACGAAATATTACTGCCAATCGATTGACAGTGGACCTATCAACAGCATCCTCACCATAAACAGCCTTCGAACGACGATTAATCTCAAAGTAGGAGTCACTTTTTAAGTTTGAGGCTGTTTAACTCTCGTATTGACACAGCACACACTAGAACACGTAAACTCCATACTTACTCGGCTTCTCAATATAGGCACTGGATGCATGTAATGACCTCTAACCTGTACCATATATGGGGGGAATGTTACTTCTACCTGCCCAGACCAGGGATGCTTCTGAAGGTCATCATGTTTGTGGTCTACGATGCTTGACTCGCGTTGGCACAGCACACTAGAAAACGTCTCCATTCTTCCCCCGCTGCTCAAATACACTGGAAAAATGTTAAGACCTCAAACCTGCGCATTTGTATGCATATGTATAGTTTACAAGCTTTTCTACATGACCAATTTTTACAGAGTTTTGACAGCTTTTAGTGTACCGTCGTATTTGTAACATAATTAATCTTATAATGTTGCCTTAGTGGCAAATCCTTTTAATTTTTAGAATGGGAACCTTTTCACAGAGGTTTATAAGTTGTAATTAGTGTTTTGTCTTTGAATTAGCTATTTATTTACTAAATAGGATTGTTTTACATGGGGGACACGATCAGGGCGTTTCCCTAAAGGGCCTTTGCTATAGATAGGGCCTCTTTTGAGGCCCCTAGTACGTCAGGTACAAACGTTGGTCGTCCGTCAAGGTCTTGGGTGATGGAGGCCGCTCCAATCAAGCATTCGACTAATTCTCCTCACATTACCTTCCCAGATGGGGTGGAAAGGGGGTTGATTCCACCCCCCCCGGTTGGAAACGACCCCCTTTTAATTAACATTCCACTCGTTCCGTTGCATTCCTTGAGTTTGGAAGGGACTTCACAGACATCCCTCTGGCGGGCATTTCTGGAGTGATAAGAGGGAATTGATTAAGGATCAGGCATTTGGGGTGGGAAGAGGATTTTTTGGAAAGCATAAGGGGTTATTTAGGGGTTGTGGGGTTGACGAGGGGTGGATTGGGAGGCGTCAGTCAAAGATTCATTGATAGAAGGTCGGTTGGTCCATTCCTTTCCGAAGGATTCCTCCTAAACTCAAGTAAGGAGGACTCAGGTAAGACGAAATTGGAGACCGCTGCCAAAACCACCTTCAAATATACGAGGTGTGTTCAACTATCTAACGGGAATTTTAATTCTTCGGACAATAATATTCATATATTTATTCTTAATACAATTGATGTTTGGTCACCTTCAAAGTAGTCCCCATTTGGAGATTAATGCACTCTTGTGCGCCAGCGCTTCTTCCAATCCCCCCTTAAACACACTTCTCTCAAACTCTCGATCTTTGAGATGTATGGCAGCCTTTAGTTCTTCCAGCGATGCGCTTTTAATGTCATCTACGGCTGTTGTAAAACGACGGCCCTCCCTTCTTAAGGTTCTCTTAATTTCAATAGGAAATATGGGAAAAAGTCAAACACACGGAGATAATCCACATCTTGGGGGAATAAGGAGGAGGCTGGGTGCTCGTTACAGTATTGTTTTTGGACGAAAATTCATGAACAAGCAATTAAGTGTGTGAGCTGGTGCATTAGTGCATTGGTGCAGAAGCCATTTTGGAACGAATTTTGCTGTCACGCGTTTCATACCCAAAAAATTGTAAGTTATGTCACGACATGATCCAATCGACATGCCAACATTATTCATCAATAAGCGACCTCTCTCTAATTGTGATTCGGCGATCGTTCATTGATAACCATTTCTTACTTCACTTTTAATCCACGTTTCCATCGATTGTTGATGTGCTTAGGCGTCCAGAGCGTTCGTCTTCATCTTCAAGGTCTTCACGACCTTCTTGAAAACGACGCTTATATACCACTCGTAGTAAACTCTTGATTGTACTCATAGCAGACTCACCATTTTAGTTACCTTTAATTTCAACATTTCACTCACACACTTTGTTTTACGCTTTAATTCATTTTTTACGCAACATTTGGTAAAAATTCATAATTGCCATTCAGTAATCAATATGCAAGACTCTCTCTGAATAATATCCATCTTTCTTTCTCCTCCTCCTGATGATTTCTCCCAGCTATCCTCTCCCACCTCTTCCCTTCTCTCTCTTAACCAATTATCCATATTATATATATATATATATATATATATATATATATATATATATATAAATTAGGCCTCCACTTCTTCTACATATACACCTATCATCATTCAATGCCTCGTCAACATGGGAAATTCCTTCAAGACAGAAGACAAACGAAGACAGAATAGTATCCAATGTTTATGTTTATAGTTAGAAAATCAACCGGGATATAGGGCCCACAAAACTAGAGTATCGATATCATGAAGAAGATGAGACTAACTGAGTCAGTCCTATGCCGAGATTATGAACGTTATCTGAAAAGTTACGACTCTGTCCTGACCACGTTTCCATAGCAACATAACATAACCACGCTCTCCATATATATATCAAAGTGTATTCCCTTACGAGCCTTTTTCTATTAAACATCTTACTAATAATACTCCAACTGTGTCTCATATCTCAATTTCCTCTTCCTCCTCCTCATTATTATTCTGTGTCTAAGCTTCTCTGCTCTCCTTATAATAGTAAAGCAATGCAATTCTTCTTCTTCTCCTTACGTCCCCATCAACACTAATTCTACTTTGACACCATGTTGTTCCAAATCACACTACTCCGAGATATACGTACATATAAACTGTACCACCTGCTGTAACCACTTCAACTTGCTCACATTCGTTCAGCGCTTAATTTAGCCTTTCTCCGTCTGGAATACTTCAGGTAAGACGATTCTGACATAAAGAAGGCCTCAGATACAGCCGAGAGCTTCAGCTACCTTAAATGTGACTCTCCTTCGTCTTTGGCCAAGAGATGGCGTCAGGGAGCTGTTTCACCCACCAAAGGAGAAATAGACAACACACCGGAAGAAGAAAGGCCAGTGGGTTAGCAAGCATACAACATAATTAAGGATAGGAACGGTGCGTTTCATGGCACGCATAGCCAGAAGGAGAGACGAGCCACATTGGCCAAATACGCATTCAAACACGAAATCCCGCCATACGGCGAGCAATGGTTAGAGCAGCGGCCCAGTTGCAAGTCGAAAGATACGGTGTTCAGGTCCCGGTCAAGGAAATATTTGTATATTCGTGATCTGCTCTCGATTCCGCCTTCCCCACCTCTCCTGTGTTAATCCTTTATGTGTCCCTATCCCTTTTCCTTATATCTATATATACATGTGGATATACGTTTTTATCAAAGTATTAGGGATGAAAAGAGAAGGATTGCGCAACTAGACAAGGAGGCTTTCTCAAGGAGGAGGGAGTTGATGACGGGGACGTTGAGTAGGGAGGTTAAGGAAAGACTTGGAATGAACTTCGTCACTGCTCATACGTGTTGAAGGGTGGGGGATGTTACTTCCACACGCCTAGAGTGCTACTGATGATCAGTTTGCTTCTGATGTGCATAGCATGTGTGTATTTTTTCCAGAGACTCGTATTATTGTATAAAAATCCATAAACACAGTATATTCAACCCTAATAAGGTCGGTTTAGTATGGGTGATGGTAGAGTTCACCCAGTACTAAGCCCTGTACGGAGTGTGAATATTCACACATTATACACGGGTAGGGGGTCCAGTTCCTTCCCCTGTGCCGGTTATGAATATAAATTTGATTAGGTCGGAATTAGATCGAGTTCAGCGGAGGGGGACTAGATTTGAGAGTGAAACATTGTTATGACCAACGCAGCAGCGTCTATCTACTTTGCTAGACAATTCAGGTTGGGATTCCCTCACACAACAGCGTTTACAATATATAGATTAAACATATTGAAAACATTTAAAGATGGGCCCTTTTCCGATGACATCAACGATATAGTACGAACCCTTAATAGTATTACGGTCGGAGGGATCACGAATGTAAGATTAGATAGAGATAGACTGTGCAAGACTGACTGGTTTAAAATGCCATTATTTCCAAAGAACGATAAGAGACCAGAATGCTTGTAGCCGAAATTCCCCAGGAGTTACTTCGATACAAAATAAGTATTAACGTACAGGTTAGGGACTGCGCGAGGATATGAATATATATATATATATATATATATATATATATATATATATATATATATATATATATATATATATATATATATATAAAACTTAGACAGTAACACACAGCACGAGAACACATAAAAAGAACACTCACAATAATATCTTGATAATTTCGACGGACTCGAGCTCCGTCTTCTTCGGAAGATAAGATATGACTCATATCTTATCTATGACTCATATCATATGAGTCATATATTATCTTCCGAAGAAGACGGAGCTCGAGTCCGTCGAAAATATCAAGATATTATTGTGAGTGTTCTTTTTATGTGTTCTCGTGCTGTGTGTTACTGTCTAAGTTTTTTTTTACGCTTCCGTGTTACTTCGAAGAAATTATATATACACATATATATATATATATATATATATATATATATATATATAATATAATCATGTGGATAGTTTCCCACTCACCTTTCCTCACCCATTTGAAAAACCGCAGCCTATATATATATATATATATATATATATATATATATATATATATATATATATATATATATATATATATATATATATATATATGTAATAATTAAATTTTTCACGATAAATCTTGCACGGTCATGTTTAGTATGTATTGACAAATCCGTGAGTTGACTCTGTGTTTGTTTTCTCGACTGTTTGCTATTTGTAAATGTTTTAATATATGTTTTAATTTTTATATTATTAATAGCACAATGTATACATCCGCTGTTCTTTATTATCGTACAACTGGTTGCAACCCTTAGGCGTCATCATCAGGCACAAAATCATCTGGTACGACGATAAGTGGATGTATACAGGGTTCGTCCGGAAAATAAGTTTATGATGCTCATTTGTCTTTTTCGACAAAATGGGAGTCGTCCACTACGAATTTGTACCTGAACGACAAACTGTAAAATGCTGCATTTTACGTCCAAGTGCTCGACAGGCTTCGAAAACGAGTCTCCCGCATACGGCCAGCGATCAAAAAAACATCTGGGGGCTGCATCACGACAATCGCGCGCCGTCTCACACCGCACTTGTGGTGTCGGACTTCTTGGCCAAGCACGGCGTGGCAACGCTGCCGCAGCCGCCCTACAGCCCGGACTTGGCACCACCGGACTTCTTTCTGTTCCGGAAGATAAAGAGGAGTTTGAAAGGAACGCGATACGGTACTTTGGACGCCGTCAAAGAGGCCGTGACGACGTGTCTTCGAGAGGTTCCCGATGATGCCTTCGCGGGAGCGTTCCAGGAATGGGAACGCCGCTGGAACAAGTGTATCGACTCACAAGGGTCCTATTTTGAGGAATATTAGCTCAAGATATGTAAAAGTGTGATAATTTTTTTCCTGAGCTCAGTACACTTATTTTCCGGACGAACCCTGTATATATATATATATATATATATATATATATATATATATATATATATATATAGTGTATCGGCACATGCGTATTGACGAAGAATATTAATTCCACTTCCCAATTCACTTTCTAACCTCCTCAACTGAGTTCTGTCATTTCCTATTCTTGTGAAGACTATTAATTGCAAGATGGGCAAGATGGCAGAGACTCGAGAAAGAGGGAGAAGTTGATTGGTGTTGAGTGATCAACTAGTGAAAAATTGCCAGCAAACCATAGATCCCGAGGGAAACCATCTAAATCAACGCGTGAGGGAATTTATACAAGGGCGAAGGATGTAGAATAATTGAGAAAGGAAGGATATGTATGTTAAATCTTAAAATAAGAAGGAATATAACTTAATGAGGAAGATTTGGCGATTTGATGAACTGGCTCACTGACAATAAGCTATCTTTAAATGTCAGTGAAACCCATTAGTTAAACTTCAATCTCAAGAAGAAGTTAATAAATTTGTATCCAATAATAATTAACAGTTGCCCCATAAAAGAACTAAAGTTGACTTAAGTTTTTAGGTATTTGGACTGACTCTAATCTTTCATGGGAGGAACATATTAATAATTTATCTCAAAAACTGGCACAAATCTGTAATGCATTCCGTGTACTCGAGGAAATCATTTGCGTTCAGGCATTGAGGACTATTTATATATTTTATGGCTATGTGCAGTCACTCCTCCATTATGGTATTCCCTTTTGGGGCTCCTCTATCTTCCTTCCTAAATTATTTAAAATGCAAAAAAAGATTATTCGCATAATAACTAATTCTAATAATAGAGCTCCCAGTGAACCTATTTTCGAAAAACTAGAAATCTCACCTCTTCCTTGTCTATACATTCTTGAAACACTGTCTCGAATTGACAAAAATCAAGACATGTTTATTAAAAACTGTGACCTCCATAGTCATAACACGAGAAGCCAGAATGCATTCCATTTTAAAGTCAGGACAGAGTAAATAAAAGGATTAAAGGGAAATAGATCATCAGGGAATACTTAAGCACAATAAATTGCCTGCTTATATCAAAAATATCAAAAGTTCCTTTGAATGCAAGCGTGCCGTGAAAAAACTACTTTCATGTAATTTATTTTATAGTGTAGATGATTTTCTAATGCATACCATTTCAACTGTATAACTGAAATGTGTTAATCCCAAAAAATTGTAAATTGTATGTAATTGTAGTTTTCATATTGTTTTGATTTTTCATAGTGTTTTATTTTATTGAAATGAAGTGTAAAACATGTATTGACAAAGCCATTCGTAATTCTATGCTTATGGTGAATGAATAAGTTACAATTACAATTTAAAAAAACTCCAGATCATTTGTCATGGACGTTCTAATCTCTATATAGTCCTGATTCATATTCATTCATAGAATTGAGGAGTCTTGATTCCTATCATCATTCTGTGAATTCTGGGACGGAAACCAATACCAAGGGAATGTATTCGTTATAATTATGCTTAGCTTGTGATGAAATGATGGACGCAGTTGCGGGAAGAGATGTCTTAAACTGATGAAGAGAGGAACGACAATGTTGAATGTTGGGGAAAAAAAATTGAATGACGAATTGAGAAATATTTGGAAAACGAGTTAATGCTGAGAAAGTTAATACGAGGACGAGAAATATAAACTAATTTAATACGAAATAAGTTTAAAACACCCCTTTTTAAATCCGCGAAATGTTTTCTTTATCTTGATTTGGGAAATATGTTGTGCGAAATTCGCGAATTTTGAAAAAAGTTCAAATCATCAGTTGGGTAAGTTCTAATCTGTCAACAGTCCCGATTCATATTATCATTCTGTTAATATTGGGACGATACCTAATACCGGGGGGGGGGTAGTTATTTGGTATAATTTCACTTAGCTAATGGAAGAATTACGGATACAATTGTGGAAAAAGACGGCAGGAACTCATGAGAGGAAAAAACAATGATTTATTTATATTATTAAGAATCACAATGTATACATTCACTGTTGTTTATTATCGTACAACTGGTTTCAACGCTTAGGCGTCATCAGTAGGTACAAAATCATATGGTACGATGATAAAGAAGAGTGGATGTACAGTATATATTGCGTTCACAATGAAATAAGTAATGTACGTGAACTTCCTCAAAGTTGAGTTTAAAACAATGGAAAGCAGAAAGGCGACGATGTTGAACGATGGAGAAAATGGGGATCATGGGCCGGAAGATAGTTATAAAGCCATGGATTGCTGTGGAAATTGTCAAAACTCCTGATGAAAGAATAAACGGAAAGACGAGGGACAGAGAACGATAATGAAAGTAAGAAAATACAAGCTGCATCTTAAAATAAAAAGGAATAGAACTTAAAGATTAAGAAGGCGCAAATATAATCTTGCAGTACTTTTCATTACCGACCTTGAACCTTGAACTGTTCTCAATTTCGCCAAACTTTTAAGTCCAGCGTTTATGTAAATATATTTACATCGATAGATTTACGATCAGTCGAAGCAATTATTTGTTTGGGAATTGATTCAAACATTATTCACAGGTTTCGACGTTGAAGTCTTGATGATGAAGTTCAAAGAACTGGATCGAAACACCTGGATCGTGGTTTTTAAATCAAGTGTGTGGAATTATGAATGAAACCAATTTATTTCAATATTTAGACATAATTATTGTTAGCCAATGACGGAATGGAGGTGCAGGGAAAGATGGCAGAAGTTCATGGAATGGAACAAAAGACGGTGTAGGGTGATCAACTGGAGATTAGATGGCAAAACAAGGATTTTCAGGGAAAATTATCAAACCTAGAGAGGAAAGAATGAATGGGAAGGGGAGAAATGGAGAATGACGAAGAACGAAAGGATATGAAAGTTAAATTTTCAACAAAATAGGAATATATAACTTAAGAATGATCATTTGGCGAATTTAGGGACAATTTAAGGCGAATTTAAGGGCAATACCACATACAATCGGTAGGTATTTGATATAATTTCAATAAGCTAATGATAAAATCATGGACACGACAGCAGGACAAGATGGCGGGAACTCATGAAAACAAAATCAATGATATTGAACAATGGAAAACATTGGAATGATAAACTGAAAAATTGTTGGTAAACAATGGATTAATTAGATAATTATCATTGCTACCGATTGAAGAATTAATTGTAAGATGATAAATAGAAAATAATTAAGTTAGAAGGAGCAATTATTTGCTAGGGAATGGATTCAAAAATCAAATGTACGTTTCGACCTGATGATGACGAAAGCATTTGTAATTATTTAAATATTCGAGGAGTTGTCCACCATTTGGGTTTATGCTAATTTTGGATTGTTTAAGCTGTTCACCAAAATGCTATGGATGTTTCAAACGTCTGGATTGGTTGAATTGTGACACGGTCAGTTTATTGAGGTGTGTTCGGGAAGAGATAGTGTGTCGGCTTTGGGTTTTTGGGGGATGAAAATATAAGGGATGGAGTTGTCGTACGTGAAAGAGGGTGGTTGGTGTTGGTGGAGAGAAAGGGGGAGGGTTTTTTTTTCCCCCTTCCCCTCAAAGGTTTAAAAGCTATGCGTTCAGGCGGGGCTCTCGGGTGCTTGGATACAAGTGGTGTCAAATTTATTCGAGTGCCAGGCATTTAAACGGGGTGGTGCGGGGGAGAGGGTGAACCAGGCTACCTCCATGCACCATATGGCCTCGGTTTCACACGCTACAAATTCAGAGACGAAAACTCAGAAGGAAATCGGCGAAGAGTGAGGTTTAAGGCGAAAGGATGAGAGGAGACTCAAAATCCAGCCTCTCCTCTCTCCTGTCCCAGACACCATGGACGATATAGGGAGGAAGATGGCGACACACAAACCAGAGACATGTATGCATATATATATATATATATATATATATATATATATATATATATATATATATATATATATATTTCCTTTTACGTGTTATCTGTTTTATTCTGTGTTCTATTGTGCCGTCCAAAAGTTACATTGCTCTCGTGAGTACTTCCGCATCATCCGTATATATATATATATATATATATATATATATATATATATATATATATATATATCGATGATGCAGAAGTACTCACGAGAGCAATCTAACTTTTGGACGGCACAATAGAACACAGAATAAAACAGATAACACGTAAAAGGAAACTCACACTGTAGATGATTTGAGCTTTCGGCCTACTCCTCCGAGGCCTTCTTCAGGTCAGACTGAGAGGTTTTGAGGGAAGAGAGCCTGGGGAAGCAAGAAGGGGGGCGGAAGGTTTAGGGACTGTTGGGAAAGAAATTAAAGATGGCGGTTAAGGGTGGGAATTTTAAAGGATCGGAAATATACGTGTTATCTGTTTTATTCTGTGTTCTATTGTGCCGTCCAAAAGTTATATTGCTCTCGTGAGTACTTCCGCATCATCTATATATATATATATATATATATATATATATATATATATATATATATATATATATATATATATATATATATATATATATATATATATATATATATATATATATACATATACATATATATATACATATATATATATATATATATATATATACATATATATATATATATATATATATATATATATATATATATATATATATTCAAACTTGAAAATCCCGCCATACGGCGCACAAATATTCATTCAAACAGAAATAGGTATAAGGAAAGGGGATAGGAAAACACATAAAAGGCGAAGACAGGACATGTGGGGAAGGCGGTTTTTGAGCAGATCACGAAAGTAAAAATATTTCCCGGATAGGGAAATATTTTTACTTTCGTGATCTGCTCAAAAACCGCCTTCCCCACATGTCCTGTCTTCGCCTTTTATGTGTTTTCCTATCCCCTTTCCTTATACCTATTTCTGTTTGAATGAATATTTGTGCGCCGTATGGCGGGATTTTCAAGTTTGAATATGTGTTTGGCCAATGTGGCTCGTCTCTTCTTCTGGCTATGCGTGCCATGAAACGCACCGTTCCTATCCTTTACAATATCGTATGAATGCTTTTCTACTATCCTTTCCCCTTCTTGTGTCCCGTCTATTTCTCCTTTGGTGGGTGAAACAGCTCCATAACGCCATCTCTCGGGCAACTTCTATCGGAGCACTTTGGCGCTTTATAAGATCGCAGATCTCAAGGTAAATCGGGTTTCCCTATTAGCTCAACTGGTAGAGCATCCGCCCGGAAAGTGGAAGGTCCGTGGTTCATATTCCGGATAGGGAAATATTTTTACTTTCGTGATCTGCTCAAAAACCGCCTTCCCCACATGTCCTGTCTTCGCCTTTTATGTGTTTTCCTATCCCCTTTCCTTATACCTATTTCTGTTTGAATGAATATATATATAAATATATATATATACGACATATATGTGTTATCTGTTTTATTCTGTGTTCTATTGTGCCGTCCAAAAGTTATGTGTATATATATATATATATATATATATATATATATATATATATATATATATATATATATATAAACCATAAACCATATATTATTATTAGGTAATCTACCGGTTAAGGTAGGTTTTTGGATGGACACAACTATCAAATACATATTTTGTAACTCCAAACAAAACAAAACCCAATCCAACAACCTACTCTACATCAGGTCCCTCTTCATCTCTGCGTACTTCTTTCCTCCCTTCATCCCGTCCAACATCCCTATCATGTTCCTACCCTTTCCTCGCTTGCCCAACATTCTCCCCTCTATTACCTTCTTCAACATTCCACTACCGCTCAATACGCCTTTCATCCATCTTTTCATCTGCCTCCATAGGATTTCTCTCAACAAACCCCTCTCCTCACCCACCATTTCTAGTACTTCCTCATTTGTTTTCCTTTCGGTCCATTTCACCTTCTCCATTCTTCTCCACACCCACATTTCAAAAGCCTCCAATCTACTTCTATCCTCCTGCTTCAGTGACCACGTTTCCGCGCCGTACATAGCTACGCTCCATATCAGAGTTTTTACGAGTCTTGTCTTAACATCCCTACTCAACGTCCACGTCATCAACTCCCTCCTCCTTGAGAAAGCCTCCATGCCTAGCGCAATTCTTCTCCTTACGTCCCTACCACTTTGACCGTGTTGGTCCAAAACACTTCCGAGATATGTAAACTGCTCTACCTGCTCTATTTTTTCCCCGCCTATTTTAATATTTAGCTTAGCCTTTGCCTTCCTGGAAAATCGCATAACCTTTGTTTTACTAATATTGATTCTCATCCCATATTTATCGCACTGAACCTCCAATTCACTCAACAATTCTTGCAACCCCTTGGCTGACTGAGCAACTAATGCTTGGCCATCAGCAAACATAACCGATTTTACGAATTCCCCTCCGACTTTCTATCCTACCTCCAGTTCTTCCCATGCCTCTTTAATCATTTCCTCTACATATACGTTGAACAGTACCGGTGACAATGGGCAACCCTGCCTTACACCTCTTCCTAACACTGCCCATCCGGACTCTCCGTTCCCCACTCGCACCTGATAGCAGTCTGATAGACATGTACAGGTTGCGGATCAGTCTCCTTTCCCTACAATCCATTCCTATGTTCTGCAATACACGCATTAATTTTTCCCAATTCACTCTATCAAACTCTTTTTCGAAATCTACAAAACAGGCAAAAACGTCCTGATTATATTCCATATTCCTCTTTCGACTAGTGATCTCATTACTGCAATGGCATCACATGCGTACCTCTTCCTTTCCTGAACCCAAACTGATCATCCCCTAAGTAATCATTTGCCTTACTCTCTATCCTTTTGTTGATGATCCTGAGAATAACTTTAGCTGCGTGGGATATCAAACTTATTGTTCTGTAATCCTCACATGACGTAGCCTTTACCTTTTTTGGAATAGGAACTAACACTGATCTCACAAAATCTTCCGGCCAGATTCCTTCCTCATAGATACTACGAATCAGTCCATATATGGCCTTCTTCCCACCTTTTCCTAACCATTTCAACATATATATATATATATATATATATATATATATATATATATATATATATATATATATATATATATATATATATATATATATATTATATAATATTTATTTACCCATCGTGCACAGATTTATACGGTATATCCCTAATTGTTATTCAATTAATTAATGGCCGACACACGCGTTCCACAATTGGATATTATTGTCCAATATATGGTTTGCAATGATATTACGCTTTTGATGAGTGATTCGCCGGCCATTTTTCGAATCGAATCTTAGAATCGAGTTTGAGCGATGTTTGTATCGTCTGTTGATCAGTGATCAGGACGTCCGCTGCAAGTGTTTCATCAGCAATTATTATGGCTTTTCCAGGCTTGCAAACCACGAAATATTACTGCCAATCGATTGACAGTGGACCTATCGACAGCATTGTCACCATAAACAGCCTTCGAACGACGATGGAACTCAAAGTAGGAGTCACTTTTTAAGTTTGACGCTGTTTGACTCTCGTATTGACACAGCACACTAGAACACGCCTCCAATACTTCATATTCTGAATAAACACTGGATTAACGTAACGACCTCAAACCTGCGCATGCGCGTTGACCTGGGGAATGTTACTTCCGCGTGCCTAGACCAGGAGTCAGTTGCAGAAGTTCATTTTGTTAGTGATCTACAAGCATGTGCTTACATTAGTTTTCAGCCAACACTCCTATGTTATTACTAAACATTCTAACAGTTACGGCGATGTTTTCAATAATAGAAACGTTTTATGTAATATTTCTGAATGTAAATACTTTAATTTGTGTAATTATTTTTGTTCCTGTGAATGATCAAACTTATATTTGTGTAGATTTAAAATAATTGGGGTTTTGCATGAATTGTTTGGTGACTTTAAACTTCCCGCCATACACTCGTGCATGATGAGGGGGAATGTTACTTCCACATGCCCAGATCACGAGTGCTTATGAAGATCATTGTACTTGTTGTCTACAAGGATGTGTTCTGGTAGTTTTCGGCGTAAACTCGTAGTTGAGAACGATTATATAGACATTAGAAAGCGGTACTTAGTCCGTACCATTGAACTATTTAGGGAATTTCTCGTTTGTTCCAAGATTTTTAGCGTGTTTCATATGTTCATACGTCTTTATCAAGTTAGGAATTGTTTCAAGGGAACTTCAAGGTAGATGTGTTGATTCGGAAGTCCCTTTGAATGTTTCGGAGGAGTTCATATATAAATATCGATCAAAGTTAGAATTGGGAGATTGATAGTTTTGGTGAGACGTTACCAAAGAAGGTGAAATGCTCCCCGCCCGCCATCTGTCTTTGTGTTGAGGAACTGCCCTCCGCCACACACGAATCAGTCTTTGAATTTGACGGAATGTTATATTCTCCGGGCGTTTAAATGTCCGACTACTGATTGATGGATTGCCTTCGGACGCTCTGGAGGGCCATCCGTCTGGTCCTCTCTTCTCGCCAAATCTCCCGGCTGCCTCGGAAACTCTCACAGCATCCCATCAACTTAAATACACCACCTTAAACAGGTCCGGCGAACAGTTTCCATCAGTTCTCCCGCATCCACGCCCGTCCGTCTTCATTTGTCATCGCCTCGTTTACGCCTCGTCATGGCGACGGATCACCTCCGTTAGTTTCTCGACGCAATTCCCGTCTTCTTTTGTTTTTTTTTATCTTCTGTTATTTATTTCGATGCGTTATTTCCTTCTCTCAATCAACATGGTCGATGGGCGCAAGAGATCAATGGCGCACTTCTTAGTGGACGACAATTTAATTTACTGTATTAATTTTTCGTATTCCTTCTTATATTTACAAATATATGTATACATATATATATATATATTTATACATATATATATATATATATATATATATATATATATATATATATATATATATATATATATATATATATATATATATATATATATATAGCGGGTCGCGGTGGTCTAGCGGGTAGAGCGTTGGACTACTGACCGAAGGGTCCCGGGTTCGATTCCCGGGCAAAGCACTTTGGGCACCTGCAGCTCCACCCAAGCTAGTTGATTTTTCGGGTACCAGATGTTTTCCTGGGAAACCATAACCGGCACAGGGAAAGGAACTGGCCCCCCTACCCTGATGTGTGAATATTCACACGCCGTTGGGCTTGGTACACGGGTGAGCTCTACCATCACCTACTAAACCGACCTTCGGGTTGATTACTGTGTTTATGGTTTTATATATATATATATATATATATATATATATATATATATGCGGGTCGTGGTGGTCTAGCGGGTAGAGCGTTGGACTACTGACTACTGGAGGGTCCCGGGTTCGATTTCCGGGCAAGACACTTTGGGCACCTGCAGCTCCACCCAAGCTAGTTGATTTTTCGGGTACCGGATGCCTTCCTGGGAGACCATAACCGGCACAGGGAAAGGAACTGGCCCCCCTACCCTGATGTGTGAATATTCACACGCCGTCGGGCTTGGTACACGGGTGAGCTCTACCATCACCTACTAAAACAACCTTATCAGGGTTGATTACTGTGTTTATGGTTTATATATATTTTTGGGGACTTCACAATACGGTCTCACATGAAGAAGGCCTCAGAGGAGTAGGCCGAAAGCTCAAACAATCTACAATGTGAGTGTTCTTTTTTACGTGTTATCTGTTTTATTTTGTGTTCTATTGTGACGTCCAAATGTTATATATATATATATATATATATATATATATATATATATATATATATATATATATATATATATATATATATATATATGTGTGTGTGTGTGTGTGTGTGTGTGTGTATAATTATTTATATATATATAATTAATAATATATATTTATATATTTTTATATACATGATTTCTTCGAAGTAACACGTAAGTCTTGATTACAAAACCCAGACAGCAACACACAATATGAGAATACATATAAAAGGAACACTCACACGTTATTTCTTGATAATTTCGACGGAATTTTCCTCCGTATTGCTCCGTAAAGATCAGTAAGGACTCTCTTGTAAGGGCTCAGTCTTGACCAGTCTTCAGAGGTCCATTTCACATCCTTCATAGATGCTTCACAACACACCCACATCTCTCAAAAGCCTCCAGTCTACGCTTCCTATCCTCCTGCTTCAGCGACCACGTTTCCGCGCTGTACGTACGCAGCTACGCTCCATATCAGAGTTTTTACGAGTCTTGTCTTACCATCCCTACTCAACGTCCCCGTCATCAACTCCCTCCTCCTTGAGAAAGCCTCCTTGCCTTGCATTGCAATTCTTCTCCTTACGTCCCCAATACTACTTTGACACCGTGTTGGTCCAAAACACTTCCACAGATACTTATATAAACTGTTCTATTCTTCTCTAATCTTTCCCCCTATCCTATTTTAATGTACATTTTTGATATTTTTAATAAATTCGTAATATATGTATAGAAAAACGGATAGGTACACGAATAAGGGACGAACAAAGGAGTGGTGGGGAAGGAAGAATCAAGCAAATCACAAGCGTAAAACATTTCTTCAGAAACTCTTTCTAAAACTTTAGAAAACTTAATATATCTTTGACTGGGACTCGACCACCGGGCCTTTCCGTTTCCAGGGCGGATGCCCTGACCACTTAAGGGGTTAGGCAAACGTAATTTTACAATGGAGATATTCTGGTCTTATGGCACCCAAATGCACGATTTCTATTCCCTTGTGAATGAATATTTATCGTCTGAATATGTTCACTCAGATATTAATAAACTAAATTTAAACTATGTTTAGATATAAAAATATACATATTGTGTATATATATATATATATATATATATATATATATATATATATATATATATATATATATATATATATATATATATATATATATATATGGGAAGAACTGGAGGTAGGAATGAAAGTCGGAGGGGAATTCGTAAAATCGGTTAGGTTTGCTGATGACCAAGCATTAGTTGCTCAGTCAGCCAAGGGGTTGCAAGCATTGTTGAGTGAATTGGAGGTTCAGTGCGATAAATATGGGATGAGAATAAATATTAATAAAACAAAGGTTATGCGATTTTCCAGAAAGAAAAAGGCTAAGCTAAATATTAAAATAGGAGGGGAAAAAATAGAGCAGGTAGAACAGTTTACATATCTCGGAAGTGTTTTGGACCAACACGGTCAAAGTGGTAGGGACGTAAGGAGAAGAATTGCGCTAGGCAAGGAGGCTTTCTCAAGGAGGAGGGAGTTGATGACGGGGACGTTGAGTAGGGATGTTAAGACAAGACTCGTAAAAACTCTGATATGGAGCGTAGCTATGTACGGCGCGGAAACGTGGTCACTGAAGCAGGAGGATAGACGTAGATTGGAGGCTTTTGAAATGTGGGTGTGAAGAAGAATGGAAAAGATGAAATGGACCGAAAGGAAAACAAATGAGGAAGTACTAGAAATGGTGGGGGAGGAGAGGGGTTTGTTGAGAGAAATCCTATGGAGGCAGGAAAAATGGATGAAGGGCGTATTGAGCGGTAGTGGAATGTTGAAGAGGGTAATAGAGGGAAGAATGTTGGGCAAGCGAGGTAAGGGTAGGAACAGGATAGGGATGTTAGACGAGATGAAGGGAGGAAAGAAGTACACCGAGATGAAGAGGGACCTGATATAGATTAGTTTGCTAGGTGGGGAGTCACAAAATGTTTATTTGATAGTTGGGTCCATCGAAAAACCTACCTTAACCGGTAGATTACCTAATAATAATAATAATATATATTATATATATATATATATATATATATATATATATACATATATAGAAATACCACAGAAGAGGTACGTCACGGATAGTCGTGACGCGTGAGTCACGATGATGACGTGGCCGTGGGTCCAAGGGGTCTTCCCTATAATATAAGGGCGAGAGAGAGAGCGGCTGCGCTTTTCAGTAACACGCCATCTATACTCCCTTCTCCCCTTTACTCCATAAAGGGGTGGCTTTGCCAAACATTAAAACGCAGCCGTTGCGACAGGCAGTGGTCACCATTAAGGACAGCCGGCGTGAAGGACAACGGTCCTTTGACGGCGGAAGGACACAAAATGGCGGCGGGGAGCAGAATAACACACACACAAACAAATATATATATATATATATATATATAGATATATATATATATATATATATATATATATAGCTCAGTGCAAGCAGTAGTTGCTCAGTCAGCCAGCATTGTTGAGTGAATCGGAGGTTCAATGCGATAAATATGGGATGGGAATCAATATTAATAAAACAAAGGTTATGCGAATTTCCAGAAAGAAAAGGGCTAGGGTAAACATTAAAATAGGATAGGGGAAAAAATAGAGCAGGTAGGAGAGTTTAGATATCTCGGAAGTGTTTTGGACCAATACGGTCAAAGTGGTAGGGACGTAAGGAGAAGAATTGCGCTAGGCAAGGAGGCTTTCTCAAGGAGGAGGGAGTTGATGACGGGAACTTTTGAGTAGGGAGGTTAAGAAAAGACTAGTTGGAAAACTTTGATATGGAGCGTAGTTATGTACTGCGTGGAATCGTGGTCGCTTAAGCAGGAGAATAGACGTAGATTGGAGGCCATTCGAGAGAAATGCGGGTGTGTTGTGAAGAATGTAAGAAGGATGTGAAATGGACCGAAAGAAGAAGGAATTAGCAAATGAGGAAGTGTAGCTAGGGATGGTGATAGGGGAGGAGTGGGGTTTGTCGAGAGAAATCCTAAAGAGGCAGATGAAAGATGGAAGATGAAGGGTGTATTGAGCGACATGGTGGGATGTTGAGGAAGATTGTAATAGAGGGGAGAATGTTGGCCAAGGGAGGAAAGGGCAAGAACAGGATAGGGATGTTGGACGGGGTGAAGGGAGTACACAGAGATGAAGAGGGAGGGACCTGATGTATAAAGAGTAGGTTGCTGGATTAGATTTTGTTTGGAGTCACTGAAATATTTATTTGATAGTTGTGTCCATCCGAAAACCTACCTTCACCGGGAGATTACCTTATATATATATATATATATATATATATATATATATATATATATATATATATATATATATATATATATATATATATATATATATATATATATATATATATATATATATATAGCGGGTCGCGGTGGTCTAGCGGGTAGAGCGTTGGACTGCTGACCAGAGGGTCCCGGGTTCGATTCCCGGGCAAAGCACTTTGGGCACCTGCAGCTCCACCCAAGCTAGTTGATTTTTCGGGTACCAGATGTTTTCCTGGGAAACCATAACCGGCACAGGGAAAGGAACTGGCCCCCCTACCCTGACGTGTGAATATTCACACGCCGTCGGGCTTGGTACATGGGTGAGCTCTACCATCACCTACTAAACCGACCTTATTAGGGTTGATTACTGTGTTTATGGTTATATATATATATATATATATATATATATATATATATATATATATATATATAGAGAGAGAGAGAGAGAGAGAGAGAGAGAGAGAGGTTATATGACGTCAGGGGAATGAATATAGACAATCCTGGTCGCATAAACCCCCCTTAATAATTCCTCAGTGTAAATTACGTTTCCTCGATAGCTGAAGAGGTTAGAGAATCGTCCCAGTGGTATGTTGAAAGACCGGTGCTTAAGTCATGGAAATATTTTTACACTTGTGATCTGCTCGATTCCACCTTCCCAACCTACCCTGTGGTCGACTTAAATGTGTGTACCTATCCCTTTTCCTTGTGGTTTCCCTCCTGGGTTAGCCAAACCTTCGCCACACTTTTCCAACGAATTATTCTTAGCCACAATATTGTAAACAGTTGACCTGGGGTACGCGAAAAAGAATCGACCCATTGCTCGAAATGTGACACAATCCAAATTTTACGCCCAGCGCGAACACTTTCGATAATAGGGACACTTTGATTGCACTCCGAACTTGTGTCTAACATTTCGGCAATTTTGTGGTTTTGTTATTAGATGACTATCGCTTTCTAAGAACGTCACTCCGGCCACCAATGAAACTTGTGGTGCGAAATTAATATATAAACATATATAGATTTTTCAAACTTTCAATCACAAAAGAAAGTAGTATGTAGTTTTGACGTTTCCATGGCACGATCGTCGTCATCACAAATATATGTATATATATATATATATATATATATATATATATATATATATATAGAATAAAACAGATAACACGTAAAAGGACACTCACACTGTAGATGATTTAAGCTTTCGGCCTACTCCGAGGCCTTCTTCAGGTCAGACTGACCTGAAGAACAGGTGAGTCTGACCTGAAGAAGGCCTCGGAGTAGGCCGAAAGCTCAAATCATCTACAGTGCGAGTGTCCTTTTACGTGTTATCTGTTTTATTCTGTGTTCTATTGTGCTGTCCAAAATTATATTGCTATATATATATATATATATATATATATATATATATATATATATATATATATATATATATATATATAACCATAAACACAGTAATCAACCCGAAGGTCGGTTTAGTAGGTGATGGTAGAGCTCACCCATGTACCAAGCCCGACGGCGTGTGAATATTCACACATCAGGGTAGGGGGGCCAGTTCCTTTCCCTGTGCCGGTTATGGTTTCCCAAGAAGATCTGGTACCCGAAAAATCAACTAGCTTGGGTTGAGCTGCAGGTGCCCACAGTGCCTTGCCCGGGAATCGAACCCGGGACCCTTTGGTCAGTAGTCCAACGCTCTACCCACTGGACCACAGCGACCCATATATATATATATATATATATATATATATATAAAATATTACAACACAATAAAACAGATAACACGTAAAAGGACACTCACACTGTAGATGATTTGAGCTTTCGGCCCACTCCTCCGAGGCCTTCTTCAGGTCAGACTGCAAAAGTTATATATACATGTATATATATATATATATATATATAAAATTTATAATAAAGATGATTTCTTCGAAGTAACACGGAAGTGTTAAATAAAAATCTTAGACGGCAACACACAACATGAGAACACATAAAAAGAACCCTCACACGCTATTTCTTGATAATTTGGACGTAATTGAGCTCCGTCTTTCTCGGAAGATTTGTTAGGACTCAGTCCTCAGATTTTGAGTCCTAACTTATCTTCCGAGGAAGACGGAGCTCAATTATGTCCTAATTATCAAGAAATAGCGTGTGAGGGTTCCTTTAATGTGTTTTCATGGTGTGTGTTGCTATCATAGTTGTATATATGAATGTTTGTGTGTGTGTGTATATATATATATATATATATATATATATATATATATATATATATATATATATATATATATATATATATATATATATATATATATATATATATATATATGATGCGGAAGAACTCACGAGAGCAATATAACTTTTGGACGGCACAATAGAACACAGAATAAAACAGATAACACGTAAAAGAGCACTCACATTTTAGATGGCTTCACCTTTCGGCCTACTCCGAGGCCTTCTTCAGATCAGGCAGGACAGCAATAGCCCTATTAAGAAGAGAAAAGATAACTATGCCTTATAACTATCATTTTTCGAAAAGTTTACATGTTAATAAATCACTGACATATAAATGAAGATATTGTTTACGTTGACAACGCATGAAGAGTACGGAGAGGCAAAATAACATTAACTATTGTTAAAGATATGAAATTCTATGGCTTGTGATGACTGAAGAATTATAATTTGGGTGAAGTGGAGAATCTAATACAATATTATAACTTAAGGGAGTCTCTCAGGTTTAATTTAAGTTATTAAAAATGTTGTTGAACGTTCAATGTAGATATTTAACTATTGGGAAAACACGACCAGGCAACACAACACAACATTAGCACAACAAACACAATCTAAGTTTTTCGTGTGAATACCAGACAGAAAAACATGGGCGTCATTCGAGTAATATGAATTGTCCATAATAGTTTTTTAAAAAATCATTACGAATGAAGAAATATCGCCAAAAAGTTGCAAAAACATTAAAGATAAACGAACGTTTCCGTAACCGCGGATAAGAATCGTCCTGGAATAAAAAAAAATTAAACCCCAAAAACAAAAGCCGAGTACGGAGCCCAATCTTTACATTCCTGCTAACATTAGTGCGGATCGATAGCGGCAGACGGCGCGCCGTTCGCCCGGGAAAGACGCGAAACAAGCGGCGAGCGGTAAAGCGCGCGCGTTGAAGACTTCATTTGTTTTCCTTCTCTCCCCAACCAATCAAAACGCTCCCCTCCCCCCCCCCTTCCACGTGATGCGAAAGAAAACACCAAAAAGGCGACAATAACAATAATTTTGCGAGGGAAGCAACTCCGTGGGGCTGACTCAGCAATATTCAGCACCTGTGGCAGCGGAACAAATGACTAATGAATATATGCACGGCGCAGTATGCTCTCTTGTTACCCATTACTACATCAACAAGCTCCCACACTGAACCCCGCCCCAACTCAACCATGTTAATTCTCCTCCTTCAAGAATGTCCACCCCCTAATCGCAATTAATTCCGCCCCTACACACACGTGCTGAACAACACTTTGACATAAATCGGTTTGCGCGCGAAAACATCAGCATTATGACCTCCAACGATAAACCCTTTGTCCATTCCGTTATTTAAGATGTCGATACGAACTCTTTAATTGGTTGACTACCATCAAACACCTACACACACGTGTACAGACGCGCACAAAGCACTAATATTAAAATTAATTCGAATACTCTAGGGGGCGGGATAGATATACGAAGTGTATTAAAAATCTAACGGGAATTTTAATTTTTCGGGCAATAATATTCATTTATTTATTCTTAATACAATTGATGTTTGGTCACCTTCAAAGTAGTCCCCCAATTGGAGATTAATACACTCTTGTGTGCCATCGCTTCTTCCAATCCCCGAAAAACACTTCTATCAAACTCTCGATCTTTGAGATAGCAGCCTTTAGTTCTTTCAGCGATGAGCTTTTAATGTCATCTACGGCTGTTGTAAGACGACGGCCCTCCCTTCTTAAGGTTCTCTTAATTTTAATAGGAAATATGGGAAAAAGTCAAACACGGAGATAATCCACATCTGGCGAATATGGAGGAGGCTGGGGGGGGGCTACATACATCGTATGTACAGTATTGTTTTTGGCCGAAAATTCACGAACAAGCAATGAAGTGCGTGAGCTGGTGCATTAGTTCATTGGTGCAAAAGCCATTTTGGAACGAATGTCGCTGCCACGCGCTTCATACCCATAAAAATTGGAATAAATAAATTGGAAGTGATGTCACGACATGATCCAATCGATATGCCAACATCATTCATCAATAAGCGACCTCTCTCTAATTGTGATTCGGCGATCGTTCATTAATTCACCATTTCTTACTTCACTTTTAAGCCACGTTTTCATCGATTGTTGATGTGCTGGGGCGTCCAGGGCGTCCGTCTTCATCTTCAAGGTCTTCACGGCCTTCTTCTTGGGCACGACGCTTATATACCACTCGTAGTAAACTCTTGATTTACTCATAGCAGGCTTACACCATTTAAGTTACCTTTTAATTTCAACATTTCACTCACACACACTTTGTTTTACACTCTATTTAATTTTTTACGCAAAATTTGATGATATAAATTCTTTGATCCATTCCTTTTACAAACGAAAATCGCCGATCTCATAAAACACGTCTCTAACCTTAGTGTCTTAGTCACAGACACAAAGTCCACAATGGAAACAGCTGAAAGTTTTATATCATACTTCAGGGGCATGTATACCAACAGAATAATTTTAAAAAAGTTTGACAATCGGACTCTGCAAGCCCGCGAAATGAAAAAATTCACGTTAATATTTGAACACACCTCGTATATTGATCTCCTTACTGAAGTACTGAAACCCTTATAATAATCTCGAAAACAACACACTTCCACACCTCGTGACGCAATATTACACTACCTGAGACCTGTCAGCTCGTTTTAGGCTAATAGTTAGACCAGTTAAACTAGGAGAGGATAAAATACTAATATTTCAGCAAAAGGAACAATTGATAACTTCCCCTCTCAACACGCATGCGCAGGTTTGAGATTATTATTATATTAATCCGGAGTATTTTGAGAAGCGGAAGTATTGGAGACGAATTCTATGGCACGTGTCCACTAATAATATTTGCTGTTCAATACCTATTAGTGGAGGAAATGGTTCAAAGAGACGCATTACAGAAATAATAATGAAAGTCAGCGGATATCAATATATTCATAAAATAAATTTGATTTGATTGGATGACGAAGCTGTAATTGTTGTAAGTCGGCCATTTTTAGGGAATTACAGGCAATTCTGTGTGAATTGGAAAGAAAATCCGATATAAATATGGGATGAGTATCAATATTAACAGAGGATAGGCTATGCTGTTTTCCACAACGAGATAAAGGCTTTGATTAATAAATATTAAAATTGGACGACAAAAACTATATCGAATGGAACAGTTGAAATACGTATCTCGGAGTGGTGTTATTTGGAACAAAATGGTGTCAAAGTAGAATTAGTATTAATTGGGACGTAAGGAGAAGAAGAATTGCGTTGTTATATTATTATAAGGAGAGCAGAGAAGCTTAGACACAATAATATTAAGGAGGAGGAAGAGGGAATTGAGATACGAGACACAGTTGGAATACACTTTGATATATATATGGAGATCATGGTTATGTTTTGTTGCCATGGAAACGTGGTCAGGACAGAGTCGTAACTTTTCAGATAATCTTCATAATCTCGGCATAGGACTGACTCAGTTAGTCTCATCTTCTTCGAGCTATCGATACTTTAGTTTTTTGGGCCCTATATCCCGGTTGATTTTCTAAACATAAACAATATAAACATTGGAAACTATTCTGTTTTCGTTTGTCTTCTGTCTTGAAGGAATTTCCCATGTTGACGTGTCTAATATTCGGGACGAAGCCATCTTAGTTTACTTTGTTGAGATATGAGTGGCAACTGTGATTTGTTGGTGGGTTTTATATGTGAACAGAAGTGTGGAATTATTGGTCTATTCGTCTACGTCTGTGCGTCTACATCTAGGAAGAGGACTTTGGAGGAAGAAACGCTAGAAATGAACGACTACAAGACGAAGCATTGAGGTCGGAAATCAACTTCTACCGGGAATCAACTGTTTGGCCAGAAAAGGAGAATGTTTTCGATATATCTGAGCCATAATCTAGGACGAGCAGAATTGCGCTGTTATATTATTATAAGGAAAGCAGAGAAACTTAGACACAGAATAAGGAGGAGGAGGAAGAGGGAATTGTGATATGAGACAAAGTTGGAGTATTATTAGTAAGATGTTTGATAGGAAAAGGGCTCGTAAGGGAATACACTTTGATACATATATGGGGAGCGTGGTTATGTTTGGCTATTATGGAGACGTGGATATTGGAAGAAAGAGGCATTGAATTATGAGATAGGTGTATTTAGTAGAAGAAAGGGGGGGACTTGATTAATTGATATATGATAATGATTAGTGAAGAGAGAGAGAGAGAGTGAAGGTTTAGAATTGGAGAGTAAGAAGGAAGACAGAGAAATGAAGGAAGTGGTGCTCGAGTGTATAATATGTGGATGATTGGTTAAGAGAGAGAGAGGGGGGGAGGAGAGGGGAGTGCTGGGAGAAATCATATCAGGAGGAGGAGAAGGGAAGGAAGATGGATATTATTCAGAGAGAATGGCGTATTGATTGATTGATTAACAATTAGAGAGGTTATCAGATGACGATGTGGTATATGAAGATATAGAATGAAGGAGATCAATGGAAGAATGTAGATTGCAGATGAGGTATTAGGG
The DNA here is from genome assembly GCA_037158775.1 of Hetaerina titia. Taxonomy (NCBI): domain Eukaryota; kingdom Metazoa; phylum Arthropoda; class Insecta; order Odonata; family Calopterygidae; genus Hetaerina; species Hetaerina titia. The sequence continues at coordinate 4,590,663 of JAVFHJ010000014.1, read as the reverse complement.
ATAGGAGGAATTATGAATAGGGATATTGATAACAGATCTTCGAGCTATGCGAATTGTGTAATATTTCGTGGTTTCGAGCCTGTGAAAAGCTATAATAATTATTGAGGAAACACTTGCAGCGGACGTCTTAATCACTGATCAACAGACGATACAAACATCGCTCAAACTCGATTCTAAGATTTGATTCTATGGCCGGCGAATCACTCCTCAAAAGCGTAATATCATTGCAAAACATATATTGGATAATAATATCCAATTGTGGGACGTTTGTTGGCCATTCATTAATTCAAGAACAATTAGGGATATACCGTATAAATCTGTGCACCACGATGGGTACCACACTGTACCACACTGAAGACGAAAGAACAAACAAAACCCTCCTCATTATTATTCCCTTGCGATCTTCTTGCGCCTTTTGCGAATCTCATCTGTTTCCTCTCAACTCAAGAGAGACACCTCATTAATACTAATCATTACACCTCAAAGGACGATCAGATAAGGTGAAGGCAATAATTCGATAACATTATCATGCTGTTTTAACTCACGTTGACATAGCTCACTAGAACACGTATCCATACGTCTGCTCCTAAAAACATTTCACATAAGTTTATTGTATGTGTATATGCATAGGTTTTTGGAGCAGCGTTATTCCATCAAATTTGCGCTAAAGCTTGGGAAATCGTCTACCGAAACTGTCGGTATGATTAACCAGGCTTACGGGGAGTCAGCCATGTCCAGAAACATAATCATTCGGTGGCACAAGATGTTCGTGGAGGGCAGAGAAGAGGTCGACGACGAACCACGGCCTGGACGCCCATCAACGACACTCACCGACGAAAATGTGCGAAAAGTTCGCGATGTACTGAACTCTGATCGTCGTCTTAGTGTTCGGATGATAGCAGAGCAGTGTAATGTGCCAAAAACAATAGTGCACGAGATTATTAGGGACCAATTACAGATGCGAAAAATTTGTGCAAAGTTGGTGCCGAAAGTGCTCAGTGATGATCAAAGACTCAATCGTTTGGAAATCGCGACACAACTTGCGGATCACTGCAAAAATGATCCACATTTTTTAGAGAACGTTTCCGTTCCCGAAGATAAAGAGGAGTTTGAAAGGAACGCGATACGGTACTTTGGACGCCGTCAAAGAGGCCGTGACGACGTGTCTTCGAGAGGTTCCCGATGATGCCTTCGCGGGAGCGTTCCAGGAATGGGAACGCCGCTGGAACAAGTGTATCGACTCACAATGGTCCTATTTTGAGGAATATTAGCTTAAGATATGTAAAAGTGTAATAATTTTTTTTTTCCTGAGCTCAGTACACTTATTTTCCGGACGAACTCTGTATAACTACTGCTGTCGCTGCTTAAAGGAGGACTTCCATCTCTAAGGGTGCTTCACTATTAAACATTAGTGGAATGGAATTAAGAAGAAGATGGAACAATAATAAGATGGCATTATTACGAATGAATGGAGAGTACTTTGAAGAAGAATAGGGGAGACGACGACAACAAAACCATCAGCGATTGTAGGAGACTATGACTTTAAAAGAGCAGAAATAAAGTTTTTAAGATCTCAGCTCACGTATTTATTCGACAAGCCTTGTGTAGTTATGTCGTGGGTTAAATTATTTAAATTAATAGCGGTGCTTTTTGTCATAAATTTTTCATTTTATGCATATAGCTTACCTTGTTTTCAATGGAATTAATATCATACAATCCGTTTTTGTAGGTATTTTAAATGTTTCTTTACAGTTTATTTGGGTTTTAAACAGTGTAATTATTTGGTTAAAAGGTTTGACATTTGAATTATAGTGCACATTTGCAATAATTTAGACATTTTTCCATTTCATAGGCAAAGTATTGACTTCTAATTGGCATCACCAAATGCTTTTAACAGTATCGGGAATTGTCACAATAAAACCGCTTGCAATATGTCAAAATAACCCCAAGGCCACAGACGCCTGGCCATTACGGGTTCGCGCGAACCCCTCTTTCTCGATCCCTAGGGTGCAAAGGGGTGATATTCACATTTTAACCCTCGGGGCTATATTTGCGTCTCGGCAAAATGACATATGACGCACGATACTGCGTTGTGTTGCATGATGGGTAGTTTTAGGGTTCACGTATGATTTCGTTCGAAGGTCGAAATTCAAAATAGGGTTCGATAAGGAGGGATATTGAAGAAGATCAGGGTACAAGGATAGGGTTTGAAAGGGTTTTTATAAAAATTTCACGTAAAATGCGGTTGAATCCTAACCATTCGTATTTTAATCTACAGAGAATTCCCCAGTGATATTTGAACTGTGCTCCTCCTTAAATGTGTGTGTAGAACAAAAGAGTTTCGTGTTTATCGGCAAAATATACCAACAAAAAGACGGCTTAGCAATAGGCTCTCCGCTTTCCCCGCTACTAGCAGACATGTTCTTGGACAATTATGAGCAACTAATGTTTTTCTCAGATCATCCCCTCATCAAAAATATCCTCTGTTGGTATAGATATGTTGATGACGTTTTCTGCATTCATGCTTAGCTGGCTAAAGCACTCGGCCGGACATTGAGGGATCCAGGTTCGAATCCCGGTCAAGGTGAATGATTTTCACTCTCTGAAATTGTTGCAATGAATTACATTCAACAGTGTTTCTTCCAAGCAGTCAAAAAATGTGTTTTACTATCACATACTAACGGGTGGGTTAATATTGAAGAGAAAACGTAAGCCTTGACTCCCATAATGAATCTACTACCTTGAACAAAAAGTTCCCGGAATAACCACCGTGTGGCGCTCCCATCGTTCCGATTTGAGTTCTGTTTTTTTTGTTAAATTGGTACATCTGTTGTTGATATTCCCTTTAAATCTTAGTGTCATAACTTGCCATTTGCAAAAGTTACGTAGCCAAGAGTACATCTATCTCTGTGTGTGTTGGCGATTTTTTACAATTGCAGAAATGGATTTAAATTTGCAACAACGAACTTGTATTAAATTTTGCGTAAAAAACGGATTTAGTGGCGCACGGACGTTGGAAATGTTGGAAAAGTGTTTCGGCAACGATTCTCTAAAAAAAAACGGTCGTTTACCAGTGGCATGAGCGGTTCAGAAGTGGTCGTGAGTCAATCGAAGATGATGAACGCAGTGGCAGACCATCGACATCGAAAGTCGGTGAAAAAATTGATAAAGTAAAAGAAATGTTGGTCAACAACCGCAAATTAACCATCAGAGAAATAGCGGCGGACTTGAACATTGCCTATGGATCCGCTCAAGACATTGTGGTTAATGATTTGGGTTTCCGTCGTGTAGCAGCAAAGTTGGTGCCAAAAGACCTCAATTTCATGCAAAAAAGAGACCGTGTTGACGTCGCAAAAGACATGATTTGCGAGGCTAAATCCGATCCCACATTCATCAAAAGGATCATTACTGGAGACGAGACGTGGGTTTATGAGTACGACACGCAATCCAGACATCAGGCAAGTGAATGGCGTTCACCAAATGAGCCGAGACCAAAAAAACCACGTCGTATTCAGTCAAAAAAGAAGGCAATGCTGACGGTTTTCATGGATTACAACGGTGTAGTGCATCATGAATTTTTGCCAGAAGGCCAGACAGTAAACAAAGAGTATTATTTGGGCGTTATGAGACGTTTGCGTGAAGCAATTCGCCGAAAGAGACCAGAAATCGTCGCACAGTGCGTCGAGACCGTCGCACAGTGCTATCATTATTCGTAATTTTTTGACGAAAAATGCAACAAATACCATCCAACAGCCACCGAATTCACCTGATTTGGCTCCCTGTGACTTCTTTCTGTTCAATCGAGTTAAAAAACCATTACGGGGAACGCGTTTTAGCAGCCGAGAGGAAGTAATGGAAAAATCGCAGGAAGCACTGATGGACATACCGAAAACCGAATATAAAAAATGTTTTGAGGATTGGATCAAGCGCTGGCATAAGTGTGATGCAGTCGATGGGGATTACTTTGAAGGGGACAATATAGATTTAGATGAATAAACTTGTATTTTTAATTTTCTGAATGAATTCCGGGAACCTTTTGATCAAGGTAGTATTTCTCTCTCTATACACATTCATACGGTGATACCATTTCAAACTTTTAAAGGATTGACCTTTTTTTTAAAAAATCAAACCACTTTGCTTTTCCAAATTAAACTTTTTATTCTCACGACCCAGGTTTCGTTATAGCATAGCACCATCAGGTAAAAATACAAGTCAAGCACAGTTATCCATGTATAGTTCAACCACATATACAGAAAACCAGCCAAAGTGGCGGAGATTCCCTTTTCTTGGTCACTTATCATTAAAAGTACAAAGAATTCTTCCAAAGGAAAAAGTGAGACCGGCCTTTTACAATAAAACTAATTTAAGCCACATGTTATGCCACACGAAAGACCACGTTGAACCACTATACAGAAGTGGAGTATACAAACTCCGCTGCAAAGACTGCAACCGGATATACATAGGCCAGACGGGGAGGAGATTTGAAACGAGAATAAAAGAGCACCGAGCTTGCTCTAAAAATAACATCTCCGCATCACTATTCGCCAAGCACTTGAGAGATTGTGGCCACACCAGCGATTTTACTCCCGAATTTTTACATTTTGAGAAGAAAGGGTACCGTCTCGATTCGTTGGAGCAGTTGGAAATCCTTCAACACACGAATTACGGGGAAGATGCTTTGACCAACGATTTTCTTTACCCTTCAAGTTCCCCAATATTGTTTTTTGCCCTCACCCCCTGCCAGCTCACCTGAAACCAAGTGAGACTTTTTCATCAATGTAGCGACTCCTCCCAGCCCGCTACTGAGAGTCACCTAACTAATTACCAAGTGCCGTTCTCCCTCCCAGTTCACAATAATAATTTCCCTAATCCTCTGCCAACTAATCTGATGTCAGGTGGGCTTTTGGCAACATTGTATTGACCATATCCTTCCAGCTAATTATATAATATTATCCGCCTCAAACCATAGACTTTTAGCCAGCCCCCTCTTCATAGCTCAACCAATCCTTTCTTTCCTGCCTCCTCTTCCCCTCCGCCCAGAGATATGTACATATACGGTGCTTGACTTGTGATGTTGTTATGTGCCATAACGAAACCTGGGTTGTAAAAATTGAAAAGTTTATGTGGAAAAGTAAAGTGGTTTGATTATTAAAAGTCAGTACAGAGAATCGCTTTCAAAGTAGAGATTTTCGTTATTCATTTGAAATTGGGGACTTAATCCCATTCGCGATGACCACATTTTATATATTAGGTTGCTCCAATAAGAAATCCACTATTTTTGCGTGAAATTCAAAACTTTATCTAAGATGTTTCGGATCGTCCGATTTGGGTCAAATGTGCACCGTTCTGTTGTATAATTTGTTGCTATTTTATAGCTACCTTCATAATGCCTCCATCCTGGAAGTCTTGGTCCTTATTAGCGGAAAAGTATAGTGATCTATTTTCACAATCTTCACTCGATCGCCATTTCTTATCACTCGGGAAGTTTTTCAATGCTTGAAAAAGGTGGCGATCGCTTGGTGTCAGGTCCGAAGACTATACTATATGGTGGACGCATTCAAACCTCCAAAACCAAGCTCCCGGAGTTTCTGGCGAGTCACTAACAGACGTGTGTGGCCTTGCGTTGTCCTGATGAAACACAACACCTCTTCCGTTGGCCAAAGCTGGCCGTTTCTGGTCAATCGCTAGCTTCAAACGGTCCAGTTGTCGACAGTAGGGATCTGAAGTCAGTGTTTGGCCATACGGAAGCAACTCATAATGAATGATCCCTTTTGAATTCCCACCAAATACACAGTGGAACCTTCCTGGCCGTCAGTCCTGGTTTGGCCACCGTTTGAGCTGCTTCACCACGCATTGACCACGATCGTCTTCGCACAATATTGTCGTACGAGAACCATTTCTCATCCCCAGTCACCATCCGCCTAAGAAATGGGTCGAGTTCATCCCGTTTGGCCTAAGGATTCGCAGTTGGAAACTCGATTCATCATGTTTCTTGGTGTTAATTGGTGTGGCACCCAAATACGAACTTCTTTTCGGATCCAGCTATGCGAAAATAGTTTTCAGCTGTTTTATGGTTGATATTTAGCTCCTGGGCGATGCTACGACTACTAACATGCCGGTCTAAATCTATTTCTTCTGTGATTTTATCGACATTTTCGACGACGGGCCTGACTGTGCATCGAAAATACCAGAACGGAATCGACGAAACCAAAATTGGACGTAACTAACTGTTACAGCATCGGCAACATATAAACACTAGTTTAGTAATTTTAGAGGCCTGGATTGCATTTTGCAGTATTATTACGACAATTATACATTTTGATTCGAGCAATCGATTCATTTAGACAATCTATACACACTTTCACTGGTCGAAATTCCGATTCCCGTGTTTTGCAATATAATAACGACAATTATACATTTCGATTCGAGCAATCGATTCATTTAGACAATCGATATTCAATTTATCTTGTCGTTATTTCGATTCCTCTGTTTTTCATTAATATTTGCACAGTTAAACATTCATGATACGAGCAATCGATTCAATAGACAATCGATAAAAATTCCGATTCCTCTGCTTTACAATACGAAAGTTATGCATTTTGATTCGAGTAATCGATTCATTTAGACAATCGATATTCACTTTAGATCGTCATAATATCGATTCCTTTGTTTTGAATTAATATTGCCACAGTTAAAAATTCAGGATTCGTGCGATAGTGTTTTTCGATTGGACAATCGATCAAAACTATTGCACGTCGTAATTCGGATTCCTCAATTTTTCCAATGTTATTACGAGAATTATTCATTTTGATTCGAGTAATCGATTCATTTAGACAATCGATGTTCACTTTAGCTCGTCATAATTACGATTCCTCTGTTTTGCATTAATATTTTCACAGTTAAACATGATTCGAGCAATCGATTCAGTAGACAATCGATAAAAACCATTGCACTTCGTAATTCCTATTCCCCTGTTTTGCAATAATAATAGGACAATTATACACTTTGATTCGAGTAATCGATTAATTTATACAATCTATATTCACCTCAGCTCGTCATAATTTCGAGTCCGTTCTGCTTTGCGATAATATTACGATAGTAATATTAATTCGAGCAATTTATTCAACCAAGACATGGGGTAATAAGGAATTGTTTTCAATTGGATAGCTGTGAGATTTATAATAATCTCAATAACGTCTTTTCCTTTGGGATCTTGAGGGATTTATCTAGAATAACTCATTCTTTGTCCACCTTGGGAGTCATTGTAACATTCCGAGATGCTTAAACCACTCCTCTCTCCCTTTGCAACTCTCGAAAAATCAGAACTTTGATTTACGTAGCGAGGAATTCAAAATCGACTCATTTGGGGGATAGCTGTGCGATCTGGGAATCAAAATGGAGGGAGGTTTTTTTCTTTGGTGGTTCAAAGGGATGTGGTGTGAGAATGGTTTGCTGGAGGGAGAGTTATCGCATGACCTGCTGGAGTATAAGATCGCTGGAAGTGTAGGGGCGATGGCGAGCAACTTGCTCTTGCGAGATATGAATTATCAAACATTCGCGGGCAGTTAACGGACGATGAACAACGGTCGACAGTCGCCCTGGGAATGCAGAGACATATTATTAATATGGAGTGAGTTTGGATTCCCCAAACCAACCGAGTCACGCATTCCCGATAATCGCGCCGTTTTTGTTTGTCGAAGTTTAATGGAGCGGCAAAGAGATGGTGTTAGCTCCGGTCCAGAACCCTGGGGTGGGGGTTCAGGATTCCCTAGGAAGATGAACCCTTAGTTTTGGGTAAGAGGAGAGTTTTGAGGGGCATATCAAAAGTTTATATACACTGCTCAACGGTGCATACTAAGGGTTTGCAATGATTGAGAACCCTGGGGTTTAAGGGAAATGGTTAAGGGTTCAACGATCAGGATTTTGAAGATGGCCTGAGTTATGACTTTTTTTCACATTAAGGATTCGTTTGTAATTAGCGTCATAATTACAGCTTGGAGTTACAGAAATGAATTATATTTTAAAAAAAGGGTCTATTCCCTACATCTACGCGTTCGTGAGGGTATATAAACATCCCTATAAACCCTAGGGTATACCCGACCATAAAAGAATTCAAAGTAACCACTATTAACGTAATCTCCATATGAAAATGTTATCCACATTGCTTTTTTTGGTCGATTAAATTGTTATATCAGTTCGAATAATCGAGTTATGCAATTTTAAATGATCAATGAATGTAGTTGGCATTCCTGTATGCATAGACAGACAAGCAAACTACTTCTGAGACAAAACAATGCTGCTATAGCTTCTCAATTAATCATTAGATGATCCTGCAGGACCAAAACTCTGTCATGAAGCGTCAATATTTAAAAATAGGCAAACGAGTCTTACTTTATGAATATGTCTCGAATATATCCTAAGTACAAAATGCCTCTGTATCTCAATATTCACTCGCAAGTCGTACTTCTTTGCCCTTTACGACTGAAAAAACTGATCCTTCCATCTCTCAATCATTAAGAAAAAGTGTTTTAATTATTCCCTACGCTTGAAAGGCGTCTTCAAAACTTTCTCTAACGCCTTTAACGATGTAATATTCCCTAAAAAAAGAAATCAATTAAGTTATCACAACAAGTTTCTTGTTGCTATGCTCAGCGGCCATTTGTAAACAACTTGTTGACAATGCAATGCTCTCGACTTTCGACTAATTCAAAACTTCGTTTTTTGAATCAAGATCAATTAATAAGCTAAGGAATAATATAAACAATAAAGGATAATTAATTGTTTGAAAAACTCGACATTCAAAATGCATATTCTGCGTGTGGATAAGCTAAACATCACCGTTATGCATATTTATTTAGGTGTTTTCATGATTGAAAAATTGAATGTCGAAATTCAGTATACATAAATATGTGTTTTTTAAGTTAATTAATCGTTTAAATGCTATATTATCGGAAAGTTAGATGATGGAAAATGGCTATTTTGTGTTATTCAATGTTTAGTGAAAGATTTTTGGTTCGGAATTTTGATAATTGAATAATTTCTGCGAATCCTAAAAAAAATTATAAACAATTGAAATTCGATTACGAATTGAGACATCATAAACAGTATTTCAATCCAAATAGTGGTTTAACTCACCCCCTCCATTCGCCCCAACGAGGTGTGATCAGAAAAGGACAGGCTTGATTTAATAGCTTGTTAATTTCAACGGATAAAGCTTAGTCGAACGTTTCGCGCTCAAAGTGCATGGCTTGGCTGACGACAAACTTGTTCACGCACACACGCTGTTCCTCTAGGTCCTTCATTATAGCCGTTGCACGCGGTGACGAACAGGTTAACACACGTAGTACTGCTGCTGCATAACGCAACACCTCTCGTTTTGATCGTCATATGTGTCGCTAGATGGCTCACTATGTCTCGTTTCGATCCGTTGAACGGTTTGGGCAGAATAATAAAATCAGTACGGTCTTTTTTTGATCACAGCTTATACAGGGTTCGTCGGGAAAATAAGTGTCATTGTCTCATTATCTTTTTTGACAAAAGGGGAGTCGTCCACTACGAATTTATACCTGAACGACAAACTGTGAATGCTGCATTTTACGTCCAAGTGCTCGACAGACTTCGAAAACGAGTCGCCCGCATCCGGCCAGCGATCAAAAACATCTGGCGGCTGCATCACGACAATGCGCCGTCTCACACCGCGCTTGTCGTGTCGGACTTCTTGGCCAAGCACGGCGTGGCAACGCTGCCGCACCCGCCCTACAGCCACCGGACTTGGCACCACCGGACTTCTTTCTGTTCCCGAAGATAAAGAGGAGTTTGAAAGGAACGCGGGACTTCCTCTGTGTTCTGAATCGCCAATGTTTAAATACAAGCAAACGGCTCTTAGTTTAGGAATATTTCCCTTGTTAAGAATCAATTTTAAAGTCGGTAAACATTAATCATTCGTGAAATAAGCGTGACTTCAGTTTAAATGGACCAAAATGTTCATGCGTCAATCTATGTTGTCGTTCTGGTACGGCAGCAGGTGGTATACTGTGAAGCAGATACGATCACATCTAACGAGGATACCCAGCAGAGTACAATAGAGGCAAGTCTTACTGGTTACCCCAGTAGTCTTTTCCCCTTGTGGGGTCAATGAAACATTTGCGAATCGGACACGTAGACAACACGTAAAAGAGCACTCACATTGTAGATTGTTTAAGCTTTCGGCCTACTCCTCCGAGGGCTTCTTCATGTCTGACCTGAAGAAGGCCTCCATTATAGGCCGGAAGTTCAAATCTCAGTGTTATCTGTTTTATTCTGTGTTCTATTGTGCCGTCAGAAAGTTATATTGTTCTCGTGAGTACTTCCGCATCATCGATATGAGTCGCATTCTTAAAGTAAGTACCGTTTGCTTATATTTAAATAATGGCGCTTCAGAACACAGTTCTGCTCCTGCAGCGCCATCTACTGATTCATTGAGAAGCTACGGCAGCATTTGTTTTGTTTCAGAAGTCGTTTGCTTGTCCGTGCATGCAAACAACAATGTCCGCGACAATCGTTGATCCCGCCAGCTGTGAAGTGCGTTCTGTCATACGATTCTTGTATTTGCAAAAGGATTGTCGGCTGCTATGAAATTCATCGGGAATTATGCCTAGTTTATAAACCTACAGTTATGAGCGGATAAGGAAAGGTTAGACAATGGTGCCGTGATTTTAAAAATGGACGCACAAATGTCCATTAAGACGAAGAGCGAAGTGGTAGGCCCAGTATTCTGATGGCCGATGAAATTGTTTCGCAAGTGGAACAAAAACTGCGATGTGATCGTCGATTGACAATTGATTGAGCCTGGCTGAACAATTTCCTCAACTTGGACGCACTACTGTCTACAATATTGTCACGGAAAACCTCGGATACCACGCATTGCGTGCAAGGTGGGTACCCAAAATGCTCACCGACCACCACAAAGAGCAAAGAATGTCCAGTGGACGAGAGTTTTTGGGTCGTTGGGAACTCTTCTTTAAAGCACCCACCGTACAGTCCTGACCGTACACCCAGCGACTACTTCCTCTTCTTGCACTTGAAACAGTGGATCGGTGGACAACGTTTCGATACCGAAGAGGAACTCAAGAATGGCGTTGTCGATTGGTTCAACCCTCAGGCGGCGAGTTTCTATGCAGAGGGGTTAAAGAAGCTGGTGCAGCGGTACGAAAAATGCTTAGAAGTAAACGGCGATTATGTAGATGAGTGAAGTAGGTGTGCAGCTAACTAAAAGTGCCAATAAAATGTGTTTCATATGAGTATATTTTATCCTGTTACCAAACGGGCCTTACTTTACGAACACGCCTCGTATATCACGAAATCCCGCCATACGGCGAACAAATATTCATTCACACATAGAAATAGCTATAAGGAAATGGGAAAGGAACACACACATAAAAGGTGATCACAGGAAAGGTGAGGAAGGCGAATTTGAGCAGATCACAAACGTAAAAATATTTCCGGGATTTGAACACCGGACCTTCTACTTCCCGGGCGTATGCTCTACCATTTAAGGTATTAAGGAAACCTAATTATAAAAAATATATTTTTATATACATATGCAGGTCGCGGTGGTCTAGTAGAGCGCTGGACTACTGACAGGAGGGTCCAGGGCTCGTCTCCCGGGCAAGGCACTTTGGGCACCTGCAGCTCTACCCAAGCTAGTTGATTTTTCGGGTACCAGATCTTCCTGGGAAACCATAACCGGCACAGGGAAAGGAAATGGCCCCCCTACCCTGATGTGTGAATATTCACACGCGTTCCGGCTTCGTACATGGGTGAGATCTACCATCACCTACTAAACCGACCTTATTAGGGTTGATTAGTGTGTTTATGGTTTATATATACATGGTTCGTCCGGAAAAAAATTGTACTGATTTTTTCCCGCCGCTCCAGGCGCGCCCAGCACCGCTCTGACGGGCTGCGATTGGAGGGGGGGATGTTGGCAAGCGACGCTGAAAAAGGCAGTCGGCTCTGAGCTGTAGTGTAGTGAGGAGTTCTGTTAACGCGAACCTCCACGCTCGACCCACGCCACGGAACGCGATGCTGAATTTTTGGAGCAGCGTTATTCCATCAAATTTGCGGTAAAGCTTGGGAAATCGTCTACCGTAACTGTCGGTATGATTAACCAGGCTTAGATTAGTGCACGAGATTATTAGGGACCAATTACAGATGCGAAAATTTGTGCAAAGTTGGTGCCGAAAGTGCTCAGTGATGATCGAAGACTCAATCGTTTGGAAATCGCGACACAACTTGCGGATCACTGCAAAAATGATCCACATTTTTTAGAGAACGTCTAGAGACTTGTTTCTGTTTCCGAAGATAAAGAGGAGTTTGAAAGGAACGCGATACGGGACTTTGGACGCCGTCAAAGAGGCCGTGACGACGTGTCTTCCAGAGGTTTCCCGATGATGCCTTCGCGGGAGCGTTCCAGGAATGGGAACGCCGCTGGAACAAGTGTATCGACTCACAATGGTCCTATTTTGAGGAATATTAGCTTAAGATATGTAAAAGTGTCATAAATTTGTTTTCCTGAGCTCAGTACACTTATTTTCCGGACGAACCCTGTATATAATGTAAATTCACTAATAATCATAACAAACAATCAGTTCTGTTCCTAATTCCTCTTGAGAAAGGTGGTTGCACCACCGAAAATTCGAGAACCAGTGAGTCTCTCTTTTATATGTTTTTGTTTCTGTGTTTGTCATGACTTAGTGAATTTACATTATTGTGCACGTTCGTGGGTTTTCCAAGAAAGTGACTTATATATATATATATATATATATATATATATATATATATATATATATATATATATATATATCGATGATGCGGAACTACTCACGAGAGCAATATAACTTTTCGACGGCACAATAGACTGTAGACTCACACTGTAGACTACAGTGTGAGTGTCCTTTTACGTGTTATCTGTTTTATTCTGTGTTCTATTGTGCCGTCCAAAAGTTATATATATATTCATTCAAACATAGAAATAGGTATAAGGAAAGGGGATAGGAAAACACATAAAAGGCGAACACAAGACATGTGGGGAAGGCGGTTTTTGAGCAGATCACGAAAGTAAAATGTTTCCCTAACCGGGATTTGAACACCGGGTCTTCCACTTGCCGGGCGGATGTGCTACCATTACACCACCGAGGAAACTTAATTTACCTTGAGATCTGCGATGTTTTTAAGACGCCCAAGTGCTCCGAATCATTTGCCAAAGGAAGGCTTTTAGGGAGCTGTTCCACCCACCAAAGGAGAAATAGACAATACACACAAGAAGAGGGGACAGTTGGTTAGAAAGCACATAGTATCATATATAGAATAGGAACAGTGCGTTTCGTGGCACACATAGCCAGAAGAAGAGATTAGCCACATTGGCCAGATATTTGTGCGCCGTATGGCGGGACTTCGTATTTGAATGTATATATATATATATATATATATATATATATATATATATATATATATATATATATATATATATATATATATATATATATATATACACACTCATGAAAACATATGTATTTGGTTGGTTTCTTCGAAGTAACACAGATTTGTTAAATAAAAAAACTTTGACAGCAACACACAATGAAACCTAGCTAATCTTCTGAGTAAAACGGAGCCCAATTCCGTCGAAATTATCAATAAATAATAACGTGTGAGTGTTCCTTTTATGTGTTCTCTTATTGTGTCTTACTGTCAAAGTTATATATATATATATATATATATATATATATATATATATATATATATATATATATATATATATATATATATATATATATATAAATGTATATCTGTCTATAAATCAGCAGGCAGACATAATGTTTCGATCGCGAGAGAGGGAGAAGGGGGGGGGGAGACCATTTTGGTAGTCGAGCGTATAAAACCGATTTCGGAAGTGTTATTACAGATTTCCTCCTGGATTATAATTGAGGGCATCAATTAAGGTTTTGGAAAATGAGGAGGTAAATTGTTCAGATGTGGGAGGTATGGGACGGGGGGAGGGGAGGGAGACGATTCTTTTTTTTCCACTAATGGCCGAGATAATATTTTTGAAATGACTGTGGCGAGGGTGAGATACGTCTGGTCGATTCGGGGCTGCGCGGTGCATGATGGGAAATCGGTAGGATGGGTCCATTTCAGATTTAGCCAGAACGCACGGGTTGGAGATACGATCGTTGGAGATTAATAATTATACACATATATACATATATTTTCACATGGAAATAGAAATAAGGAAAGGGGAAAGGAACACAAATAAAAGACGAACACAGGAGAGGTGGGGAAGGCGGAATCAAGCAGACCACTAATGTAAAAATATTTCCCTCGACCTGGACTTGAACACTGGACCTTCCACTTGCCGGGCGGTTGCTCTAACCACCTGAGCAATGAAGGAAATCTAATTTTCACTGAGATCTGCGATCTTTTCAATCGACCAAATGCCCCGAAAGGATTTACGCTCATAATCTGCTTGATATACACATATTATAAGGTAATCTACCGGTTTAGGTAGGTTTATGGATGAACAATGTACCAAATAAATTGTTTGTGACTCCAAACAAAACACAATCGAGCAACCTACTCTCTAATCAAGTCCCTCTATTCATCTCTGTGTACTTCCTTCCTCCCTTCATCCCCAAACTATAAGACATCCCAATCACCTATTACTATCCCTACTCACTCCTCTGCTATTAACATTCTCCCCTCTATTACAGTCTTCTTCAACATCCCACTATTGCCGATCAATACGCCTTTCACCCATATTTCATCTGCCTCCATAGGATGTCTCCCAAAAAAACCCCTCTCCTCCCCTATCACCATCCCTAGCTATACTTCCTCATTTGTTAATTCCTTCTTTCGGTCCATTTCACCTTCTCCATTCATCTCCATAGAGTCATAAACTCCCTCCTCATTGAGAAAGCCTCTTTAACCTAATCGTGCGATTCTTCTTCTCCTTACGTCCGCAATACTACCTTGACCGTGTTGGTCCAAAACACTTCCAGAGATACGTATATAAACTATTCTACCTGCTCTATTCTATCCCCTATCCTATTTTAATGTTTAGCTTAGCCTATATGGCGGCGTAGATTTTCGCGGTGGTGCCTTTAAGAATTTTTCTTATTCGGGTTTTCACCGCGTTTTTGTTTTAAAGCCGACAACAGTTTCGCCGAAGTTGCATCCGGCTTCTTCAGGTCGAAGTTGAGGGACTCGGATTTTAGCCGCCCTTATATAGGTGGTCCCGTACAGCTGCTGCTCTCTGATTGGTCCATTTCCGAATAACTCTATTCCACGCGTTGTGGAGATGGTAGCCTTCATCTCTATTGAAATTCGTCGGGTTTTTGTCGATATCAATTGCTTTTCTAATGAATTGTGGGTAATTCTACTCTCCTTTGCTATGATGTTTGCTTCTTGGAATAAGATTTCGTGACCGAGTTCACTCCATTTGTGTTCCGGGATGGCCGAGAGGTGAAACTGTTCATTTGTTGTTGCCCGGAGGTGTTCTTTCATCCGAACTTTCATAGGCCGGCAGGTTTCCCCGATGTAGGCTTTCCCACATGAACAGGGTACTTAATAGACCCCTTCGGATAGGTCTTTCGAGATTTTGTCCTTCGGTCCAGGGAGAGCGTCCGCTATTTTCTTGGTGCAGTTGAATCTTGTCAACACGTCGTGCTTTTTAAGGATTCTGGCTCTCTGGCTGAAGGATTTTAAGGATTCTGGCTGAAAACCCGAAAATGCAGAATTCTGGAAGACCTTATAATGAGTAGAACGGTCAAATAATCTTCAGTTAACCATCAGTAACTTTTCCGTAGTACCCCGGTCATCTTTAGAAGCTTGCAGTAAGTAAAAAGTTCCTACTGGAGTATTACATTATTGATTTTTGTCAATTGATACAATATTAAAAGCGGAAAAGAGTATTGAGGCAGCTCCGATGACCGCCATTCCAATTCATTGAAAGAAAAGACTCTGACAATTGTTTTATTATTGAAATTAAGTGTAAGATGGACGTTGGGATAAGTTTACGGGATCCAAAAAGGGGTGTATTAGTGATTCTATAAATTGGGAAAACATCTTAAAAGCCCTGCTTAGTCCCAATCGTTGTAATGAGATATTACGTGCAGAAATAAAATACCTGAGGTCCCGAAGTGTAGTATTAATACTTCTATAGAGGCCTCCTAGGCCTGTTGGCCTCCTTAGTCTCATTTTTGTACTAAGGAAGGCTGATATGCTCGGATGTTCCGGATACGAAGGGGATGGTCGCGTATGCCAAAGGCATACGGGCTTTTGTCCTAAAGGATACGTAATTTCGATGGCAAGTTCATCCTTGCAACGGACGTATTTCGCTATTTCCAACTGCTCCAAAGCATCGAGCCTTTGACCTATACTTTCAGAATGAATTGGTCACAAATACGCGTTGAAAGTCACTACCGATGAGGTGTTTCACAAATAAATATGCGATACTCTCATTCTTAGGTGTAATCAAAGAAATACAGGACTGATTTTATTATTCCGCAAAAACCGTTCGACGGATCGAAACGAGACACGCTGCGCCATCTAGCCACACATCTGACGACCAAAACGAGAGGTGTTTCGTTCGTCTACGCCGAGTCGTTACGCAGCAGCAGCGGTACGTGTCTTAACCTGTTCGTCAACGGCAACAATCAAGGAGCTAGACGAAGCCCGACTCTTCGGAGTCGGAGGGCTCTTTGGCAACGCGTCGGCACGACGGTATCGATGTAACTCTTTGGCAATTACCTAGCATTACCGTTCGAGTAGACATAATTCGAGGAATCTAAGATAATCTAGGACAGCATATGGACTTTCTGAAGAATAAGTTATCCGAAATAAACATTACAACTTCGCGCTTGACTAGTGAAACCATATGTATCCTATTTTCATGGCGGAAATTTGGTACTCGGACGCGTTTCTCAATCGTTTTATGATATCAGATTGGGGAAATGAGCCAGAAGATGAAGATCACTAACGTAGACCATGCTTAGTATGGTATTTACATCTTCATGGACGCATTTAAAATAGTTTAATACGCACTGTAGGAAATATTTTATATTCAAAGGATATTACTTTCCTAAGTCTGCCGGAGAGCAATTCCGAAACATACTACCTTGAACAAAAAGTTCCCGGAATAACCACCGTGTGGCGCTCCCATCGTTCCGATTTGAGTTCTGTTTTTTTTGTTAAATTGGTACATCTGTTGTTGATATTCCCTTTAAATCTTAGTGTCATAACTTGACATTTGCAAAAGTTACGTAGCCAAGAGTACATCTATCTCTATGTGTGTTGGCGATTTTTTACAATTTCAGAAATGGATTTAAATTTGCAACAACGAACTTGTATTAAATTTTGCGTAAAAAACGGATTTAGTGGCGCACGGACGTTGGAAATGTTGGAAAAGTGTTTCGGCAACGATTCTCTAAAAAAAAACGGTCGTTTACCAGTGGCACGAGCGGTTCAGAAGTGGTCGTGAGTCAATCGAAGATGATGAACGCAGTGGTAGACCATCGACATCGAAAGTCGGTGAAAAAATTGATATAGTAAAAGAAATGTTGGTCAATATCCGCAAATTAACCATCAGAGAAATAGCGGAGGACTTGAACATTGCCTATGGATCCGCCCAAGACATTGTGGTTAATGATTTGGGTTTCCGTCGTGTAGCAGCAAAGTTGGTGCCAAAAGACCTCAATTTCATGCAAAAAAGAGACCGTGTTGACGTCGCAAAAGACATGATTTGCGAGGCTGAATCCGATCCCACATTCATCAAAAGGATCATTACTGGAGACGAGACGTGGGTTTATGAGTACGAAACGCAATCCAGATATCAGACAAGTGAATGGCGTTCACCAAATCAGCCGAGACCAAAAAACCCACGTCGTTTTCAGTCAAAAAAGAAGGCAATGCTGACGGTTTTCATGGATTACAACAGTGTAGTGCATCATGAATTTTTGCCAGAAGGCCAGACAGTAAACAAAGAGTATTATTTGGGCGTTATGAGACGTTTGCGTGAAGCAATTCGCCGAAAGAGACCAGAAATCGTCGCACAGTGCGTCGAGACCGTCGCACAGTGCTATAATTATTCGTAATTTTTTGACGAAAAATGCAACAAATGCCATCCAACAGCCACCGAATTCACCTGATTTGGCTCCCTGTGACTTCTTTCTGTTCAATCGAGTTAAAAAACCATTACGGGGAACGCGTTTTAGCAGCCGAGAGGAAGTAATGGAAAAATCGCAGGAAGCACTCACTGATGGACATACGGAAAACCGAATATAAAAAATGTTTCGAGGATTGGATCAAGCGCTGGCATAAGTGTGTTCCAGTCGATGGGGATTACTTTGAAGGGGACAATATAGATTTAGATGAATAAACTTGTATTTTTAATTTTCTGAATAAATTCCGGGAACGTTTTGATCATGGTAGTATACATAAAAAAGTGTACTTTCAGATGACAATTTCACTCGTAGCATTTCCTTAATATATAGTTTTGTTTTGTATTTAATTGATTAATTTGAATTTTTTGTCTTGCGTCATTTTTCAACATTTAAAAGAGAAGGTATTAGATAAATGATGGCTTTTCGCCAGCTGAACATAGCTGAAGCACGAACGTGTGTGCGTGCAATGTGGTTGCTTCAAACTTGACAAAAGTGTCAAGGAGACATTTGGAATGATTCAGCAAGCCTTCGTCAATGAAATTATGAGTCGTTGTCGAGTGTATTTGAGTGGTACAGTCTTTTTAAATCGGGCAGAACCTCGACAGATGAAGATTCGCGAACGGGGTGGCCTTCCACTTGGACAGACACCAACAACGTCAAATTGGTGTACGATTTGGTGGGGGGAAATCGCCGTTGAACTCTTAGGGAGACGGCCGAGGAAGTGAACATTAGTTTCGGATCCCGTCAGACAATTTCGACAGACATTTTGAGCATTCAAATTCGTCCCTTTCGGGTGCCGACTGATGAACGTGAGTTTATCGCCAGAACCGGAACTTCTGTGATCCCACAGCCACCCTATTCTATCCAGACGTGGAGACTCCATCAGACTTTTATTTGTTTCCAAAGTGAAAATCACCCTTGAAAGGTCACCGATTCGACTACATTGCGTACATTAAAACACTAATTGTACGGCGGACCTGAAGAGGATCCCTAAGGCGGCTTACCAGGCAGGGTTCGAGAGCTGGGAGAAACGTTGGCAAAGGTGTGTCGACAGCTGAGGCATGTACTTTGAGGGCGACAAGTTCGATTAAGCTGTAACCGTGGACATTTTTTTAAGACACCTTTCACACAAGTATGGTATCATTTTATCATTTCTATGACTTTTCCTCCTTTCCGTCAAATATACCTCGTATTACATTCAGAACACTTCAATTTAAATATTAATTCAACTTCCTACACACGTATAATTTGATCCATCTTCTCCAGTTTATACCATTTCCCATTTCAATGTTTAACCCTTTAGCCTTTCACTTTCTAGAAAACCACTTAGCCATCGCTCTATTAATATTAATTCCAATCCCATGTATCTATCGCACTGAATATGCAATCCATTCAGCAATTTTTGCAATGTCCCTCATCGGTTGATTGGCAATATACTGAATAACTTTACACTCAGGAATTTTTGCAACTCCCTACATTGGCTGACTTTCAATAACTAACATCATCCGCCATCTATTATAGGAATCATTGAACTACAAATTAGGAAAAAGAGTTATGTCCTCATGTTGTATAAATATATTATTATTAGGTAATCTACCGGTTAGGGTAAGTCTTTGGATGGACACAACTGTCAAATAAACGTTATGTCTCTCCTAACAAAACCCAAAACCAGCAGCCTACTCTCTATACATCAACTCCCTCTTTTCATCTCTGTACAGGGTTCGTCTGGAAACTAAGTGTACTCAGCTCAGGAAAAAAATTTATTACACTTTTACATATCTTAAGCTAATATTCCTCAAAATAGGACCCTTGTGAGTCGATACACTTGTTCCAGCGGCGTTCCCATTCATTGGAACGCTCCCGCGAAGGCATCATCGGGAACCTCTGGAAGACACGTCGTCACGGCCTCTTTGACGGCGTCCAAAGTCCCGTATCGCGTTCCTTTCAAACTCCTCTTTATCTTCGGGAACAGAAAGAAGTCCGGTGGTGCCAAGTCCGCGCCGTAGGGCGGGTGCGGCAGCGTTGCCACGCCGTGCTTTGCCAAGAAGTCCGACACGACAAGATCGGTGTGAGACGGCGCGCGATTGTCGTGATGCAGCCGCCAGATGTTTTTGATCGCTGGCCGGACGCGGGCGACTCGTTTTCGAAGCATGTCGAGCACTTGGACGTAAAATGCAGCATTTACAGTTTGTCGTTCAGGCACAAATTCGTAGTGGACGACTCCCATTTTGTCAACAAAGACTTATTTGTCAAGACACTTATTTTCCGGACGAACCCTGTATACTTCCTTCCTCCCTTCAACCCCTATCTTTTCGACATCCCTATCCTGTTCCTGCCCTTTCCTCGTTTGCCTAACATTCTCCCCTCTATTACCCTCTTCAACATAATAAATTAATAATAATAATCATTAATATTGCGTTAAACGAGGATAGGATAAAAACTAATGTAAACACATGCTTGTAGACGACAATGAAAATGAACTTAAGAAGAACTCCTGCTCTGGGCATGTGGAAGAAACATTCCCTTTCAATACGCATGCGTAGGTTTGAAGTCGTGACATTCACCCAGTGTGCTTTGAGAAGCGGACCTATGTAGACGTGTTCTAGTGTTCTACGTCGACGCGAGTTAAACAGCGTGCTAGTATCGTATTTCTGCCTTCAACTATTCATCATCCAATTAAGTGTAATGATTACTATTAATGAGGTGTCTCTCTTGAGTTGAGAGGAAACAAATGAGAATCGCAAAAGGCGCAATAAGATCGCAAGGGGGAATAATAATGAGGGTTTTGTTTGTTCTTTCGTCTTCTGTGTGGTACGGCGTGGTACCCATCGTGGTGCACAGATTTGTACGGTATATCCCTAATTGTTATTCAATTACTGAATGGCCGACACGCGTTCCACAATTGGATATTATTGTCCAATATATGTTTTGCAATGATATTACGCTTTCGATGAGTGATTCGCCGGACATTAAATTGATTCAAATTTTAGAATCGAGTTTGAGCGATGTTTGTATCGTCTGTTGATCAGTGATTAGGACGTCCGCTGCAAGTGTTTCATCTACAATTATTATAGCTTTTCCTAATCTCGTAACCACGAAATTCTACCACCCATCGACTATACAGTGGACCTATCAACATCATCCTCACCATAAACAGCCTTCGAACGACGATGGAACTCAAAAGGAGTCACTTTTTAAGTTTGACTCTGTTTAACTCTCGTATTGACATAGAGCACACTAGAACACGTCTCCAATACTTGCTCCGCTTCTCAGAATACAATAGAGGACTGTGTTGATCTCAAACCTACATAAGCGAGTTGAGCTGGAGAACGTTACTTCCACATCCCAAGATCAAGAGTGCTTCTTAATATAATTTTGCTTGTGAGTACTTGAACACGTCTCCATACTTCCTTGTCCCAAAACATACACTCGAAGAACGTAACGACCTCGAAACTGTGCATGTACTTTGAAGGGGAATGTTCCTTCCACATGGCAATAACCGGAAGATAATCTTGTTTGTGGTAACTAGAACCTAGAACTAGGTCTCCAACCTTCAAATTCTCAAAATACAATGAATAAATGTAACGACCTCAAACCTGCGCATGCGTGATGAGATGGGGAATGTTACTTCCACGAGCCAGAATTTTATTCTTTTTTGTTCAACTGATTTTAATCCCAACTTTACCCAAGTCAAGCATACACGTGCAATTGCGCGCTGTGAGTGCGTAATAGTTCCACGTGCTCGTCATTTTAATGTAGTTGTAATCCTACAATGGTTTCCCGGACAACTGCACATTTGGTTCGGTCGCTGCAGCGGGGTTTTAACATGAGTATGGCGAATTTCGGAGTCAAGGTATGGACTGTGGCGAAGTGGCAGTTAGTTAGTAACGCGCGGTTACATATTTTTCGTACACAACCCCTTCCCCGGACATATTTACAACCTCGCTTCCGGCACTAAATAACAGGTGTCGCGTTAATAGGTGCCGCTTGGAAAGTGCTGCCATCTATTAGGAGTCAATTGCACCGCGGAGGCGTAATGGGCGTCGGTTTTTGGGTGGCAGGGAGAGGGAGAGGAGGGGAGAGGTCTTTTTAGGGTTTTTTTTGGTTTAATGAGGGAGGAAATATTAGTGGGGGATGGGGGGTGAGTTCAGGGATTGGGGGAGGGAGAAATTAAGCCTTAAAAGGTGTTGGAACACGATGAGACCCGAGCAGACATTCGCGAGAGATTAGGATAGGTCGAACGAGAGAGTATTGTTTTTGGCAAATTCCGTCATATTCCGACTCAAATATCAGCGACCGTACACCTCCACGTCCTAATACTTAATCTCCAGACAACATGAACATATATAAATCATTCCCCGACAAATAAGCAATACGTAAATAAACAAACTTCTGATCTAAACATGCCAATGCGACAATCGACACAACTAAACGAGCTCAGTTTAATAAACACGTAAGCTGTGGTGACCAAAAACCTTAATTTGCTTTTAATTCACTGTCTACATCAGTGGTTTTGCCCCCTTCTTCAATGGCGTCAAAGTACTCTCCATTCATTCGTAATAATGCTATGCCTTCTTATTATTATTCCATCTTCTTCTTAATTCCATTCCACTAATGTTTAATAGTGAAGCACCCTTAGAGATGGAAGTCCTCCTTTAAGCAGCAGCAGTAGTTATATATATATATGCTCTCTTTTTATTTAATATATTCCATATCGTCTCTCCTTTCTTGCTCTATTATTACTATTATTATTATTGTGTCTTCCACACATCTAATGTACACCACCCAGTTAGATATATATATATATATATATATATATATATATATATATATATATATATATATATGTATATATATATATATATGCGGGTCGCGGTGATCTAGTGGGTAGAGCGTTGGACTACTGACTACTGGAGGGTCCCGGGTTCGATTCCCGGGCGAGGCACTCTGTTTGCACCTGCAGCTCCACCCAAGCTAGTTGATTTTTCGGGTACCAGGTCTTCCTGGGAAACCATAACTGGCACAGGGAAAGGAACTGGCCCCCCTACCCTGATGTGTGAATATTCACACGCCGTCGGGCTTGGTGCATGGGTGAGCTCTACCATCACCTACTAAACCGACCTTATTAGGGTTGATTACTGTGTTTATGGTTATTTATATATATATATATACATATATATATACATGTATATGTATATGTAATCCCCAATCAATCACATTTAAATGGGAATTTGGAGAAAAGTAGTCGCAAAGGGGGCGAGAGGAGATCTATAAGAATAAGAATACAAGAATATAAGGAGGAATGATAATGATCAATGGATCAACAAGGTCCATTGAATATTATTAAACTGGCGACGAATACAATCAATGCTCTCTAAATGAATCAGTGTGCAGGTGCATTGAGTCATTGTGGTCCATTGATCCATCCATCCATCTTATAATATGTTAAGATAGTGAATTAGTATTAGTATTGTGGTTGCACCGTTGATTTTCCATTCTAAATTCAGCTCACTTTTCTTCAGATATCATTCTTCGGACAGTTTTAATATGACTATCATTGGTAAGAAGGACAATGGACCGTTGCACACACGATCAATGTTGTCAACACAGGGTGTTAGAAGGTCTTGAAATGCCATACACCATCTTTGTGGT
Organism: Hetaerina titia; assembly: GCA_037158775.1. Classification (NCBI taxonomy): domain Eukaryota; kingdom Metazoa; phylum Arthropoda; class Insecta; order Odonata; family Calopterygidae; genus Hetaerina; species Hetaerina titia. The sequence goes on along the minus strand of JAVFHJ010000014.1, from coordinate 4,566,814 downwards.
GTCTTGTCTCGGCCATTTCCACGTTTTCGATTAAGAATGGGTTTTCTCAATTCTCCAAACTTTCCAGATCAATCCATGGAAACAAATATCGATTGTGAAATCCGCGAATTAAATTTCACATTTGCATTGAAGCTTTGGCATATCGTGTGTTTAAAACAAGTCATTACAACATTAGTCTTTTCCTCCTAAAACGCTTCAACTTCGGTGCTATCAACCAACAAATACAATCTTTGATCTTTATTTTCCTTTGCAATGAGTTTTCCGTGTGAACGAGTAATTTCTTGCCATTATAGTGCAATGCATTTTAATGCACAGATACAGGCTTCGTCCGGAAAATAAGTGTACTGAGCTCAGGAAAAAATATTTATTACACTTTTACATATCTTAAGCTAATATTCCTCAAATTAGGACCCTTGCGAGTCGATACACTTTTTCCAGCGGCGTTCCCATTCCTGGAACGCTCCCGCGAAGGCATCATCGGGAACCTCTCGAAGACACGTCGTCACGGCCTCTTTGACGGCGTCCAAAGTACCGTATCGCGTTCCTTTCACACTCCTCTTTATCTTCGGGAAAAGATACGTTCTCTAAAAAATGTGGATCATTTTTGCAGTGATCCGCAAGTTGTGTCGCGATTTCCAAACGATTGAATCTTTCATCATCACTGAGCACTTTGGGCACCAACTTTGCAAAAATTTTTCGCATCTGTAATTGGTCCCTAATAATCTCGTGCACTATTGTTTGTGGCACATTACACTGCTCTGCTATTATCCGAACACTAAGACGATGATCAGAGTTCAGTACATCGCGAACCTTTCGCACATTTTCGTCGGCGAGTGTCGTTGATGGGCGTCCAGGCCGTGGTTCGTCGTCGACCTCTTCTCTGCCCTCCACGAACATCTTGTGCCACCGAAAGATCATGTTTTTTGGACATGGCTGACTCCCCGTAAGCCTGGTTAATCATACCAACAGTTTCGGTAGACGATTTCCCAAGCTTTACCGCAAATTTGATGGAATAACGCTGCTCCAAAAACTTCGGCATCGCGTTCCGTGACGTGGGTCGAGTGTGGAGGTTCGCGTTAACAGAGCTCCTCACTACACCACAGCTCAGAGCCGACTGCCTTTTTCAGCGTCGCTTGCCAACATACTCCCGTCCAATTGCAGCCCGTCAGAGCGGTGCTGGGCGCGCCTGGAGCGGCGGGAAAAAATCTGTACACTTATCTTCCGGACGAACCCTGTATATTATCCTGTCCAATTAAATCGTGAACTGAGATGATTGAAGACTTCATATTACAAAATAGAGAGTCTTTAATCCATGATTTCGTCTCCCTTTTTCTAAAATACTCTCCTATTCGTCATCTAAGCCTTCTTGTTCCTTTCCGTTGGACGAAAGAGGATTGTTTGTGCATATTTCGACATATTCCAACTCCAATATCAGCGATCTTACACTTACACCTCCTAAAACATTATCTACAGACAACGTAAACATACACAAATCATTCCCCGACAAATAAAAAATACGTAAATAAACAAAATTCCGATCTAAACATTCCTAAAATACATATCTAAACGAGGTCTATCTACGAGATGTGTTAAAAAATTAACGAGAATTTTAATATTTCGGACGATAATATTCATATATTTATTCTTAATACAATTGATGTTTGGTCACCTTTCAAAGTAGTCCCCATTTGGAGATTAATGCACTTACTTGTGCGCCAGCGCTTCTTCCAATCCCTCCGAGAAACACACTTCTCTCAAACTCTCGATCTTTGAGATGTATGGCAGCCTTTAGTTCTTTCAGCGATGCGCTTTTAATGTCATCTACGGCTGTTGTAAAACGACGGCCCTCCCTTCTTAAGGTTCTCTTAATCTCTATAGGAAATATTGGAAAAAGTCAAACAGGGAGATAATCCACATCTTGGGGGAATATGGAGGAGGCTGGGGGGGGGGGCTACATACATCGTATGTACAGTATTGTATTTGGCCAAAAATTCATGAACAAGCAATGAAGTGTGTGAGCTGTGTTTGCTGCCACGCGTTTCATACCCAAAATTTGGAAAAATTGTCGTGACATGATCCAATCGACATGCCAACATTATCAATAGCGACCTCACTAATTGTGATTCGGCGATCGTTCATTAATAACCATTTCTTACTTCACTTTTAATCCACGTTTTCATCGATTATGGATGTGCTGGGGCGTCCAGGGCGTCCGTCTTCATCTTCAAGGTCTTCACGGCCTTCTTATAAACACTTATATCACTCGTAAACTCTTGATTTACTCATATCAGACTCACCATAGGCCTTTGTTAACATTCCACACACTTTGTTTTACACTTTAATTCATTTTTACGCAAAATTTGATACAAATTCTTTGATCCATTTCTTCTAGGAAACGAAAATCACCGATCTCATAAACCTTAAATCTAACCTTAATGGCCATCACAGACAGTCCGCAATGAAAACACGCACACGATGTGTCCTGAGAATTTATTCCATTAAATACAAAACTTATTATTAATTCTTTTCCATTAAAGCACTGTAGTAATTAAAAAGGAATCCATAATTGTAAATAACGTTTCATTTTGATAGCCATTGTCAATATGGCGTCTTAAGGTTACAGTATTATGCCGTTGCTACAACAGACCCTCTCCTAGGCAACGGTTTTGAATTTCGCGCGCTATTCCGCAATTGGAGGAGAGGCTTTGATGATGTAGGAGAGGGAGATGGTCATGATTGGCTGATTGGATACACGTCACGGAAATGATTTATATTTGTATGGGCTTAACAATTCTGACATGAACAACTGTTATTTGGAGAAGCTTACTTAACTCTTAATTTGATTTTACAATTGTTACATTGTCTAAGGAATAATGGATGAAAGATATTGAGAATTTTAGTTGAATCTTCCGGAATGTTTATCGAAATGTATACATAAATACTCATGTACAACTTATGAACAATTATCTAATTGCACAATGGGTGTCTAATTAGATATTTAAATTACAGATCCCAATTATCCCTCCTCTACTTCCATATGGCATTGTTCGTATAAAAATATATACGCCCATTAAAAATGTTATACGAAATCATTGAGAAGTTTAAAATGGCGCCTTAGCAACCAATTACGTTTCGAAACTATTGACGCGTTGCTATGCTTCAATGCAATGCTGCATGGTAAACCTGAAGACTGATGTATTTACACCCAAAATAATCAATTTTGCACTCTTTATTAATGTGAAACCATAAAAAATTAGGCTTAATCGGATCGCATTTTAATGCGAAATCCAAACCAAGTGAAATTCGTTTCGAAAACAGTGTAAATAATGTTTGATTCTCGTAAATATAATACGAATTGGTTCCTTGACAACGGGGATTTTAAACAGTGATAAACTTGCTTACGCTTTTAATTAGGTCTCAATTATTGAGTTTCTCATATGTACATGGATGGATGAATCATCGACTTGAAGGACTTCAAGAGATTATGTGGTGAAAAGTGAATTTGTATACAGGAAACTAAGTATGTACTAGTTCGCAGCATGTTCGTTAGCGATAAGGAAAAAAGAATGCCTACGTGCGTACGTTTGGTGGAACATTAACTCATCGGAAGCAAGAGGGACTAAGTTCGGGGCAATTCGGACATGGAGGCTTGAGGAACGATTCCGGACCATAAAGTTTAAACTCCATTCTCGTCTGTGGGGATGTTAATTACCGATCCCTTCTGTTTAAGAGGTGAGAGATAGATAGTAATATACATATATATAATTAACGTCCTTAGAGTTTTGACAAGATGGCGGCTGGAGTTGAATTTAATGTGATTGTTAACCAAGGGCGTAATTAATCATTTTTAGGGTCGTGTGTGTGTGTATATAGTTATTTGGGCATGGAGAGGTGATTAACTCCATTTTAGGAGTTGAGTGTATGAAGTGTGGTGGCTGTGTGCCTGTGTTTTAATGTGAAGCGGGCCGTATCTCTCTGGAATCTTCGGTCATTTCGTAAGGAGTTCTGGTTTGGGGGGGGTATGATTGGTGGCCCTAGTATCCGTGACGTGTGCAGCGGAGTTTGAAAGATCGACCAATCAGATAGGGGCTCGTTGGCGGGAAGAGGGATAAATTTGGTTAATAACGAAACGGCCCCGGGACCGTTCTAAGGGCTTCGCAGAACTTCCACGAGGTTAGCCCAACCGGAATATCGATATGAGAGGCGACATCATTCAAAATTACGATCCGCGCGATAAGGAAGTGTGATATCTCGGGAGTGGATGGTGAAGATTTGGTTGGTTCCTTAGGAATTGGAGAAGGAGGGTTGTAATTCTTCTGAGACATCCCTTGACTTCATCCCCTCCTTATATAACTCGATCAAACCCTTTCTATCGAAAATTCGGATTTGTCGATCCGTGGCAATTGACTCAGTTTGTGCAAAACTTCACAAGGGCGGAGAAGTCATCTCTGTGCGACAAAAATCCCCACCAATCTTGAGTTGAAATCTAATTGAATCATCACTAATTGCGACGGACAATAATTTAAATCGATCCGAGCTAACGAATCTACATAAACACGAGGCGTGTCCGATAAATACTGAGGACAGTTCATTAAAAACTTTAATTTTGCCATATTTGGCGTCCACATCGAATTTGTACGTGTCTGTAGTCCGTGCCAGACTATACCGATTCGCGCATTTGAACAGAGCAAGGACAATACAATTATATTCTCGCACTTATACTTTCTCACTCAATTTATACTTCCACATCTGATGTACACACCCAGTTCGATATATATATATATCGATGATGCGGAAGTACTCACGAGAGCAATATAACTTTTGGACGGCACAATAGAACACAGAATAAAACAGATAACACGTAAAAGAACACTCACATTGTAGATGATTTAAGCTTTCGGCCTACTCCGAGGCCTTCTTCTGGTCAGACTGACTGAAGAAGGCCTCGGAGTAGGCCGAAAGCTTAAATCATCTACAGTGTGAGTGTCCTTTTACGTGTTATCTGTTTTATTCTGTGTTCTATTGTGCCGTCCAAAAGTTATATATATATATATATATATATATATATATATATATATATATATGTAATCCCCAATTATCACATTTAAATGGGAATAGGGGAAAAGTAGTCGCAAAGGGGGCGAGAGGAGATCTATAAGAATAAGAATATAAGGAGAAATGATGATCAATGGATCAACAAGGTTCATTGATTATTAAACTGGCGACGAATTCAATCAATGCTCTAAATGAATCAGTGTGCAGGTGCATTGTATCATTGTGGTCCATTGATCCATCCATCCAATAATATGTTCGGTAGTGAAATAGTATTAGTAGTGTGGTTGCACTGTTGATTTTCCATTCTAAATTGAGTTCACTATTCTTCAGATATCATTCTTCGGACAGTTTTAATATGACTACGATCATTGGTAAGGAGGAGGACAATGGGACCATTGCACACACGAACAATGTTGTCGTACATCAACACAAGAGGTGGTTTGAAGGTCTTTTAAAGGCCTTGCATCATCCATCCGTCTTGGCGTCTTTTGTCTCGTTTGCCATCTTTCTAAGACGCTTAAATCCACTTTGAAGATGGATGTTTTCTTATTCAGAGCATTGTCACCGTATAAACAGCTGTCAGTACATTTCTCAGTGATTTGTTTGTAACTTTTACCACGGTACTTCACCATTAAACTTGATATGTTAATTCGTTGCTCCGTGATGTCGTCATGAATTTCCATCTTTGACGACGAACAGTGAAGACAAGGACAACAGAAACTAGCATAACTTTCACCATATACGCACAGCTCGACGATCCGCCAAGCACAGACAACTAATTATTGGGTCTCAGGCAAATAGCACCGCTATGGTGGGCGGGGCTATAGTCCGCGTCATGGCCGCAATATTGCACCAATTCGCGTAATTATCGTACGTCCTTCACAGAGCACAGTGACTGCTAATGATTCCTAATCTTATTTTGCGTCAAATGTATAAATAATTAAACTATGAATGAATCTTAATCAAATGATAGTAGCTTGTGTAAATACAAAATATATGTCCAGAAACAGTTCCAGTTCCTCCAGTTCTTCCAATAATCCCTCTTTAATCATTTCCTCCACATATACGTTGAACAGCACCGGTGACAATGGACACCCCATGCCTTACACCTCTTCCTAACACTGCCTATCCCGACTCTCCGTTCCCCACTCGCACCTGATAGCAGTCTGATAGACATGCACAGGTTGCGGATCAGTCTCCTGTCCCCATTCCAATCCATTCCTATTTTCTGCAATACACGCATTAATTCCTCCCAATTCACTCTATCAAACGCCTTTTTCATTTATCATACGAAAAAGGCAAAAACGTCCTGATTGTATTCTATATTTCTCTCGACTAGTGATCTCATTACTGCAATGGCATCACGCGTACCTCTTCCTTTCCTGAACCCAAACTGATCATCCCCTGAGTAATCATTTGCCCTACTCTCTATCCTTTTGTTGATGATCCTGAGAATAACTTTTGCTGCGTGGGATATCACACATATTGTTCTGCAATCCTCACATGACGAAGCCTTTGCCTTTTTTGGAATAGGAACTAACACCGATCTCACAAAATCTTCCCGCCAGATTCCTTCCTCATAGATACTACGAATCAGCCCATATATGGCCTTCTTCCCACCTTTCCCTAACCATTTCAACATTTCTACAGGAATATTGTCCACCCCCACAGCCTTATTTGCTTTCATCTCCTTTAATGCCCTTTCTATTTCATCGTCGAGTATGCCTGGACCTAAGCTATCTTCTTCTACCTCATGCTCCTTTTCTATGTCTAACCTTGTCGGCCTAAGTTCTTTACCATACAGTGTTTCTATATATTCCTTCCATCTCTCTTGGATTTTTCCTGGTTCAACTATTATCTTACCCCATTTATCTTTAACTGTTAGCATAGATCCTGCCTTCTTACTTCCCGATAGTAACTTAACTTTGTTGTATAGAGCACCAATTTCACCCTTCTTCTGTAAAGTTTCGATATCCTCGCATTGCGTCTTCTAAATATATAAAAAACTTAGACAGCAACACACAACATGAGAACACATAAAAGGAACACTCACAAGTTATACCTTGCTAATTTCGACGGACTCGAACTCCGTCTTCTTCGGAAGATTAGTTAGGAATCTAACGCGTCGTAGCCAAATTCGTTCCAAAATGGCTTCTGCAATAATGCACCAGCTCACACTTGATTGCTTGTTCGTGAATTTTTGGCCAAAAACAATACTCTTAACGAAGATGTCCCCCAGCCTCCTCCATATTCGCCAGATATGGAATCTCCGTGTGACTTTTTCCCTATTTCCTATTGAAATCAAGAGAACCTTAAGAAGAGAGGGCCGTCGTTTTACAACAGCCGTAGATGACATTGAAAGCACATCGCTGAAAGAACTAAAGCCTATCTCAAAGATGGAGAGTTTGATAGAAGTGTGTTTTAGGGGGGATTGGAAGAAGCGCTGGAACACAAGTGCATTATTCTCCAATGGGGACTACTTTGAAGGTGACAACATCAATTGTATGAGAATTAATTAATATTATTGCCCGAAAAATTAAAATTCCCATTCATTTTTTAGCACATGTCGTA